>JAHLJT010003656.1:89027742-89436817 GCA_031308135.1 Acheta domesticus
TCTTCCCGATAAGCTTCTGTGGTTAATTTGCAAATGATAAATTATTGAATTAAGAATATTGTATATTTGTATATTTAAAGATGTTTTCTTGTGATCGTGTTCGTATATCAGTGTCCAAAATATTCAATATTACGACATTCAAGAGTCGGGTATGTTAAATATATTGTTGATTCTGTTGTCAAGACTTTATTGTTTCATTTTCGATACTTGTTTTTTCAATATTTACTTCCTCAGTGGTTAAAGTTACTTTTATCCCTTCTACTGATAGAGTCCCGAGTAAAGAAGTGTACTTGTTGTCCTAACCCAATCTGTTTGTTATTTAGTCGCTCTCTCGTGTGTGACTCTTTGTGGCACACAGACTTTTGTTTCTCCATTTTCCCCCTATTCAATGCTGAGTATGGGAGATTTTCCAGGTTCTTGTTCGTTGCCTCTGAGACGCCATCATTGCACATCTGTCGACGTCTTCTTCTCTCGCCTTCCATCTCACCAAATATTGTATCCTTCTGTCGAGTCGCGGCTCTTCTTACATCCAAAATACTACATCTTTGTTCGTAAAATTTTCAAACAATGAAGAGTCAGTTTTACTTAGTACTGATTAATCTCAGCTCTTCTCTCTCCGAGCAATTAATACGCTTCTAGCAACATCTCAAATGCATTTATTCTGGGACAGTCATAATTCTCAACCGTTCAGCTCTAGCGGCAATATCACCCAATAGTAAGTGCTAAAGCCGCGGCTAAGAGAATTTGTTTTGTAAGATGGCATTCCGACTATCAAGAGTATTGTTTAAATGTCCATAGGCCTGTGACCAAGAAGTAAGTCTGTGTCCACGAACAATGCCTCCACCCCTGTAATCGCCACCGCCACATTCACCTCCATCACCGCCGCCATCGCCATCCCCGTCATCGTCACCATCACCGCCAACGCCGTCGCCGCCTCTGCCACCGCCGCCGCCTTTATCACTGCGTCGCGGCCATCGCTAACGCCGTCACTGCTTCCAACACCTCCACCATCACCATCACTACCAGCCCCACCAACGACCTCACTATCACCGCCGCAGCCACCGCACCTACGCCGATGCCCTCGCCGACCCCGACATCACTGCCTCCGCCGCGTCCACCTCCGCCAACGCCATGGTCCTCGCCGCCGCCACCGCCACCTCCACCTCCAGCTCCACCATCACCTCCACCGCCACTTCTATCTCCACCGCCACCTCCAGTTCCATCTGTATTTCCACCTCCACCGCCACCTCCACCGCCACCTCTCTCTCCACCTCCAGCTCCACCTGCACCTCCATCTGCACCTCTTTCTCCATCTCTATCTCCATCTCCTCCGCCATCGCAGCATCAAGCATCACGGCGTCACCGCCACTCTCGCGGCCACCTCCACCGCCTCCACCCTCCCCCTCCCCCGCCTTGACGCAACCGCCGCGACCACCATCGCAACCCTCTCCGCCGACCTCACTGTCAACGTTGCCTCCATCTCCGCCGATGCCGTCGCCGTTACCGTCCCCACTGCCCCCGCCGGCGCCGGCCGCCACGCTGCCCTGCGGCGCTTTCCAAGCAGCTAACTAATGACGTGTTAACGTCGCTCCGTATTGCCGCGCCGAGCCAGGAATTAGTTGTTGTCTAGCGGGCGCCGTTAACCGCTTCGCGCCAGCGTTCTCCGCTCGCACTTCGCACCGCCGCGCACAGAACGAAGCTCTTTATTCCGTGCCGCGCTCGCTACGCCCGAGCACCTCTCGAGAAATCCTTCACACCGCCAGGCGACCGCCGAAAGTCATTCACGCGTGCGGTGCACTCGCCGGTAATTAATTAGGTCATTAGTACGGCCTGCCTTCAATAACGATTCCCCTCGCGCGCCCGAGCTTTGTCCACTTAAGAGGCCGTGACCAAGGGTGCCCAAAGGGCTGATCGTGATACGGGGCCCTCCCCCGCAGCGGTGGGTTTGATGTCGATTGTTCCTTCTCACTTACGGGGTCATTTTTCACTCCGGTCGAACGCCGGGTATCTGATAGTATTGAAATCCCTTGACGTGTACCAACAAGAAACACGATTTGTCTTTGGGTGCTAGCGGTGATTAGAAACCGCTGCTGGAGTCGTTTTCTAGTACGAGGATATGGATGGGAATTTATTCTAGCCTGTAATTTCAATGCATAAATAAGATAACATTTTAAAACACGTGGCTGCGCTGGATTAGTTTGCGAGAATCGCGCGCATTGATCTGTGAGCGCACTACCATTACCTCGGACACTGCTAACGACCCTGTTTTTCCGTGCGGAGTATCGTAGCGTGAAATAAGTGACGTTTAAGAAACCCGCTGGCGTGAACGCCCTCTACAACGTGCAACGTACAATTAGATGTTGTACGCTACCATTGATCCGGGAATCGGTGCTTACGCCGTAATTCCAGGGACTACTGTTCGAGCGGAGTACACGCGATAGGGCGTAGTACTTCAGCGTAGTTCCGGCCCATCATGGCGGGCGATCGGCCCTTCACACAAATAATTGCGTCATTACTCTGCCTGTTCTCCTTGTTGGTAGTGCTATTTCTCTTCGCACTGTTTCTACATCCTCTTTTGTCCTTTACTGACTTATTTTGTTTCTTTTAAAACGGTGGTTCAACTAACCACCACCATCCTATCAACTAACAACCACCATCTTTTAGAATTTCTAATAGTTATCAACAAAAATCATTCATTGTCCATTGATTTCTGGACAATTCATTAATTAGTTCTATCATCTCTAATATCCTAATGGCATTGCCTTTCCTTCTCTTACTTTCTTCTAAACCCCAAATTCTCAATGTAATGTTTTGTCCTCTCTCCTTACCTCCTCTCTCTTTCCTTCCTTGATTGAGTATATTGTCTCTCCCTTTGGCTTTCGACTACTTTTGTATTTCTCAGAAGTATTTTTCCCGTTTTTTCGCAATTGTTCCCTCTCGTCGTCCTCCATTTCCAATTATTTTTCTTTTCACTGCATTTCTGTCCCACCGTCTCTCTCCAACTTTGTCTCTCCCTCCATCTCTCTCCCACCTCTCTCTTTCCCTCCTCCTCTCCATCACTTTCTCTCTCTCCCGCTCTTTCCCTCCTCTCTGGCCCCCCTCTCTCCCTCCTTCACTCTTACTCTTTCTCCATCCCTCTCTCTCTCTCTCTCTCCCAGATCTCTCTCCCTCCTTCTTTTTCTCTCACCACCCTGTCATTTCCATTTCTTTCACTAATCTGAGTACATATTTTCATCACGCTGTTTCGTGTTCCAGTGTTCGGTTCTAATTATTTCTTCCTCTTTAATAATTCCGCTTCCCCCCGTGCGTTCCACTCCACGTCCCCAGTGCTCGTCGCGTGTTTGCTTCGCCCTCGTCGCTGGCGTCCTCTTCTCCGCGGCGGAACTCGCCACTTGATCCTTTAAGCCGTGAAACAGTAGCGGCGACTCGCTCCACGCTCTGGTGGGGCTCCCGCCGCCCGGCGCTTTCCAGTTGCGAAACACTACTCGGCTGAGCCCACTCGGCACTATTGCCTAAATTCATTTCCTCATTCATTCGTTATCCGGGTTTTTGTCTATTTCGTTCACCTAAGTTTTCTCTTTGTGGGATCGGTAAAGGTGGCTTGGGGTATCGATTCATGCCACTGCAGTGCCTGCGACCAGGGGGGCCAGGGGTTCGAATCCCGACGAAGGTACGATTTTTGACACTAGCTAGACAGCTAGGTCAAATTAAGCTATATCTAGAGAAGAATTCTAGCTGTCGTCTATTATAATCGGTAGTTTTCCGTGGTTTCTCCGATCAACAACAGGCAAATGCCGGAGCAGTGCCCTAACAAACGGGCCACGGACCATGTGGGATCTCTCCTTCCCTTCTACTACCCTACACACACACATACACTTACATGCACTACTCTACCACACATGCCGGGAGACTAGACGGAATCTTAGAGCTCTTCCCGGCTGGGACGGTGTCCCGTCGAGACTGGTAGGTCGGCAGCGGATCTCGCCATTCATGGGGGGAATATTATCGCCATATCCCACGATAAAATACTGCACTTATGTTCCTATTGACCTTAACTGACGCGCCTGTGGTTCACGCGCCTGGAATCACTAAATCAAGCAATCATTCCTTCGTATTCCAGGTTTTTGTTTATTTCGTTCATTAAATTTCCCCTTTGTAGCAATTTTGTTGGTATGTTTCGTAATTTTTTCTTGCCTAGATGTTTCGTGATGTGATCCTCAGAGACGCACTCAGAATTTTTCTGGGGTGGGGCCTACAATTGTTTGATATTCGACATTATTAAAGAATAAGGTCAGTTGTTACTATAAGTTCAATTTTATGCGACTTGTTTCTCGTATAAGTGTATCTGCAGAGAAGAAAAGGCCAGTTCTTTAAATTCATTCCTTATTACATTTTATTTCGTAGAGCAGTGGATGGCAATTAATATAATTCCAAGAACAAGAACTGATTGATAACAATGAAGTCACAGTGCTCATGAAATTATGAAAAATAAAATAAAATTTAGTTGCTCTTTTACTGCACACATTGGGAATGCTCGTCTTCATTCTCTACTAAACAGTGAAAGCTTAGAAGCATGCCACACTTGTGAGGACTTCCTCGTTTCCTTCAAACGACTTCTTTTTTTTCGCTCCCGTGCGCTGTGAAGTTAGTTTTTTGTGTGAAACACCGCGATTCAACGTGACTTCCCCGCCCTACTGCGCTCTTCGCAAACAACGTCAGTTCCGCCTCATTCAACGTCGTGAGAACGACACACTGCGCGGACGCTCCGCCCTCCCGGGGTGTTGGGCCAGGGTCAAGGAACATACACGCGCGGGCATTCAGGCACGCGCACTCTGCTGCCTAGGGCTGACTTCAAAAACACCGCGCGCAATAAATGACTTGCTCGCTATCGCCGTGATGTCAGTTAGATCATTCCCAACAGCCATGTCTGCAACCACCTACATACTGTACTATGAATCGCCGATGTTATATCTTCGTTTTTCCGGAAGACAGTTATAATGCGGTGAACCTGTTTTGTTCAAGAGAACACAATTTAATTTTCACACAACTTCATTTGCAACCCATTCATGGACGATTAGTAATATCGCCATGCAAATTATATAAAAAATGTTTACGATTCTTTACTTTTTAATTTATTGAAATAGATTTTCTTAAACTAATAATTTTACAACAGCGTTATTCCATAAAAATAAATGGTGATCATTCACAGTTAATGAAAATAGCGATGTCGTTCATGACAATGACATCTGCCACTGACCGGCAATAGGTATAATTTTAGTGGCAAATACTGGGGAGGGGAAATAATTGGGGAGGGGATAGAGACACCTTAAAGTCTCAATTTATCATTTTAGTCAGCAGTATTCCGGAAAAGTGACGAAATGTGGAAAGATGCGTAGTCATGAAATGCTCAGAGCTAATGAAGTGCTTTGACAATCTACGCTTGAAAGTCAATGAAATGCATAGCTTACATATACGAAGAGAGCCTGTTGTTAAAATTACAAATGCCGCACTAATTTTAACAAGAAAATCAAAATGGGTTTGGAAAAATTTATGTAATGGTTGCACTCATGGAGGTAGTTGAATTTGTACTTAAAAAACAGCATTGCCAATAATGGCTGTTAGGTTATGAAATCTCTGACTAGTTTGGGACTGCAACTAATTATGTAAAATAGAGGAAAAACTCGATCATGTTTACACTATTGACTCGTGTTTTCCGTATTAATTAAAAATCTTTATTATTTCTAACTTTACTAACAAAATCCTCTAATGTGCAATTATTTTTCTGCAGTTAACGTTTTTTTGTACATTGTTAAATTCTGTTTCAATATGTAAAAACTACGTTATTACTGTACAATATAAGAGAAATTTCTCTACGTGATTTATTGGTAAATAAAACGAAAAACAACTTCATTTGGCAATTCTCAAATACGATCCTAGTATCGGACTAGTCCGATCGGACTAATCCGATCATTGTTACCAACTTATCACTGATGACAGAGGAAAGGTAATTTTTAGTTAGTTTTTGTAACAGTAGTATTATGTCAGACTAAATATACATACCTAAAGAGGAGATCTAGGGACTATCGATGTCTCTACAATACTTTGAACAAAATGTGAGCTGCTCCTAATAAAGCAACTTTATTATTATTATTATTATTATTATTATTATTATTATTATTATTATTATTATTTAATTTATTTTAATTTATTATTATTTATTACTATTATTATTGCGATGATGATTACGAATGAATTTATTGGTTTCTTTTGTGCCCACAACTCTTCCTTTCGCGGTATCGGAGCGGAAGTAATGTCCCCCAATTAATGTGATCTCCGATAATAGAAAATCGATTGACGAATAGGTCATAGGCCTCCGCGGCCAGACTCGGAACGTGAGCATCATTTTCTTCGTTGCCGGGGTCGACCCGTGATGTATCGGACCGACCTTGGGCCTTCCACCAGTGGGACCGGGCTTCAAATCCCGTTCTATCCAAGTGGAATATGTGATGGAAAAAGTGGGTTCACGGCACGTTTTCTTCAGTTTCTCCCAATTTCTACGACTTTCCACCATTGCTCCATTATTCATAAAGTATCTTCGTAATCACCCATGCATCAAACCATTCATCCATTTCAGAAATGACCATAAGGATTACATCTAATAAAAAAATGCCTTCGTTACTACTTGGGCATGATAACGATCGAGTGCATTAGCAATTGATTAACCATGTCCCTACCGTTAGTATCTAGGGTAGTGTATGGTTCGAAATGCACTCCAGTAGAGGTTGACTTGCTAGGCAGGTGAACGCCCTAAGAAATCTCTCCCGAGACTTTTTTTTCGGCCTCCCTTAAAACCCGCGTCGCCCGGGGCCACCGCCCCTTCGCTCCGCCGTGAGCTCTGCTGCGGTAGTTGCGGCGCGCGGCGCGGGATGGCGCCACGGTCGCCCGGCGCGGCGCGGCGGTCGGGCCGAGCGCGGGGCCTTGCATGGGGGACCCCGACCGTCGGCGGCGGCGCGCACGCGGGGCCCGGCGCTCAGTCGCGTGATAAGCTCAGGCCGGTGCGGGCAGGTAGACCCAGCGCGGTGGGGCCAGCTGGGCCGTCGCGAGTGCCGCGTGTGTGTGTGTGCGCGTGTGTGCCGCCCAGCCGGGTGACGTCCAGCCAGCGGTGAGGGAGCGTGTGGACCGGAAGACGCCGACCCGCCGCATGGCTCGCGGGTGAGCGGCGGTGAGCAGCCGTCGGTCGAATGGCGGACGCGACGCGCCGCAGCGCCGGTGGCGGCGGCGGCGGCAGCGGCGGCGGTGGAGGAGGCGGAGGCGGCGGAGGCGGCGGAGGCGGCGGAGGCCGCACCATGCAGTCACTGGCGCAGGTGAGCAGGAGGAGGCGGCTGACCACGTGACGCCACCCGCCCACGCGCTGTCACCGCGGCGCGGCGCGGCGGGCCGCGGCTTTCGCGCGCGCGCGCGCGCGCTCCGCTGTACGCAATGGACTGCGACGCTCACGCAGTCGCGCACGTGCGCGCGCGACTCGGCGTTTGGTGGTCCTCGTTGCGTCGCCCTGGCCGCTGGTGCGGTGACGTCAGGAGAGTTACAAGCGAGCTACATTTTTAGGTCAATTGTGCCCCAAGACGAACCTGTCAAATAGGTTGAAATATATTTTTATAGACATTAAAAAAAGTATATTGATGGAATAAACGGAAAAGAATTCTATGTATTCCGATTTTATTATAGTGACTTCTGACGTTCGATCAGTTGGATGCGATTAGTTTTCGATTTAATAAAGATCCCAGTTCTGTGAGACAGTTATGTGTTTATTATAAATCCTGTCTAAAATATTGTAAAATTTCATCAGATACACATTTTACGTAAGTATAATTATTTTTTTTGTAAAATGTGTACCTGAAGAAATTTTAAAATGTTTAGAGGGTATTTATAATAAAATAAATAACTTTTAAAAGAACGGGCACTTTATTATTTCGAAAAACACTTTCAAAAGACAGTTCACAATTTAATAAAGACGCGGTTATCCAGTCGGCAGCTTCGTTACGACTTCATTGTACTGGATTAATATGAAATATGTAGATGTAAGGCAATATTGTATTGTCGATAGAGACGTAAAATGACATAAAAACCTAACATTTGTAATGCATTATTGCTACTGTTATGCATCTCATCATCAACAAATTCATTTCTTGTCTATGTTTACCTGTTTAAAATAGCCTCATTATGAAAACTGAACACCACGATGCACATCGTAATGATCTCACGATGTACATCGCGAACAAAACAACTGTTTAAAAATATGCCTAAATAAAAGAGATTTTCAACAAATAGAAAAACATTATTATGGTTTTAATACTTAGGTGCACTCGCATTTTTAAGTGTGCTTATTTTTATATCTGGCCTCACCTGCAGTGGTCTAAACTTTTTTAGGAGTATAGTAGTCATTAAATTGCGTGTAGATAGCGTACTGCGAAGGGATGACTCCGTAAAATACTGACCCCGTTACCGTTCGGCAGCAATGCTGCTCGCCGGTGTTATTTTTTCTTTCAATTCCTAACCGCGTTATCGCTCCGTTATTGTATAACGGGGTGTGCAGGTTTTATTGGTTCGCCCCCGCTGACGAGTGTTACGAGACCCGTCGAGTACGATGCGCGTCAACACTATTAGTTTCGCTGATCCTCGTTCAATAAACAACCCTCTCGGTATTGTTTCCCGTGTGGTTTAATCCTCTTTGCACCCTGTGTTAACACGCGACGAGCAACGTCTGCTGTGGCGTTAAGTACACTATTAAGCGCCGTTCGTTTGCCCAATGAGTGGACGTGGAAGGCGTACGTAATCGTTGAAATCTAATTATTAATACGCTCGTCTGCCCGTGTTCAAAGTGTAATTAATTTAGTGCTAATAGGTGTCGCTTTTTGCGGGAGCGGTTGTCATTTTGCGGTTATAAATAGCGGTACGGTACGACGCGGACATCTGTATCGTTACAAATGATCGTAAAGGCTCGCGAGAAAGGTAAACGATCCCACTAGTGCAGATGGGGGAGGGATCTGCTACAGTCACGACAGATGATACTCCTCGCTGTCCTGGCTTCACCCAGCCGTTTTGTTCTGCGGCGTGAAGCGGCTTGTGATAAAATATTTAAGAGTGAAATTGAAACCAGCAACAGCGGACGGATGCTACTGTTTTGTTTAATGTTTTAATTAAAGCTTTGGCTTTCGCTACGGAATGCAGATAACACCTCGGTGGAATTTTTGTGTGAATAAGTGATGAACGTCATAAGTGGGTATTTGAATAAATGTATTCGAATTGTGACTGTCTGCTCTTGTGTTTTAATATTTTCGATGTTTTTAAATCCTTCTATTGTTTTCAAGTTATAATTATTTTTACTGTAATAGCACCACTTATGTAACAGTAATCTATACCTTAATTTTGAGCGTTCCGTTTTTAATGTATTTCGTTTTTTAATTAATTTTGTCAACAAGCATATTTGTGGAAGTATTCCAGTCTAACAGCCGGTGATAAAGTAATTATAATGTCTGTCAGACTAAATTACTGTTCTGCCTTCATTTGCTGTCATCGTCACAATCCTAAACTACGGTGTTACGTCAGTGTTCCTAAATGTGTGACATGAACAATTGTTGATTATCTCTCATTAATAATGGAACGTTGACTACAAAGAAAGCTGCATAAAGTGTTAGATTAATGAATAATTATATTTATAATTTAATGGTAATATTTGAACGTAAAACTACGCAATTTAAAATTTAAATTAATTTAATGTCAACATTACTGAATTTGGTAACACAGCTAAAGCAATTCCACAGCACTGTTCGCTTCAGCAGGAAGATTTCCTTGGTTCCTGTCCGGTGACATATTTATGTAAATCTATATTTGGTTTTCTTTTCCTTCTTCACGCTGCTTCTTGTGTCGTACAACAAAGAACTGTGACAGACGATGCATGTATATAATCTGTATTTGATTAAGGGATAATTCAGAGGTATACCTGAACGCCAGATACATTTCTCTTGTGCCAATAAAATTCAAAATTAAGTAATCGGTGTTTAACTTTTACAAAATGTGTTGGTTTCATCATATCCATCACCTTTTCATTGGAATAGGCGAGAATTTCGTACTTCCCCCAGTTCTAACTCTCACGTCTTTTCTATTTCATGGCGTAAATTATCTACATTTAAAGCCAAACAATTTAGTAGCAGAGTGTTCCCGCGCTATAAAGCGAATGCAGTGGTCTCCCTATTAATATAAATTCCAAGATCTGTATTTTGAAATTCTCAATTTTAACAAAAAATGTTTCTCGTATACGTATAAAAATGTTCATTTCTCGTATACGTACGTATAAACGTCGTATAGAGAAAGTTATGTAATCCTACGGAAAATCAGTTTCAATATTTCAACGGAAATACACGTTTTGGGGTCCCCAAATACCGAAAAAGTTTTGTTTTCTTCAAAACGTCCGTCCGCTTGTCTGTCCGACTGTCAGTCTGTACGTCTGTCCGTCTGTGAACACCACTAGCGCGTAAACCATACGTAAGATTTCTTCCAAAATGGATATTCCCCGGTCGATGTGGCTCGACTCAAGGCCCTACGATTTTGAAAATCTTTCTTCAAATTCTTCAAAATTTGGGCGTACTTTACATGAAGCAACCCGGACATTTTCAATTTTTTTTTTCAAAAACGGCTCCCAGTTTTTTCTATTTAATTAGTTCTTTCTATAAGTTCATGTATTTTTTTTCGAAAATAGTTGTAGTTTTCGCTCAGTATTGCGAGTAATAGGTGCCATTTTTAAAATAACAAAAACAAGATTTTCTAGAAAAGGGATCCAAATATTTTCTTTAAATTTATGGTAGGGTTAGTGCTAAATATGTTCTATTAGATGGCATAAACACCATTTTGCTCTATTCTTTTAATGTAAAATTTATAAAAAAAATTTTTGACATCTCTCACGCCGTTAATATTTACATTAGAGGAGATTTGTATACATTATTGTATTTATGAGTGCATGTGCTTTAAATAATGTCATATAAAGTTTCTCGAAAACTCAAGTTTCCCGTGAAGGTGAGCTCAAATTCTGCATTTTCAGAAACGCTTTAACACCATTTTATCAAAAATGGCTCCAAATATTTTCCTCAAACTTTTCCTACTAATAGTGCAAATTTCACTGTTTAATATGTCTGTTTAATAAACTTCATTTTGTAGTATTCATTTGTTTTTTCAAAAATTACACAAATGTATTGTTTTTAAATACCTCTCACGCCGTTAACATGCACATATCCAGCGATTTGTATACATTATTGCATTTGTGAGTGAAAGTGCTCCAAATGACATCTAATGAAGTTTTTCGAAAACACCAACTATTCCTGTGAAAAGGAGCTTCTTATTTCGCATTTACACTAGAGCTTAAACGATTTTTCGTTAAAAACTGCTCCAAATTTTTCAACAAAGATTTCCATGTCCCGTGGCCCGTAGCCGAGATCGCTAAAGCAGTAGTGCCGTAGTGGTCTTGGAACGTGGTGTCGCGCGTTCGAGTCCTGCCTCGGGCATGGCAGTATTTGTGTTCGTCCTTTCACTCCGTACCATCACTATATAGTTCCATGCTAATACCATAACGTTACATCCAATAGTGGTCGCTAATGACCTAGTAGTTGATGTGACCTTAAAAAAGAAAAACAAAAAATCCATATAGGTCGAGTTTTTGCTCTTTAATATTTTAAAAGTAATATCTTGAATCTATCATTAGGAAACCGAAAAATTAAGAAACATTTTTTTAAATGGGTTTTGGATGGCGATAGATGGCAGCTGGCAAGAGAATGGGGCAAGACCGTAAAGCTAATCCATGCCAAGGAAATTAGAAAACTTTACTACGAGAAAGTCTGTGTCATTCTCTAGCACCACTAGTTTTAAAACGATAAAGCGTATTCGCTTTATCATAGACAAATGTGGGTCCTCTCAGATATATCGATAACAGTTCAGAGCTTTCAGAAGATAATAGAGAAACGTTTCTTTAATATCGTAGAATCATAAATATAATGTAATCATTTCGCCGAAATTTCCGGATGTAGATTTGGAAAGTTTAAATGGAAGATTATTTTATAATGTTCCTTTAAATGATAATACCAAGTAATCTACAGTTCTTCGAATTATGGGAAATTCTAAAGATCCATTGTCAATTTAAACCAAACTATAATTTTTGTAGAGATTTTTACCTTACAAAAATATGAGAAATTCAAGGGCGATGAACGTTCCTTCACATTGTCAAACAATGCAAAGTTTGGTATATTGAGTTGATCAGACTCCACCCTACAGAATTACTTCAGAGGCATCGAGAGCAACAAACTTTAAATTACGTAATAACTCTTGAATCTTGGAATGTTAAATTAATCTGAATCTTCCATTCAATATAAGGCTCCGTACAATAGCTTTACCCACATTCCCCGCATACCATCGAAATCCAGCGATAACGCATTACATGTATCTCGCTTTTGGGGCGGCACAGTCCGTCTGCATGTTGTCGCGAATCTCTCCATCTCGCAGCTGTTTTTGCGCGCTGGGCTTGTCGCAAGCGGCGGCGGCGGCGGCGGAATGATAGCTGCGGCGATAACCGCGAACTTTGAGCGCGAACGCACGCGCGCCCGGCGCGAGGTCGCCGGCAGACGCCCGGCGCGGCGCCCCGCGGGCGTACGGGCGGTGGCGATGGCGAAGACGGGCAGACGGGTGGCAGCGAGCGGACGGTGATAGGGACAGGGCAGGAGGATGGCGAGAGGGGGGCGAGAAGGTGCGAACGAGAGGAGGACGGGTGGAGGTGGAAGTGTGGGTGGATGGAAGGACGGGCAGGCGAGCAAGAGAGAGTGTGAGCAAGAGGCTGAAGGGCTGCGTTAGAGGCTGAACGAGAGGTTAAGCTAGAAGCTGAGCGAGAGGTTGAGCCAGAAGTTG
Organism: Acheta domesticus; assembly: GCA_031308135.1. Taxonomy (NCBI): domain Eukaryota; kingdom Metazoa; phylum Arthropoda; class Insecta; order Orthoptera; family Gryllidae; genus Acheta; species Acheta domesticus. Next base: position 89,040,688 of record JAHLJT010003656.1, read on the forward strand.
AGCGAGAAGTTGAGCTCTAAGCTGAGCGAGGGATTGAGCCAGAAGCTGAGCGAGAAGTTGAGCTCTAAACTGAGCGAGGGGTTGAGCTAAAAGCTGAGCGAGAGGTTGAGCAAGAAGCAGAGCTAGAGGCTGAGCTAGATGCTGAGCGAGAGGCTGCGCTACAAGCTGAACGAGAGGCAGAGCTAGAAGCTGAGCTAGTGGTTGATCTACACTGATAGAAGCTGAGGGAGAGGCTGCACTTGAGTAACCGCGCTAGAGGATGAGCTAGAGGCCAAGCTAGAAGGCGAACGAGAGAGGGCGGACTAGCGGACGAGTCAGCAAGCCAGCGGGCGAGAAGCCGAGCAAGCGGCCGGCGCGCCGCGCCGCGGCGGGCGAGCGAGCAGGCGGGCGAGGGGCCGTGCGAGCGAGCGGGCAGCGGCGGCGCCTTATACGGCGCAGTGTGCAGCGCTGAAATTGTCGGGTTGCGTCCGCGTGCCTCCGTTCGCCCGGCCGCGTGCCGCGCGTAATTGGGCCTGTGGAAGGAACAGTGGGTTTGGGCGCCGCGCGGCCCTTGGGTGTCAATTGTGTGCGCCGAGAGAATGGCTCGCATTGGCACTTCTGGATGCAAATGGATTGTACTCTTCTCAAACGATAAAAGTAGTCTCATAAAATTACTGTAATGGATAATAAACTGGAAAGAATGAAGAAAAAACTTATTTCTTCTTTAGGAAACTACTTTCATTCAGTATCACTCAATTTTTTTCTATTTGTGAAAGAGTAAATTTATACTGATTTATTGAGATGATTACTTTTAAGTATTGATTATCATTACCATCATTATCAAAAATAAAGTGAGAGAGAAGGTATTTGAGGAAATGTTTATCTTATTACTGCAAGAAATTTATTGTAATTTTATATAGCCCTATTCTCAATTATTTACCTACATCAGTTCTGTTTTATCTGACCATTTTTCCGACGGTTTTCTTATTGTCCGACATGTGTTGTTTTAATAATATCGTCCATATCACCGCCCTTAGAAAATTACTTTAAGTAATATCTAAAATATTGTGTTAAGGTTCAAAGTCGCTATATTTCTCTGCATTTCTTCAGATGTTCCTAAATTATTACTTCAGATCTGGGGTTCCCTTTCTTTGCAAATGTGGTTGTATTTTGCGGCATGTTTTTGTATTTTCTCGGGTAATTTTACGTCCTTTAAATTGAATTTTAAGTACATGAACAAAATAGCTGTATTAGAGTTACTTTAATTGTTATTACTTCTTCTAACCCGGCAGGTAAAAAAATGTCAATATCTTTGCAATGGGAGTAACTTTTCAGTTTTAGATTAATGCCGTTGGTTAATCAGAGTAGTTGCTTTACGATCTCTTGCGGGGTCACTCAACTTAGAGGATGTCATTTGGTTAAATTTAAATGTAAGATCACACGATCAGCAAACCAAAGATGGGCCCTGGGCAACCGTCCAAATCTCCCTGTATATTGTATAGGATGCGATATCGAGGAGATTTTTGCACCAATTCATTTGCAAGTATAAAAAATTAAACGAAACGTGGAATATCTTAATGATACCTGGACCGTCTATTTTTTTAACATTCTTACTTTCTAGAAAGACGATTTAAAACCTTGCTGCAAATAAAACCAAGCCACTTTGCCCCTCGTTTTCACTGGAACCTCAGGCATTTGGTAAAATCTTGCAGAATTTTCACAACAGAAGATAAATATTTGCAATTTGTTTTCGTACTTTACAGAAAGTTTTCTCTCGCCCAGTGCTACGCGCAGACGCCAATTGTGGTGTTTCTGCCGTACGAAGACGCTCAACGTGTTCGAATTATTATTTAGTTGCCGTTTTCAGTCGTTTGTTTTAGGACGCGAAACTTGATGCAGCTGATTTAGCTCGAGAGTGTATAATCAGAAATACATTTAGCCCGAACACAAATGTCAGATGAAACTGCATAGTAGACAGTTGGGTACTTGATTAATATTAGGTTTGATGAGTTTTTAAATTAAATTGCTTTAACCCAAATAGGCTCATTTTATAGCTGACTCGTTTGTATTGTAATATTACGAACATTAATGTTCCATGGGCAAACTTTGTAAATGTAACATATCTCTGTACATTTTGAAGCTAATAAAATAAGTCCTAATTTCTAAGGAGTTATGAGAAAGAGTTGTTCACAAAACGATTGTAAACTTCACTCATTTACAGGTTGTCTGACAAGTAATTAATGGTTTTGTTGCCATTTCTTAATACTGAGACACGTTCGTTGTAAGGTGAACTTTTATTGTCTTGTAGATGAAAAACGGTCTTATCGTGTATTATATTTTGTTCCCTTGACTTGCTTCAGCGAATGCTTACGCGAAGTCTAAATTAACATACCTAATTACTAAGTTATCAGCAATATCTCTCAAAGACATCATTTATCATTTTTAATGGCTTTCGAAACGAGTTTGTTTCTAGTTTTAATTTCTCATGTCACTCTAGTAAGTATTCGATTACCTCGTGAACTTTTTATTTATTTCTCATACGTTTTGACAAATTTAACCTGTAGCCGTTAATGGCACCACTCTTCACTACCTCCCCTACCAACACTTTCGTTTTCCAGCAATGTGCGCGCACAACAAGCTAACGTTTATTTATACTAAATATTACCAGTGGACGGTTGGAGCTGTAGTTGTTATAACATGGGGAACGCAGGTGACTCGGAAACCCGAGCACATTCCTGAGCAAACATTGCTCCGTGGGCTCCGTAACCGTAAAAGCCTCAGCGCCTACGCCCCGCAGTGGATCGTCTGCCCGCCCCGCCCCGCCCTGCCCTCTTACCTGCCTGTCGCCTACCCACACTCCGGCCCGCGTCGCCCGTTTCCGCTCGCCCACCTACCCTGTCCGCCCGCCCGCCCCGATCCTGTCCATCTAAGCGTCCGTCCGCTCTTTCTACTCGTTGGTTCTGTCTGGGCGAAACAGTCGTGTCCGTCCGGCGAATATTCCATACCAATACTGGCCGCTCGACCGTTCCTCGCCAACTCGCTGTTTGATTACCCTGACCGACCGACAGTCCTGTACGCTTTATTTTCCTAGTCACACGCCCAATACATCTAATAACCCGATAGGCCTTACCGCCCGTTAGTACTCACACCCCGATAGTCGCACTGTCTGCCCGATAGTCGTATTGTCTGCCCGATAGTCGTATTGTCTGCCCGATAGTCGTATTGTCTGCCCGATAGCCGTACTGCCTGCCCGATAGTCGTACTGTCTGCCCGATAGTCGAACTGATAGTCCGTCACTGGATAGTCTTGACTGACCGATAGTTTTGACCGCCCAATATTCCTGACCACCAAACATTTCTCTTGACCCAAGGTTCTACCCGCTCGTCCTGTCTCCTCGTTAGTTCTGTCCGCCCTATAGTCCCCTCCCACCGAAAGCCCTCTTCACAGTCAGCAATCTACCTTCTCCTGATAGTCCTGTTACCTGCTCGGCCGACGCGACCGCCCTTCCTCCTTTCTGATCTGTCACTCATCCTGCCCGGTTTGCCTCTGTCTCTCTTTTTAGGCCTTCCTCGGCACGCTCTGCCCCCGACCGGCCTCGCGAATCCCCGCCCCGTCACGCTACGTCCGACCCGGGCCTACCCAATTCGAGACGACCCGACCCGACCCGACCCGACCTGACCCGACCCGACCCGATCCGATCCGATCCGACCCGACCGAAGGCGACCTGATCCGACCCTACCTGATCCGATCCGACTCGATCCGATCCGACCTGCCATGTCCCGCCCGGTTCTGCCCCGTCCCGCCCCATCCCGTCCCTTCCCCCCTGTCCCGCCGCTTCCGCCTGGTGCGACGCCACCCGTCCGAAACCAGGCCCGCGCCATCGCCCACGCGGAGGGAAGGTCGAATATCCCTGAGAGTTTGTTTTATTTCCCCGCGCGGAGGTAAACACGCGTGTCTCAGTGCCTTCCACTCTCTTGCGTGCGTGCGTGCACGCGCGTGGGCGCGGCGAGGACGCGCGCTACCGAAATAGGACTCGAGACATCTGGGAAGGACTCGAACGTTGGGCATTTGTGAGTGTGTGTGGAAACGCGTGATACCCACATACGCTAGCTCGTCCGAAAGCATGGGTGTTCAGATCGTTGATCCGGGAAACGCGTGCGGGTGCGTACCGTTAACAAGGCCGGCTGTTTCGTAAGGAAATGGCGATAATGTTTTTACCGCTACAACTGATTTTACCTGCATTGCTCTCTCGTTATTCTATTGGCGACACCTGCTTCGTGCTCAATGTGGTTCCGTGTCGAAGGTAGAAACGATCGCGAGAAACCTTTTCTGCACACAAAAAAGTCTCGGAAATCTTGACAGCTGTTGAAACGGTTGCAGCATCTCGGTCTTTCACCTGAAATTTTTAGTGAAGCCGAGTAATAACTATAATCGCTCCCACTCTTCCCGAGATATAGCGTTAAGTCCATTACCATACCGGCGTGACTCGACGTTTCGTTTTAATGGCATTCCGTCGGCCGTGTTTACTGAGCGCGCCTTTCACGTGGTGGCTCTTCAGGTGCAGCGCTCTTGCACTCCAGGGGGAGCGCAGTCGTGCTCGAATCGCTTTGCGGAAGTGACGGTTAGCGACTAATAATGGTTTCCGGCAATGCGTTTGGTTAGCAAATTTAAAAAGAATTGAAGTCTTAGTAGTGGCAGGATGCTCACTTTCTGTAAAACATGGAAAACTGGGAAAAAATTAGAGAATTTCTGTGCTCTGGAAAAGTCGGGGAGAATTCAGGGAATTTATGGAAGAATCATTAGAAGTTAGGGGAAATTTTCAGATAGTTACAAAATTAGAAGTCATTTCGTAAAAAAATAGTACATCATGATTTTTTTGCTCACTTTCTATTCGCTGAGTTCTTTAAATTTGTACTTTATCACGACAAGATCAGAGTGCTGATAAATTAGTTTCAGGCTTGCTTTATTGTTTTCTTTAAATGGTGTGAAATACTCCTCAAATTTTATCAGTGAAAATGTTTAAAAGTATTCTGGAAAACCGAGGAAAGTCAGAGAAATTTGTTTCAGGAAGTGAGTGGTCACCCTGAGTGGACGGCTTTCGCAACTATCTGACCTCGTGAGAGACAGTTGTGAATTTGTTGTAAATTTTCGTAGTATTGAAAAGCTGCAGCTTGTAATTCGAAATAGACACGAAATGTTAACAATTTGTTTATAGCAGACACTACATTTTAAGTATCAAAAATAATTCCCTTTATTACGATTATTTAAATTTGTTTCACCAATAATTCTAAATTTTCTCTTCGTTTCGTCGTTATTGACATATTATAAGATTCAGTATTTCGAATGAGCGAATATTTCAACTCATTGAATCAAACAATATGAAATTATTCGGAATTGACTATTCCTTTCCCTAAATATGGTTCTGAAAGATTTAATAATATTGTGTGAAAAATAATTCAAAACGAATTATCTTTGTGAATTAATTGCAAGGGTTTTTACACATGTTTAGAGACTGGATAGACCGACGTGTCATTATTTGCAACGCGTTTCATTACTTTTTACACTACATTTTGATATTGAGAGTGGAGCAAGTATACACTGTTGTTATTAAGCAATTAGCTTCCGAATTTCATTCGAAAAATCTCAACAAATACCTGGTACGTTGTAAATTCCCAAATAATAGCATACTTTTATTAGTAACCAAAGCTTTAGTGGCTTTAATAATTATTCCCCCTACGATTATTTTTGATTCGTCATAAACGTAAAACGGTGCCTCACCTATCACCATTAATTCAGCTTGTCGACTGACTGTTGAAAAATAACCATTCCTCGTGATTTGCCCTTCAATGAACGCGGGTTCGCATCCCGGAAGTCTCCTTGAAGACAGACGCGTTGGTGTGCGGTGGAGCTTAGGCTACGCGTGTTATTGAATAATACGTGAACGCGCTCTCGACGCGCCGCGTGCCGTCCGGTCGATTCGCCAGCTGTCGCGCGAACTGGCGGTCAGCTGCCCGTGCGGAGGCGCCGTCATTCCACGCGGAGGCTGCGCTGCGGACGCCGCACTGGGCCCAAATGCCCGAATGGCGTGCAGAAAAACGTAATGGACTGAATAAATTTCGAGAAGAAATCTAGTGTTGATACAGCAGCTCATATTTGATCGTATTATTGCTAATGGTTACGTAATATGTTGATAGCGCTTAATATTTAGTTATACACTTTACTTATTTAGGTTCTATTATAAAACTGAATCACACCTTATGTATGATTATTCAAAGGTAGAAATTCTTGTATTTTAATTTGTATAAAGTTAAATAATAATAATAATAATAATAACGCATATTTTTTGCTTCTACTTCAATCACATCTGAAAAACTCAAACGATATAACTCTTGAAAATGTCATATTTACGTTCTAAGTACTAGGTTATTCATTGACAATTTCGAGGAAAAGAGAAAAAATAGGATTTTTGTACACTTCCCAGACAAATTTGTAGTCGCTAGTGAAATTAAATGACAATAAGAAAGGAATTTGGGAAAATAACAATACAAGTAAATGTCAAGTAAGTGTTTAAGGACAATTAGAATTTCACAATTAACACAAAATTAATTTTGATTTCAACAAATTGAAAAAATAAATAGTACTTACGTTGAATGACTACATGTAACTGTTGGGTAGGTGTAAATTGTTTTAAGTTGTTTTAATGGCGGTATGAAAATGATCAGCGCTCAGGGAACAAAGGAGATCAGGGTACTCATTTTCAGAAGGAAAAAGGTATTGAATCTTAAATGCCATACATCATCCAATATGCCTCCTGTAAACGAAAATTTAATGAAACTTTTGCCAGCACTCTGTACGTTTTCTAGGGATTCTCTTGATTCCCGGCCTGTCATTCTACCATTGATCTATCATCATTCGAATATCATGATAACAGTGTGATAGTAATATCACTGTTCAATTCAGATATAGCAGTACGACACAGGTACGAAAGTCAATTAGCAAATATTCGTCTATTTGTTTGTTATTTCTGCCCACTGTGAGGCTCGGAAGTGGGTCAGTCGCGAAGAAAGGGCAGCGGAACATTCTTGCCACGGTCTCCAGTCAAGTAACTTGCTCTAGCCAATTGTTCCTGATCTTATTGATTCGTATTGTATAGGCGGAAGTACTCGTCAACTACAAAATGGGACACGCCTGTAGAGAATAATATTTCTACACCGAGAGACCAAAATACGTCGTGTCAATCAGTGGTATCCACTACAGGTGATGTGAACATTGTAATTTGTAATTATTTGTTGCTATATTATTATTCGTGTACTTGGAACGATTGTTTAAACATTGATATCTAAACAGAAGTATTGTATGTACCGAAACCGAAACGTCATTTGAAAGGGTTTTGTGTTTCACTTAAGACTAATAAATACGCATCGCGTCTGCAATTCAATACGAATGATCGCGAAACGTAACAATTTGTTAAAAAAAACATTATAATTTTAATTAAACAATTTCGAAAACTGAAACCTAATCAGAAAAGGTATTTGAAATGGTTTTAGTACACGTTTACAGCCTATAAATATAAAATTCACCACGTATGAAAATGTTATAAGCAGAGAAACCTAAGCCGAACTATTTTGTTAATCGAAACGGTTAAGTCAATTGAAATGGTTTTATGTCTTGCTTAAGACCTATAAATATGCATCGCGATTGCAACTCACCACGCATGATAACAATTCACAATATTTCGCTTTGTAATAGCACATATAACGCGTCAAAATTAGTGATGCGACAGCGATAAAAGACATCGATGTTACTAAACACTGAAGTTCAAAATTAAACCGTCGATGAAAATTATACATCGACCAAAAACTATTGATGTTTTTAAACATCAATGTTTTAAAGGTGGTTTAGTAACCTATCACATTAAATTCCTATCACATTAAATAAAATTAAATTTACAATGGCCGTGTTTACTAAGTTATCGTTAATTTTTTAATTGAAAATAAAAGTTAACAGTAATAAGAACAATAAATGCATGATAAAAATAGTACAAACAGCGATTGTTTGTATGGTTTGAACGCTCATCAACAGTAGTACCATGAATTATTATTTCATATTTTAACTGTTTAAAAACAGGGGCTTTAAAATATGGATGTTTAAAACATCGATGTTTTGAAAACATCGGCATCGACGTCGCATATCTATTCACAATTTAGGCCACGCAAGCCGGTTCTACTTGTGCGCAGAATAGGGCATTACATCACAGCCCGCTTGCCCGGAAAACGACGGAAGCGGGGGGAGGGAGCACGGCGCGGCGGAGGCGGGGAGGGGCGTTGTGTGGGCAGGCGCTGAGTGTTTCCTGGAACATCGGAAGCAATCAAGGCGGCCGCTTGCCTCCGCGCGCCAATTTGCGCCACCGGAGTCGCTGCCGTAACAAGAGCTTGCGCCGCCCTGGGCGCACTCCAAAGCCAATAAAATCTCAGCCAGGATGCCTTGGATGCCGGGAAAGGAATCCGAGGTCAGGTGGAGAGGTGCTTTTTGATTTAATTTATTTTGTCAAATGACAGGAAAAGCTGTGTGTGAGGTGTAGGGGAGAAATACAATGTACCCACGTTTTCTTGAGCTCCAGGCAAAGGTGGCTCATGTCACTGCAGGCGTCAACTCATGTCACTTCAGTGCAGGCCCTGGGCTGAAATACAGTACTTGTTACAGAGTGAGATGGGACGCAGCGGGGAAAGATTTGTGCTGCTCTCTGGTGGAAAGTAGTCTGCGACCAGGATAGTGTCATTCGTTCTTGATGTTGATCAAAAGTAGCTTCCTGTCCAAAGTGTGTAATCTATGGATCGAGGGACCGTTTCTAAAATGCTTTTGCTATAGTAAATTAATTTATTATGGTACTGAATAATTTGTCTCCATAATGTAAATTCTTCATCCATCGCCTTAGAAATACCCATGATATTTCCCTCTGTCGTAGCAGTTTTTCCATCCTCCTCCCTGCTGCAGTGGTTCGGCTCCCACGGAGCGTTGTATGAATGAAATGTCAATCAATAAACAGTAACGAATAATCAAATTAATTTTTGGTAATAATGACTCCGATGAAAATAGTGATAACTCCAATGAGTTGGATGAAATTGTTAATTGATAGAGTTATCGATTCAGATTCTATGGCTATTCTTTAATTCATAAGTAGTTGTATTAATGCATAATAATCATTATTATTGTTATTATTATTATGCGTTAAATCATACAGTAGTTGTGTTAATGCATAATAATCATAACAATCATAAGAATAAACATTTTTAATTTTTAGCAGTAATCTATTTCACAATGCATTTATAATTGAGCCGTGTTTTTTTCGATAAAATTTGTTTGATTCTTTTGTTAATTTACTTCTGTTTGTAATTAATTGTTGTCTCCTCTTCGTATAGTCTAATACTCGTGTTGATTATATTCTTCCAGGCAAAACAGTTTTGGTTAATTTCGGGGCCTCATTAGAGTCTCTAAATGGTAACTCAAGCCATCTACCCGCAGTGTGGTTAGTTCTCCATAATTTCCCAAACTACATCGCCACAGGGCATTCTCTCGCTTTAGGTTGCTCAAAATAGTCAAGAGAACGCTAATGATGGGAACGACCGTGATACACGCATTCTGTATACAGGAACGTTTTAGCAATTGACCTTTTGTGATTTGATGTTAATATGGGAGCAGTCTGATTTTAGTGACATAAGGTTCATTAGAAACGTTTTACGGAGAGTTGGTGGTCATTTGTGTGGTGTATTAATGATTGATAGTGACAACTGCAAATATTTAAATTACACAGATGTAAATATCATTTTTAATTTGCTTTAACGGTTTTTAGAGGTATATGAAAGCCTCTATTGTTCAAATTTTGAGGCCTGAGTCTGCCTTAGAGATCAACCGTGATTAAATGTGCACTCCTCTTTGCTCTAAAACATAAGAACATGAGGATGATGGGAGAGATGAAATGATGTGACGAGTATGGTTTGAAACATAAGCTGGTGTTCAGAATTTTATATTTCGTTATGGATTTGATTGAAGAAAAAATGCCATAGAGCTTTTAAGACATTCTTCAGATGTTATGGATTCCAGAAGAAACTTCAGTAACCTGGGTTCTACTCGTATTATACACTTTTTCTGCTGATTAAGGAGAGTATTCGCTATAATTCCATGGAAGATGGTATGTGAACAGGACGTATAGTTAGGACTTGACTTTTGATTATTTTAATATACACGGGTATAAAGAAAATTATCCGATTCTTTATTTTCGGGTGCTGTTTAAATTTCACTTTGTCAATACTGTTAAAAAATTAATACCTGCTTTCTTGCCAAGATCGTGGCGATCAATGTCTGTGGTAATAACCAGGTTTGATTAATGAAGACTCTTCTTTTTTCATTGATTCTGATTTTACCTGAGTCTCTCCAGACTGACCAAAAATATGACACAAAAGACATGTTATGGATTTGTAATAATGTGGCAAACACATTCGATCTTCGCCGTTTACGAAGAAGCAGTACACACGGAAATGCGAAGAAGCCATAATTCCGTGTCGGGGAAAATTAATTCCAGCTGTCCGCCAGCATAAGACGCCGACGGCAGCGCCTCAACATGGTTTTTGCAGGGGTTAATGAATACGCACCGCTGTACTTTAGCTTCCTCGTCCACCGACGTCACCGGGTCTGAAGGCGGCGCTACGCTCTCTGCATTTCCAACACTCCCACTCCTTCATTGGCTGGCGTCAGCGCCTCAGACGCCTTCGTTTTTAGGCTGCTGATTACTATTCGGTCTCCCTCCCTTCCCTCGCATTTGGAAGGTTTTCCCTTGTTTAGGAATATTTCTCTAATAAATTATTTTCTTTGCAGGTAGTCTCATTTTCGGAGTCGGTTGCTAGATCAATTTGTAAGTTTTCTGAATCTCGTAAACCCATACTTCCACTAATTTGCCTTACATTTTGATCGGCAAGGGTTCCCCTACCATGCTTTTCAAGTATCGCAAGGACATTCAGAGTGTAGGAAGCAACAGTGACCTTTGTCCCATTTTTTTCTTCAAATTTGATAACTACGTATGTAAAAGGACATAGAGAACGTACTGGATATTCATTTTTGAGAAAATGAAATTTCAAATTTTTTATGCCTATAACATTTATAAGAGATTATACTTTAACTTCAAACCTCCGTTAAATATTTTATAAATGAAGTTCAGGATTTGAAATAATATTCTGAATATGGCTGATTTTTTCAAATTAATAAAAAATTAGTAAATTAATATTAATTACTCGCTATTAATGAGCCTTTTTCACTCAGTTTAATTTTATTCTTATAACGAAAATGTTCTTTATTTCTTCAACTGTCATTAAATCATATTCGCTTGACGAATAAAATATAATGTTAGAATGCTTTGGAAGATCAGGTATAAGGAGCAATTAACGTATCAATTGTAGCTCACCACGAAATAACGAAGGAACCTAACCTCTTTCACTAATATGTGCGTAATGCAAACCATTTTCGTATTTAAGGCCGCATCATCATCTTGTTCATTAGCAACCACTATTTGAGTTAACGTTATGACAACGGTATGGGCGAAAGGACGAAAAATACAACCATGCCCGAGGCGGGACTCGAGCCCGCTACCCTACGATCCGAGATCACTACGACACTACTGTTTTACGATCTCGGACAGCGGGGATCGGCACAAACCTTTCTTTATTTCATGACTTTGAATGCAAATTCACTGAGATTAAATGAAATTTTGTAGATTAATGAAGAAAATGGAGTGTATAAAAACACAATCACCATAAAGAATGTGGTATTCGCCCGTTTTACATAGACTCCATTGAAAGTTTTCAGGGTAATATAGTGCAATATTTCATCTCGTATTGTTATACATTTTATCAATAAATATTACCTCTTTTGCCTATTTTTATTGATCGTTATTACTCGCATATATGACAACTGATTCCTCTGTGCAATATTGAGCGAATATACTCGAGTGAACATGGGTAATGCAGAATTTGCTTGTGAACATTAATCTGAATTTTCTTCCTCCCACGCGCAATATTCATTTCTTTTTCTTTTTTGACGTTAACTAAACCAATAATATAAACTAAGTAAATTATTTCGATTCTCCTTTTTTACTTTCATTTGGGCTTTGATCCTCACATCAGAAACAGTAGCTGTGTGTCGGTTCCGACGTTCGATCTGAAAGATCGAGGTTGAAATGACGAGGCCCCGAGCAGTGCTCGTCTCGGTCGCGTACGTGTTCGCCGGCCCGTTGTGCTTCTGCTCGCGGGTGAGTGGTGCGCTGCGAGTCGGCGAGTCGTCGTTGCTAAGAAGATGCGCAAACAGATGACGGCGTCGGGCCGCTGTTTGTCTTTTTGCTTTTGTGGGGCGACGTGAGGCGACGCAGTTGCTGCCGCCTTCCTGCGGCGGCTGCCGCTCGTCTTGCGGCTTCTGCTTTCGCCATCGACACTGTCGCTACTCGCGCAGCGCCTCCGTCGGCGACATCACCACTGCCACCACCACCACCACCATCACTATCACCACACTACTATCAGCATCAGTACTATCACGACTACTACTACTACTACTACTACTACTACTACTACTACTACTACTACTACTACTACAAGTACTATTACTACTGCTACTACCGCTATTACTACTGCTACTACCGCTATTACTACTGCTACTACTACTATTACTTCTACTACTATTACTAGTACTATTACTACTACTATTATTACTACTACTATTACTACTACTACTATTACTATTACTATTGCTACTACTACTAATACTACTAGTACTACTACTACTTCCATCACCACCGCTCCCAAAGGTGTCCCTATCAATACCACGTGAATGCCGGAGCAGTACCCTAACAAACGGGCCACGGACCGCACGCGATCGTTCTTGTCCCTCTCCTCACCCCTTTCTTACACACACACACACTTTCATAGGGGTTCAGTCGCAGAGGAGAGATACCTGTTGGGAGAAATCCCGCGACGTACCGATCGGTCCTGGAACTCACCATGCAGCGAAGGCGGAACACCGCCACCTCTCACAAAAAAATTCACTACACTAAAGGGACTAATAACTGTATCAGCTGACGTGCCCGACCACTCAATTGAATACCGTTCGCAACACTTGAACACCACTGTGAAAATCTCCATCAGCAACATTACCATCACCGCCGCCTTCGCCGCTCTCCGCCTGCCAAGCCTCCATCGCTTCGTTCAGACGCCTTGATGTATAAATTTCGTTTTCAAACCAGCCAGCCTCTGATGACGTTTTTCATTAAATATCGTTTATCGCGAGGCGCCCGAGATGGTGCGATTGCCGCGAGGCAGCGAGTTATCGAAAATCGTGTTTCGTTTAGTTTTCATTACGAGGGTGCTGGTTCGATGGAAACCCTAAAAATAGCTACGCGTAGCTATGAACGATTTGTTCCGTGCATTTTTTTCTTTCCATTCCTGTGAATAGTACGCTTTTCTCCATTTTACTGGCCTCCTTTTTTAATTTGCGAATGGTTGCGACAGTGTTTCTATCTTTCGACTTCTCCCCGGTGTTTCCACCTATTTCTTTACCTTCTTTTTTTGAACCTCTTTGGCCACGCGTGATCCCATTTCCGTTCCGTCGCTTCCAGTCTTTTTATTTTGCATCTCCCGGCCGGCGGACTGCTGAATGCGATTTTCCGCAACGGTTGGGGCGGTCAGCACTCTTCTGCGAGCGCCGTCGGAAGCTGCCGAGGAATACAAATTGCCCTATCAGGGAGGCGATCGCGCTACCGTCAAGGGGGGAGGGAAGAGGGAGAGGCCCCTGGGGGAAGGCCGACATGCCGCGGAAATCGAACCCGGCCCACCAGCCCGCGCGACCGTCTCCTGCAGGTGAAGAGCTGTGGGGAAGAGCGGGGTCGGTAGGCAGAGTTGCGGTAAATCATTACACTTTCGATTTTTGTTTTATGGTTTTACACTATCCAATGCAGTAAAACCTGGTAATACGACCACCTCTATTAATCGGTCACCTTTATTAAGTCTTTTTTTTCGTGGAACCGATTGATTATCCAGCAAGACGCGTTTTCATATTCCCTTTATTAAGCGATCACTTGATACCATAGTCAGCGGTCCTATACATTGCGAGCATTATCTCGGTATTATTAAAGATTTTAAACTAATGATTCTGGAAATGTACTGAAAGCTCGAAATTTTCCATTTTGCATGCGAGAGCAAATGTTTTGGTTACAGTGATCTAAGGTAAATAGACTACATCATTCTCTGTGTGCACACTATGGTGAAAGTGATTGAATAATTCTTTGAGGTTGTAAATACCTCTTTTAAAGAGAGGGGAGTTTGTGCACAGCTTGAAGCAGAAAATCTTATAAGAACACGCTTTTGAGCCTACTTTTGCGGTACTGAACAGTTGTATTGAAAAAATATTACAGTACCTGGATTCTCATATGTAATCACGTGGCCTCTATTGTATATCACGATATATGGAATTTGTTCCAACTGTGGTGCCAGGGAGTGGTGCTAACTCTATATTCCCACGATGCAACATGACTTCGGTGTAGGGTTTGCCAGATATTCACTATTTTAGTGAACCCTTCAATATTTCTATTTCTTATTCACTAATTAAAAATGAAAATAATGAACATGTAAAAAGATCTTATCGAATGACAAAAAAAACGTTATTGTGTGAGTGAACAAGTGTTAGTAGAGAATTTAGTACTTATTTTAGCGAGTTTTTATCTCGATTAGAGTTGACTTTTTTGTGATGCTAAGCTTGGCTATTGGTCCATGCTGTTGCCTTATTTTGGTAACTATTCGTAATACGTAGCATGTCATTGTTCCAGTACACAGCACTGCGAACATAAGCTAAAAGTGTGTTTCATAAATGCCTTTCATGCTTGTACTACTTTAACGGACTCGTGATAAGTGCTCTCCCTCCTACATACAGAGAATTTTATTTGAAGATTTAAACTAATGTATAAAAGATTTATTTCATTTTATGCAAAAGTAAAGCTCAACTTCACACGTAGCCGTATTTTAAATAATAAAGGGAATGTATCATTATTACTCAAAGATCCCCTCCCCCTCGGTTCACTACTTTTTCAAAACATTTCTGGCTACCCTATGTCGGTAGGCTGATTTATGACGAAGAAATGCGAATTATAAGGTTGAGTAAATATGAGAAATAAGAACAGGAGGTGGCATTAGCAGCACACACAATGTCGTCACAGTTCGAACTACTACCATTTGTCGAAGACGTAAAAGAAAACTTAAAATCACCTTGTAGATCTTCAAACTGTATAGGTAAAATGGTTTGCTTCTAACGTACATCACATCGTTTTAGATGTGCTACGCAAGAACTCTCTACTCTGAGGAAATAAAAGGTTTCATTAAGTATTCTGAAAAACTAACTTCATGTATTTGATATCCACGAGAGGAAAAGTTTTAATATGAAAAGAATTTCCCGCAATAAATTACGATAAGTGATGCAGAGAACCTGTTTGATGCGGAGATTCTTATCTATTGTAGAAATAATGAGCTCCCCATATTAGCATTTATTACGCAGTATTACGAACTCACGTTTTCATGAAGATGAAGAGTTATCCTCTAACCTCTGTTGGTCACTGGGACAATTCACTCGAGACGCTTCTTGTCCGTGGTAATTCTCGAATTCTACGCTTGCGTGAATCGAATATTATAATATACAGTACGGACGATATTCATCAGCTGTTAATTTTTTACGAACTGGACAACCTTGAATTTGCAAGAATTTTTGCCAGGATGTATTTCACTTATGAATTTTCGAGAACACAACTTAACAAAAACTTTTATACAAGGTCTCGTGCAAAGATTAATGGAGTTAGAGTTAGTCTAAATTGTTGAAAT
Organism: Acheta domesticus; assembly: GCA_031308135.1. Taxonomy (NCBI): domain Eukaryota; kingdom Metazoa; phylum Arthropoda; class Insecta; order Orthoptera; family Gryllidae; genus Acheta; species Acheta domesticus. The sequence goes on from JAHLJT010003656.1 coordinate 89,056,569, forward strand.
TACGAGACATAGGCGTGAAGGAAAAAAACTGGAGTCCAAAAACACGAAATATAAGAATGAGATTGGTAAAAGTGCAATTGCAAAGAAATATTGAAGTAGAATAGGTGAAGTAACGGTGATGTATATAGTCCTTATATCATATTATTTACTGATGTTACAATAATTATCATTTTTTCTAAATCAGAGGCTGCTCGTCTGCAAAAAGTTAGTAGCTCGTAACCTGAGACTGGCATATAAATAGTATATTTATTTAAGAAATTTGTTGTATTTGCACAAATACATTGTATTTGTGCATATTCGTCGGAAAGTATTTTGGTACGAGATTGGGGTGAAGTATTTAGATTGATAACTCTGCCTGTGAAACAACTTGCGTCCTACCATGTAGCATCAGCTTGCCGGATGCGGCTGCGAAGAAGGGAGGCAGCGGGCGTCTCCGCTCCGATAGGTCGACTAATATCGAAACACACCACCCGCAAAGCCTTATCCGCCTTCTCTTGCACCCAATAGCTTGTCATCGCCTATATTATTTCCAGATAGCCGCTCGATGTATACACCAGACTTGCAGTACATGGGTGGATCATTCTCTTACATCGTTTTTGTTGTTAGTGCTGGAAAATTGCGAAATTGTTATGGGATACTTCGTAGAGTAACAAACCGATGGAGCACATTACTTGTTCCTAATTAAAATATCTCAATGGAGATTTTTTTGTAGATTAACCGTCACAAGCCGGTACCATTCTAAAGAATTATTTTGAAATATCATCTGCAGAGGAAAAGCGGTGTTTATTGTGAAGGACACTTTTATTTAATTGAAGGAATCCATAGGTAATATCCATTTTAGGGATTCCAGTAATCAATTCTGATTTTTTCGCTCTGGGTAATCGATGCTACTTCTATTTGTTACCCTATATTTATTACTTACCCAGCAAGGGTATTCAGGGTAGGGTTGTCACATTGATGCCGATAATTTCAAAAAAATGATATATATAAAATATAGATATATCCAATCTGATGCTTTTAGCATAGATGTTCTGTGATCGATGGTTTCACGTTTTCCATTTTTATTTTGGAATAAAAGATTCCAATGACCACAATTTTGTAAAAGTTAAAATATTAAATAATAACTGTCAATTCGTTTTCGAAACGAACGCAATTTGTACTACCTCCATTGAGCAGACCATCTCTTTCCCAAGGAATGAGACCAATATCCTGGTTTTTCCTACGCCTTTTCTTGTATTTTGCACAAGGAGAGATCTTCAATCAACGCCGTTCATTGTATGCGCCGTGGGCCTGGGGCTTTTCCCTTTCTTCCTGTACCTACTTTGGTGGACTCAGGACTGTCTTAACTATATAACAGTAAATTAATAAATATGGCCACTATAAAATTAAATTTTGTTGCGTACGAATTTAATCCTAGAGGGCTCCTAAACCCGATTTAAAACGTCGATGCTAAATAATACATTGACCAAATACGATCGTTATTTTTCAGTATACAGGGTCTCCGGGGAGCAAACGTCGAAACTTCTAAAATAAGCTCTTAAGACAATTCTAAGCATTTTTCATCTAATAAACTACGTGGATATTCCGAATGGGTGAGCCGCAATAAGAGCAGAAGCAATAAGTTCTCAAAAGTTGGTTTGGAGAAATTATTTTTAGGCAAAAATGTGCATTATAGAAGCATAGAAACACTCCACAAACATGTCAATTATTTATTATTTAGAAAAGAAATCAATACATTTGTTCAGAAAGAAAAATTAAGCGAGAAATAAAAAAGCACCTAAATTACACAATTCAACTCCTTTTTTTATGTCTTAAGAGCTTATTTTCGAAGTTTCGACGTTTCCTCCCCGGACACCCTGTATATTTCAGTTATCTGTATACAATATATAGTATATAATATTACAGTTACTAAGTTACCACACATCGATATTCAAAATTAAAACATCGATGTTAATATTACCTCGAACAAGAACCATCGATATTTCTCAACCTCAATGTTTTCATTTTGAACATGTATTTTTGGTAACTGTGATGTTTTTTCGCATCACTACTTCGGTTGGAGTAATAAACACGCTCGTAAGCGACGTGGTTTATGGTAACCGCCTTCCAGACGCGTGCTGTGCCAACACGTTTTGCGCGACCTGGTCCGGCAACGCTCCGCCCGCAGAGCCTGGGGCGCCCGCCTACGCTCGTGGAGCGTGAAGCGTGTTGCGCCAGGGCCGGGCCCGCGAGCGTCGTAACGGTCGAGCGGAATCGAAAAGGAATTCGCGGGCCGAGTGCTAATGGCGCGCCGCCGTCGCAACAGAGCGCTTCGCCCAGCTCGGCGCGTGGGGCGATGTGGCTCAACCTGGCCTCCACGGAATTCCGGCACTCTACCATCGATGTTTTAATTTGGAAGACCGATGTTTGGGCACTTCCGTGATTTGTTATCGATGTCGCATCTCACCACGGGCGCGTAGAAGTACCCGACTTATCGGTCATTTCTGACCACGCTACACGTTCTCTTCCGAGGCCCAGACATATTCTATCCCGGAGAGATTAACGTTTGTCATTACGGGGATCAACGTTTCAGCTGTGTCCGTTGGTAGGGCAAGGTTGTTAAGCCTTGAATTAGGAATTATGACGTGACAGGATGATGATGAAAGGTGATCGTGGCTTTTTTAACCATCCCAGAGTTCGCCTTTATGACTGAGGAAAATCACGAAAAAATCCAGGTCGCAATGGCCGGTCCGTGGATCAACCCGGGCCTCCGACTGCGAAATCAGCGCGCTAGATTCTGAGCCACTTCGTTCGGATTATTATTATTATTATTATTATTATTATTATTATTATTATTATTATTACACTATTTCACGACTAAAGATGTGATGAGTCGGCTCAAAATAAAATCTACTCCAGGTTGCAATCAGCTGCCTAAGGAGTAGATGCAGAGACTATCGGTGCTTCTACAATACTTTGCGCAAAATGTGGGCTGTTCCAAATAAAGCAATTTGAATGACCCAGTCTTTTGAATGACCTGGGAGTTTAGACAAGTTCTTACACAAATTTTGCAGAACAAATCCCAGAGCTCGATGACTATCGGTACGACCTGTGCTCCTTGGTAACGACGTTTTGATCGCAAGGTACAGCAACATCGACAACACTATTTTTTAACACGTTTTTTTCTCCCAGTCCCGGATAACTGTATCCGGTTTGTTTGCTGCTATCGTACGATCAGTTTGAAGTTGTTGCTCATACGATATTGTACACAATCCAACAGACATCACCGGCTTTGGTGAGTGTTCGTACCACTTGAGGCATGTGTGTGGAACTTCGAGGGCGGTACAGATCTACCAGTGGAGGTTGCTACACACCCTGTCGTGTCTTTTTTTCTTCTTCTTCTTCTTCTTCTTCTTCTTCTTATTATTATTATTATTATTATTATTATTATCATTATTATTTTCTTTGCAATGGTTCCATTTGTCTGACGTAAAAGCCTCCTCGTCCAACTTACGCGGGGCGCCGGGATGCAAAGACGGGAGTCGCCCTGCCTCCGCGAGCAGTCTCGTCACGTCGTCCGAGGCGCTGCTTCGCTAGCACCTCTTTGCGCGCGCTACTCCACGCGGCCTCTCAGCATGCCTTTCTAGGAGGACTTACGGATGCAAATAGCTCCAAAGAGACCCCTCGATGGTCTTTGGTACGTTCACCGCTAGAATTTCAATGTCAGGGCCAATGCACGTCTATCACTGAAGGCGTTCCTACTCAACCTTTGTGCACGATTTAGATTTTGTGATATCTGCAGTATTGACAGTCGATGTCCCTAAAACTGAACCATGTTAAGATTTAATTACTTTGGTCATGTGTCGTTTGAGTGACTGAGTGCTAATATTGCAAATAAACGTTTAATTTGAAACGAAAACAGAAAGTTGAGAAACATTTGACGGATGGAATTTTCAACAGATATGTCATTAGTACTACAGCTTGATAAGCAAGAAGATTAAATCTCTGTTTCTCGCCATTTCTGTCTCCTCTCATAATTCCAGCCCTCGTACATCAGATATATGATTTACAATCGATTGAGAATAGAAAAAGCTACACATTACTCCTATCACATATTTCCACCGCAGGAATGCAATGTTTCTACCGCAGTAGTGTACACTATCTATCATTCACCGTTTGTGTGTAAAAAGTATAATAATTATAAATTCATTATTGATTGATTAGTGATTCCGGGCGCGTCAACAGGTAAGGCCATTAGTAAGTAGTGTCCCTTTTTATTAGGCCCGTAAGTGGAGTGCACCTTTTTTTCCACGGGAGGTGGCAGTGATCTTGTTCCACTAGACAGTGAAATCCGGCGCCGACCTACCTCGCGGCTAGCGTGGTTTTTCCCCGACCAGGTATCTCCTGTCAACAGGGCGTCGCCCGGCCGGGACAAACTCTGAGTTCCCGACCGGTCTCCCGGCATGTGTAGTAGTGTATGTAAGTGTAGTGTGTAAGTAAAGGGTGAGGATAGGACAAGGAAGAGGAACGAAAGATCGTTTAAGGTACATGGCCTGTTTGTTAGGGTACTGTTCCGGCATTCGCCTCGCATTGATCAGAGAAACCACGGAAATCTACCAATCAGAGCAGCCGACTGCTGGAATCCTCTTCCAGGCACAGACTGAACATAGCTGACAAGCTAGTGTAGAAAATCCTGCCACCATTGGGACTTCAAACTAGAACCTCCCGGTTAGAGACACTGCAGTGACTTTAGTTGATGCCCTGAGCCACCTCTCCCGGTTTCATTAATTAGTTGGACAATGAAAGTGAAGATGTAAAATTGAAAAATGTTCGACATTAAAAAAAAGAGAAGGAGAAAAGCGTGTTCTGGTGTTAAGAAGTTAGGAGCGATTCGTCACGAACACACCCTGCATCACGTGGAGTCCCTCCTCCCCACCTCGGGTGTATTGCGGGGAATCCTGACCCGTGGCCTCCGCCGCCGCGTCGCCAGGTGCGCCGCTGGACTGCGGGCGGCGCGGTCTCGTGCGCGCCCCGTGCAGAATCGGTTTCGCGGGTGAACGCCGCTTGCGCGCTCGCTCGCTGGCGTCCTTGTTCGCGCCGTCCCCGCTCGCCTGCCTGTCTGTTCTCCCATTCCCGCTCGCTCGACCGCCCTCCTGTCCATGCTCGCCCACCCACCCACATAAACACCCAACGCAGGCGGCCCACCCGCCATCTCCCGCCCGTTAGCCCACTTCTGCCCGTCCTCCCCCCTCCCCTCTTGCCCGTCCACCCGCACCCACTACCGCCCGCCAGTCCACATCCGCCCTTCCACGCACGCCTGTCCCCCCTCCGACTCCTGTTCATACCACCCACCGCCTGCCCGTCCGCCCGCCCGCTCCTGTCCGCCCACCCACTCTTGCCCGCTCGTCCTCTCCTGCCCGCCCGTCATGTACGTCCGCTTCCGCACAGCCGCCCATCCCTATACTGCGATTTTTCTAAGAGCGGCCCTCAAGGCCACTCAAATCCCATCTTGGCGATGGAATATGTCACGGCATGTCGCGTCTTTCTCAGTCGTTCAGCTAGATTTCGCACGAATCGCGACCGTATGAAGCAGTGCTTGCGATCATGCGACTTCTATCGGCAAGACCGAGAAAAGACGCGAAATGCCGTGACATATTCCATTGCGAAGATGGGATTTGAGTGGCCTTAAGGGTCGCTCTTAGAAAAATCGCAGTATAACCACCCAACTCCAACCCATCCTCTTCCCATCCATTCATCCGTCCCCGCCTGCCTTCTCCTTCTGCTCATTCACGCTCGTCATCCCCCCTACTCCCATATGCTCGCCTTTTCCCTTCCCCTCGCTCCTCATCTTCCTACCCACTCCAAGTATTTCTTCGTGCCTCCTCCCGCCCGCTGCCTACTCATAGACGTTTTTTCCTTTCCGTTAGGTGAAATTTTTAACCTTTTATCAATGAATCAATCTAGATAAAATAATTGTTTTCGTCCAATTAATAATGTAATAAAGGAAATTAATAATATAATAACACGTGTTCACGTTCATGAATTTGAACTTCTAAAGGGAGTCCAGGAAGCTGTGACCTCTTGAGATTACAGTGGGTGCCCAGGCTTTTAGGCTGAATATTTTTGTTTGTTATTATCTTTAGTTGATTTTCAGTTACAATCTTCATTACAACTTAATCAACACGGTCACTGTAAAATTAAATTTTGTTGTCCACAAATTTTATTTTAGAGATTATTGAACTAGGTTTAAAAGATCGCGTCGATGTTTAAAAACATCGATGATTGACGTTTTCGATCGATACTTTATTAACAACGATGTTTTAACTTTGAACATCGATAATTGCTAACATCGATGTTGTCGATGTTGCACCACTAACTGGCATCACCATTAGAATTCCGTTCCGGCCGCCTCTGGAGAATACACTTTTTCTGTTGCATTATTATGATCTACACATCATCCGAAATTGTTTAATCCATGGTTTTCAAATTTAAACATTGACAATAGAACAGTGGAATATTACTCTTTAATTCATTATTTGTTAAATTTTGATATTGATGCATCAATAAAAGAATCTGCGAAACATCGCAAACTAGGGTAGTCAGATGATCATACAAAATACTAATATATAGTTACAGTTTAATATCAAATTGAACTATAGACTGTTTCTTTTGAATTGTTGAGTATACGTTGCCAAGATAATAAATATGTTATAATTAAGACTGTCTATAATTATTTGGAACTTTCATATACTCAACAATTTACAGTTTAATAGTTATGATATACCAATATTTCGTTGTGAACCTCGGAAATATTCTGAAAACTTCGAGGTGAGATTTTTTTCTAGTTCAATTTTGTATTACAAAACGAATAATTCGGACCATTTTCACCGGAAAGTATCACCAAAAAAGCAAAGTATCGAAAAAATTGACCTCCGTTGATTACGCGCCAATGTTTTTGCCGCGGTCTTTTTTAAGTGAGTGTGCTGGAGCTCTTCCGGTCAAATGCTGAAGTCGCCACCGCCCATGTCAGCTGAAGGTCGGCCGCCGCTCTGTCTGGTGAAACTGTCGAGATTTCGTCGATCGAGTTGCGCAGAAATTTGAAAGGTATTGGGCGTCATTGAGTGGTGTATCTCGATATCTCACTTCGTGGCAACAGCTGGGCCCCCCGCCTTCCTCTGTGTCCATTTAGAAAGTTTTCCGTTCCTGTGTAAGGATATTTGATGAAATAAGGCTAGCTGTGTAGTCACCAAAAAGATTTTCGAATATATGTTTCGGAAAGCTAGTTTTGTCAGTTTTTGTTCGGATGTTTAAGGCTGTGAGTAGGGTTCGTTTCTTCGTTTTATGAATGGAATAGGCTACTCGACATTTGTTTGCTCTTTTTTGTGCAACTGTTCCATTGCGTCTGTTCTGGTGCATTCTCTCTCTGACCTGCCCGAGTTTTAACCATCATCTCTCCGTGATTCATATTTTCTATATGTTTTATTTCTTAATGCCTCCTCTCTCATTCCTTCTCTAGTTTGTATTCTTTCATTCAAATTCGAACGCATTGGCTTTTCCCACCTCTATCGTTAACGAATGAGAAGCTGAGAACTGACATCTCTGAGTAAAAATTAAGACATTTTGAATAATTATTTTGTGTAAATAATTTTGATGATTCGCTGTCGACTCTTACACTTCCACGACCTAATAGAGAAGTAAAATATCCATTGTTTTTCATTCTACAACCTCAACGGAGCCTTGAATACACTGAAGTGAAGATGCAAGCCAACTCGCAGTATTTTAAATTTAAACAGTAGATTTAAAAAGTAGATTAACGTTCTTGTGAGAAAAAATCTTATGTAATCATGTTGTAGACTACTTACTGACTGTTCTATTAATGACATTTGAAAATGTGAAAATATAATAAAAATAATCATTTCGCAGGCACTACAGCAGTCTTCTTCATTTATTAGTTCGACTTCTGGAGCTTTTTATCATACTCCTCAGTAACAGAATCTTTTCTGTGATTTTAGAAACTAATATTACATTTATTCTGTGAAATATCTAGCCCTCCACAAACATCTAAAATGCGTCTCGAACTCCTTTTTCCTTTTCTCCTTTTATTGTCTCTCTGTCATCTCTTCCTCTCTCTTTTCCTCTCTGCTTTTCTCTTTCCCTTTGGCTTATCTTCTTTTCGCTATTCCTTTTTTTTTCTTTCTCATATCAGTCTCTCCTCTCTCCCTTTCTCTCTGTATCCTTTTTTCCTCTTTGTTCTCTCATCTCCCTTCTCTTTGCTGCGCTCTCCTTTTCCTTCCTTCCTTTTTTCTCACTTTTCTTCCCTTTTCTCTTTCCCTTCGTCTTCTCTTCCTTTCTCTATTTCTCTCTTCCTTTCTCATCTCATTCTCTCCTCTCTCCCTCCCTCTCCCTTTGTCTCTCCCCCCCTCTCTCCCTCTCTCTCTGTTTCCTGCTTTCTCAGAAAATCTTCGAGACCGCCTCTGTTGCACCGGCCAGTCTGCCTACGAAGACTCCCCCCTGAGCGTGCGGCGAGGCGTGTGCGCGCGTGCGTGTGCGTGTGTGCGTGCTCGCCCCGCGAGGCCGATCCCTCTTAAGCCGATCGCCGGCCGCAGCTCGTTACGCGGGCCGCCGCCGCCGTCGGAAATCGTACGTCATTCGAGTGGCGCCGCACAATGCACCGAACTCCACAAGTCGCGTAATGATTTCTTCTTTTTTTTTCAACTAGAAAATAAGTGCAAAAAGTTGTGGCAATATATTTTGGATTCTCGTGTAATTAAGAGTTTTGAATTCTTTTTTTCATGCATTAGTAATGATGGTTCACTCTTCACTCTAATGCTAGCGCTCGTCATTTTGAAAGGGGTCAAAATAGCTAGTGCAGTTAAAATATATTATCGTCTTTACGTTCTGCAATCTTCCAGTTTGTGTCACCGAAAACAGTATATTATTTTGATACCAAATGACTAAAGGGAAATGCGGCACATTTTTTATACAGTCGGCACACGCGACACATTTTTACTTATATCAGTAAGAATATATTATCAACAATTTCAGTCTATAGGGGCACGGATTCTTTATTACGATACCATACTAGTGTCTATGCCTTGTGGCCACATCTAGAAATGGGTGAATTGCTGGGTTAGTGATTTTGAAAATATGATATCAATGATAATGGATGACCTGTCAAATAAGATGTAGGGAAACGCAATAACTCCTTGAAAATCCTTCCGCAAACTCACTTTATCCACTAAACAATCCACGTGGAATGACCAGAATTTGAACCACACCTAGCTGTAGACGACATGCCGACGGCTCGTCGTGTGATGACACAGGCCTATACGCTTTCCAGCCTTCAAATGTTCGTAATGGAAAATTGATAAAATAATTCGTTCTAAAGAAAATCGTCGGATTAATTACCTAGCGGACGACGTCACTTTTTGCATTTGTCCGCATATGGACGGGGTTTAGACCACTGTGCGACGGATGCGCGTGGGTGGCGTGGTGACGGCGGCGTCGCCGCAGCCTCCCACGCATACAGCCCGGTCGCGGTAAAAGCCACCGCGCTCCTATGATGCGTCTTGCGGTTTTGCGTCATCATTAGGCAACGCTTTGTTTAGTTTTTCGTTGGGTAGGTATTTCTCAAATGTTTCGTTTTATTTGAGGCTTGGGACAACATATTTACAAAATACATTTTCTAGGCTCACGGTGTACCAATACCTTATTGTACGAAATTCTGGAAAGAGGGGTCATAGTATCTACATCGAGAAAGTTCGGCAATGGTTCTGGTAACATACGATTGCAGCATCAAAGAAAAGAATAACGATTGATCGTGACATTAAAAATGTTCCTTTTTTTTCTTAGTACCCGTTTTCACACTTCTTTTTCATAGCGGCTGCTTCTCATCTGCTCCCTTCTATTCGTGACACTATGACTTTTGAATTCCTTCATCTACGGTAACAACCCCTACATCATAACTTTTCCGTTTCCGTTGCGACTTTTCTCGCCAATGCCAACCTGGCAGCTTTCTTCGTACTTCCTCCGCCGATAGCATATCTTTTCCGTTCCGCCTGCTGCTGGCTTCTTGAACCACGAGAGCGCGGTATGCATCAGCCGCGGCCTTGGCTGCGGCCAGACCCCGCATTTTGCCTCTCCTCTTCCTCCACCGCCGCCGGCAGCGGTGCCGCCAACGCCATCGCCTCCCTGTCCTCCTCCTCCTCCTAATCCTCCGTACTCCACTTCCCTCCTCCCTTCTTCTTCCCCGAAGCTGCTTCTGCCCACTGCTGCCACCTCTTTTTCCTTTACCTCCCTCGTTTTCTATTTAACTTCGACTTCCTTCTCTTCCTCTTTCGCTTCCCATTATTCACTTCTCCGTCACTCGTTCACTTCTCCACCTTGTCCTCCATTTTTCGTCCTCATTACCCACTTTGTGACCTCCTCATTCATTTCTCGTCTTTGCCTTTTTCCCAGTACTTTTCTTTCCCCTTCACTTCTCCTCCCCTTTCCTCGTCTTCCTCCGCATCTTGTATGATTCTCTTCCTCCTCCTTACGTACAAACTAGTGTATCATCGCCACCGTACCCCAGGACCGTCAATCGGGATACTCATTGCTATCTCTACCGTTACCTTCTCTGCAATCCTGGATGCCTTCAATGCTTTTATCGCCACCGCTGTCATCTCCTTCACGTCCGCCTCCGTCTGCCTCCGTCTCCACCTCCACCTCCTCCTCCTCCCCCGCCTCCTCCTCCGCCACCGTCGCAATAGATCCGCCTTCTGGTCGCTGCCGCCGCCGCCGCCGCCGCCAAGCGTGCTCCGTTGGCCGACTGACCGCCCCGGGACAAGTGGAATAGTTCGCGGCGCGGCTGACGGCGCTGAGAGAGAGAGAGAGAGAGAGAGAGAGAGAAAGGTTGGGATGGAGAGAAGAGGGAGATGGTTGCGCATTCCTGCTCGCTGACCGTTGCCAGACGCCGTGTCACTGCACGGAGCTGTTTCTGGTCTCTGATTGCATTGGGGTGGTCTATTTCGGATGCACACTTCAAAAACGTGCTGTTGCAATTGAAATATTGTTTGAAGTATGCATGAGATCACCCTCTCTTTCTCTGAACGTCCGCATTCGGAATTCATTTCTAAAAATTTAATTATGTATTTTCTGGATGCGTTGCTATAAGACAAATCTAGTTGAAAATAGATTGTTGTGGGTTTGAGATATTGGATCTCAATTTCCAAGCATTACAAGATTTTCATCAATTACCTAATCATTGTATTAAGCGGAATGACCATTCCGTTCACCGACCATTCCGTTTCCGTCCAATGCGGAAATATTTCGTGTGTGATGTAAGAGTTACTCAAAAAATAGAATGCATATTTGCTGAGTGGTTGCGGAATGCTCCGAGATGCGCCCCTTATTTACTCTCGGCTAACGTTCCTCCTTTAGACGCGGCCACCACAGCAACAGCGTGAGTGAGGTCGGAGGTCTCCTGTGCCGCACTCGGGATGAAAGAAGCTCTGCGCGTGTGGGCCAGGGCCACTGTCAGTGAGTGGGAAGACAGTCGGTGGTTGTTACCTCCGGCGCACTACCTGTCAGCACTGCGTTCACGTTTGTTACGTTGTTTGGTAGTCCAGGCCTCTCATATGTTTAACACCATCGGTGTCTCCTCTTCTGAAGTCGTAGGCTTCCGCGGCTGGAAATTGGATCTCAATATCCAATCCGATTTCGAATCCACCTGTTTGCAGTGCCTTCTATTTTGCGGTAAATATGCTTATCGGGTTCTTGCACCAGAAGCTGTATACTTCGATTAAAACTTTGTCTGTTGACAGTCGATCAGCTACGACACTGTTATCCAATCGGGAGCTTGAACGTTACCATAGTGACGTCACTATAATGTCGTTCAAGGTCCCGATTGAATGACAGCGTCACAGCTTGTGCACAGCACAGCAAGTGCCAACGGACTAAATGTTTTAATCCAAATATAATTGTTGCGGGAAAGTAACGATCGAGAGTGTTGGTGTCTGAATGGCGGGGTCTATCCCGTGCGGGTGCAATACATTCCTGGATGTGTTGAACATCAGCTACTAGATTGTAAGCCCAGCCAGGTAGGTGGTAGGTTTCAGTGCTCTGTTCGGTAATTTTTCCTGGTAACCACGATTCCCTCCTTGTGGATGCTGGACCAGTTTCTTTAAAAAACGGGTCACCCGTATCGCCATCCCTATGAACAGCAATGCGGAGTGAGTTACCACGCTGGTGATATCTATTTTACTTCCGACAACTTTCTCCTTTTCAATCGGACAACGTTGACGGAAAATTACCTTGTTTGAAAACTTTACCCATGGTGGACTGTGCTGTTGTCTGCCTTCATTCACATTACAAATTCAGAAGTTAACGAGTTCAAGGTCACTCATATCACAAGCATAGTATCACGCCTTCTACGTGATCCGTGCGTTGGTCTTCTCAGACTCCGTGGTTAACATATCGGCTACTAGTGTAACAAGAATAGTAAATTTTAAATCGCAGAAAGGAGATAAAACTTTGAAGTTCTTCAATTTTAAGCTGTTATGGGTATATTTTAGTGCGTTGTACTTGTTTGAGCTATTCGTTATTCACTCCAAAAATTCCATTTGTTAATTTTCAGGATATTGATCAAAATTGACTATCTAGATTTTAATAATTTTAAAGTGAGTGTTTCTAGATTTTTCATATTGAAATTCTGGATAATCAATTATGGTGTAATTGCGAAATATTCCAAATCATTTTTAGTCGATGAAGATAAGGGTGTTCTAAGAGATATTGCTTGTATAAGGTCATTCATCACACAGTAGAGCGTTAGTAAGAGGCAACATGACGTTCACACCCAGGACATCGACCCCTGTGTTAATAACTACTTCCGTCGTGTGTCTGCCAATTGATCATATTTTTACACACGCTCCCTTCCCACCTCTTTTTGTTCCGTTTATCTTCTCGCTCACGACCTCTTCCATCACCACACTTTTTTACCCGCCTGCATGAAGGAAGGAGGGGTATGTTTTTACTGTTAATTTTATTGTTTGCTTCCGCTCTCATAACTTTTCAACCAAATTTATCGGAATGTTGGTGAACGAATAATGCAACTGAAAATTTGAAATGACGGGAAGGCCAATTCTCTTCACGAGCTTTAGCTACGGTCGCGTCCATGTACTTAAATTTATTAAATTAATTTTGTTTGTAATCGCTGAAGCGAACGTTTGGTCACGTCACGTCAATGTGGCGGACATTTGCAATCACTTTGACGTTTTAAAATGTACTCATACTTTACGATATAATAGGTGTGATTTTCATGAGTAAGGTGTCATTGGATGGATCATGATCTCACGTATGACAGTACAAATTAAATGTCAGTTGAAAACTGAAATTGCATTCAATGGAGTTCGGAATTATTTCAAGAGTCATAGGTTTATATAGCAGTCGAGTTTTTGTTTGTTAAACTGGACTTTCGACAAAAAATAAGGGTTGTTAGAAAATACTATACGTTATATAATAAATATTTCATATTGTTGATGTTGAATACTAATCAATTGATGATTGTGTAAAAATATTGCAATCAATGTAATTTAATTAATGAAACTTAGAAATGAAATAAAGTACAAATTCGAGTAATGAAAGAAAAAAAGGTGTATTCAAAATATTTAATCAATGAAAAACTAAGAGGTTACATGTTTGAAAATGGTCTCAGTTATTTTGTGTTATTGGGCAAACAAAAGCCAATTACAACAGATTTCAACCGGTTACTTAATAAACCGAGGTGGTAATGATAGTTTTTTGTCATACTTATTACATTTTTATGTGTTTTTGTTGTGTTTTGCATATCCTGTAATCCCTCCATCTCCCCCTGCCTCTCTCCCACCCTGTGCCATGCCTCTCTCCTTCTCCTCATTTTTTCCGCTGCCACCATCTTTCCTTTACCCGTGCCAACGAAGCGGCCGTGTTGTTCTTGTACAGTGGGAGTGACCTTTAACCTTGTGGCTGTTGAAGAAGATCCTCCCTTGGGGCCTCTGCGACCGATGGCCCCGGAGTAACCGTACCCGATGTAAGAGCTGGGAGACTCCGCGCTGGGCTCAGCTCGAATAGCACGCGCGTTCGCCTGCTCACGTTTTGTGTGTGAACAAGGCCGCGTCCTGAGCGTCGGAGAAGATCTGATCTCCAGCACAGAACAGTCCATCAGGCTTGTTTTGCGGGACTTGATTCCATGATTCTTATTGTAATCAATAGTTTTATCTAGACGGTCACAACGACTATCACGGTCACAACGTTTAGAACTGTAGTCATCATAATTGGGAATTATAAAATCAAAGTTTGGATTTTCGATGTTCGAAATATCAATATCCCACTGGGATACATGTATTTGTATTCAAAATTACTATATTCCAGTTCGATTAGCAAATTCGCTTAGGTGTCTAAGGGCATCAATTAATGTCATTGCAGTGCCTCTGACCGGGATGTCCAAGGGTTCGATCTTGATGGTGGCGAATTTTTAGCACTAGCTACTTAGCTTGGTTGATTTCAGTGTCTGTCTGGAGGTGAATTCTAGTGGACGGCTGCTCTGATCGGTTCAGTAATTTCTTCGATCATCACCTGGGTAATGCCGGAGCTGTTCCGTTACAAACGGGCCACGGATAACGTGCGATCTTTACTTCTTCTTGCCCTATCCTCATTCCATACCTACATACAAACATATTACATTCCGGGGCCGACCTACAAGTGTACATAAATGTGTAGATCGGTGCTGAGCCTCACCATCGGACTATACTCTGATTTTTCTAAGTTGGCCTCTCAAGGCCCGTCTTCACGATGGAATATATCACGGTTTATCACGTCTTTCTCAATCTTGCCGCTAGATATCGCATGATCGCGACCTTATCAAGCAGTGCTTGCGAATTCTAGCGGCACGACCGAGAGACACGCGAAATGCCTTGTGGTATTCATCGTGGACATAGAGGCTTGAGAGGCGAAGTTAGAAAAATCGCACTGTAGGGAACGATCACCGGCACCTCCCGATGGAAAAGCCTGTACTACGATTATGGTATTGATGACTACAGCAGATGACACCCCGGGTAACACGAAATAATGAATCAATGCAACAATCAATTAGAAAAATTTTATGGCCAAATGCGTTTAGACAATGTCGAAATAGCTGATCTCTGGGAATGTTTGAAGTGCTACACTCTGAAAATGGCAGAAGCAAGCAACGTGATTAGGCTGCGGGCATGCTGCAGCCAGTAGGAGCTGCTCAACTGCATGTGGCCAGGTGGGCGTCCGGCGGGGGCGGGGGCGGGCAGCTGCACCCGGGGGGAGGGGGAGGCGACGGGGGCAGAGCCTGTTTTGTCCAGCGTGAGGAAAGCAGGGCGTTCTCTGATTAATGCCAATGCGGCCTGGGCCCCTGTTCAGTTGTAAATCTCTACGTGCAAGTCCTCTGTTGCACAAGCGAAGCGGTGCGCCGCCCGCCGCCCACTTGATCTGCTGCGCTTGCACCGGGGCTCTGTCTCCGTGCCGTCTGGCCCGCCCACCATCGACCAACCGACCCAACCACTCTCCCGCAAGCATGCTCAAGCGTAGTATTCGCTCACGTCCTACTTGGCTTCTCTCGCAATCTTTTTGGTCTTTTTCTGATGCGCAGATGAACACATTTTGGGAGAAATGTTACTTATTGGAATGAAACTGAATTTTTTCAAAATAGTGTACTTGCAAAACAGGATTATATTGAAGTTGCGAAAATTAAATTTATGCTGTTATTTGTTATAATTTATTATTATTGTGCTACACATTATTATTCCTCCGCTTCACGACTAAAGATGTTACGAGTCAGTTGAATATAAAATGTACTCCAGATTGCAACCAGCTTCCTAAGGAGCAGATGTAGGGACTGGCTATGCCTCTACAATATTTTTGCAATCTGTCCCCAATAAAGTGGTGTCTTGCACTTCCCAGTCTTTTGAATGGCCTGAGAATTTAGTCAAGTTCTTACATAAATTTTACGAAACAAATTCCAGAGCCAACAAATACCAAATTTTGCGGAACAAATCCCAAAGCCAAGAGATGCCACCAGTTAACGAAGAAATAAAAAATATAGTTGTGAATATATTCAAAAATTAGAATTCCAAACAAATACTTCGCCATAAATTTTGAGACAACAGTTTGGAAGAAAGATGTCGTAAAAAATTCCAACATTTAGATTTGCCTCACAGATTTTGAAGTGTAGTTTTATAAGTGTAATTAATTGTATTAATGGAGAGATACTAATGAGTATCATCATTAAATGCAAATTATCTAGTGAACACATTTACTTATTGTTCTCATGTATGAACAGATTGTAAATAAGCGTTTGATTAAAAAAACTCCCAGAGCCCCGATAACTAGCGGAACGAGGGAATCGCTTCATTCTTAGCAAACACCTTAAGATCATCCATGTAAAATAAGTGTGATACAGGCCTTTCATCACCATGGAGCTTGTAAACAAAGTCAGTGTGCGACAGCTGTCTCGATAGAGGGATCAAACAAATGCAAAACTGCAGATGGGATAGTGAATCTCCTTGAAATATTCCCCTGTTAATCTGAATACTTCTTGTTTCTACTACTCCCTTTCCGCCGTGGATTAGTAACCTGGTGCTCAACGACTTCATACTAGTCTTGCAAAACTCAACAAGTCTGGGATGAAAGCGATAGATCTCCAGGGTCTTCAAAATCCAATCGTGTGGTACACTGTCAAAGGCCTTCTGGTAGTCAATCCAAGCCATGCTTAAATTACGTTTTCGTTTCTTTACATATTCAAAATTATTTTATTCACAAGCAAGATTTCCTTACAGCCATAGGAACCTTTACGACATCCTTTCTGTTCAACTGGCAACATATGGTTCTTCTCTAGGTGCCTATACATTTTGTCAGCTATGGCTGCAGTTATAAGTTTGTACATTCCTGGCAGGCAAGTAATTGGCCTGTACTTCTTCGCCAGGAGCTGTCTCCTGCTTTGGGTAGCAAATACGTGATGCCGCGAGTGAGCCATTCGGGGAGTTCCTTAGTGTTTTCTAACATTTTATTAACAGCCTTTGCTAGATGAGAATATAATGCTGTTAATTTCTTAATCCAATAAATCTGGATCTTATCAACCCCAGGGGATTTCCAGTTTCCCATGTTCTTAATTGTTTGTCATAGGTCCTCTTTCGAGAAACCTTGAACATGTTTCACTGTTTCCACGAGTCCATTGGCAGCATCAACTTCAGATTGGAGCCACGATGCGTCTTTGTTGTAGGATCTTGTTTCCTCCCAGATTCCTGCCCAAAATGTTTCGACATCATCTTTTGAAGGAGGGGCAGCATTGCCATTTTGTTTTTCAGTCAGACTGCGATAGAATCTCTTCGCGTCTGTTTCAAACAACCGGTTCTGTACACGGAAATCTCTACGTTTGTACCGTCTTATTCGTTGAGCCCGTGCTTGCATTTTCTCTTTTAGCTTTTCAGCTACCATTAGCCTTGTTGTGTCATTGTCAATTAGGTATTTTTGTTCAACATGCAGTATTTTTTGTTGAACTTTATACGTGTGGTTTGACTTAGAAGATGCCTCGGCTAATAGTGATATTTCACGCCGTGTGTCAGCTATCCGTTTCATAATTCTTTTCATCCATGGAGTTACGGAGCTTTTTACTCTGGCTGTCGGCCATCGGTATTCTTGGCTGGCCCCAAGATTATCTGAGATACTAGATATCCAGTTGCATACACGATGTGACTGATTTCAGTAATATTTAGATCTCTGCCTGGGGTCTCGACCACTTCATTTAAGACAGAATTCGCTGTTTCTATCACTCTTTTAGCTTTGACATTTTCGTAAATTCTCCTCAACGGTGCACGAGATTCGAATGGAAGTAGACGAACGCGTTCTATCTCGCATCGGAGGAGGTCCCGCATCATGTCCTTATCGTGTGACTCATGGCCAGATGAATTTTCACCACTGACGGATGTTTCATTTGGAAGAGATGAACCTTCAAGGGGACCATCGTTTTCAGGGATATTAGATGGTTCTAAATGTTCGTCATGCGGATAGTTTGATCGAAGAACATACTCCGCATTTCTCTGGATGTCTGCAAGTTGTTCTGCTGTGAATTTTCCACTGCTGAATATGTATCGTCGTTGACTGGCAAGCTTCTTTGAGTCTAGGGTAGGTCTCGTATCTGGGTTCCGCTCTCTCCATATCTTGACTTATATTTCTGAGCCCCCATTTTTTCGCTTTTGCATAGTAAAAGCACCACATCACTTCCTTTAATTCATCCCGTGTCCTTCTCTGACGATGGCTTCGAGCTACTACCGGCTCTGGGTCCCTGGGACTATCATCCGTGGGTTGGCCAGATGTCGACAAGGTGACATGAGCTCGGTTTCTGAGCAGGTATGGGACATTGGTAGAACAAGGCACGTTAAGGTTCATTACATTTCTTGTTCTATCCATTTTGCTCATTGGTTTCAAGTGAAGATTCGCAGGTAGCAAATTCGAGTTCACAGATCACACTTAACCTTTCGGTTGTTTCCTGCCATCCGTTACTACGTCCCACAGTGGCCTCGGGGCATCCCCCGCAGGGCCCAGCGAGGGGTCCCTCCGATCGCCAGTCGGCATTACTAAACCCCACAGGATTTTCACTGACTGCTGAAGGCAGCCTCCTTCGCTGGCTAATGCAAGGTTCGGGGCTCCACTCTAATCAGTGGCCTGGTGTGCCAACCCAGTTTCTTTCCTGTACCCTCCATGGGCCGATAACAGGTTCATGTGCCTTCCCTCTCTACTTACTTCCCACTCTCCTCAAAATGGAGTACTTCTTCGTCGGACCCCTCACCTTCAACTTATTCAGCCAGGGAGGCCCTACCAGTAGCTAGGCTACCACTGACATAGCTCTCAGGCTCATGGGGGTACTCAAGCTCCACCCCGAACTGCAAGGTCGTGTACTCCCTAGGTGGAGTTATTATTATTATTAGTATTATTATTATTATTATTATTATTATTATTATTATTTGTGTAATATTATATTAATGTTACTATTAATAATAATAATCATATATTAATAAAATACTGTTATTGGTTTTATTTTTTCCGTTTCCTCAATTAACCAATTACGATTTCCCTTTCCTTCCATGGTTCCACCCCACACCAGTTTTCTGCTTCATTTTGTCAATATTGACCGACTAGACACTTTTCCAGTTTTTTTACACTTTAGCAATTTACAAATGTTTAGGTGAGTGCAAAACACATAAATACTTTAAAATGCCAATTTTTGTTTACGTTTTTACTCTTGAATTCCTGCAATTCCAGTTTTCTTCTAAGTTGTTTTCTTTTTAATTCTGTAAACTTATGTTCCTGGAGTTACCTTTAATCGTTTACAGCACTGTTCTCTAGGATTGTGGCACATTCGGAAAATTTTCCTGCGTTCTTTTTCTTTGTCCTTTTGTTTTTCATGAGTCTCATTTAACTGTTATGGCTATTCCTCGCCCAATGTTTCTCTTAACACAAACCAACACCGTCTCTGATGCGTACACACGTTGCACGGTCGAAATGTACTTGAGCCTTATGGTGGTTGTCCCGATATGCTGCTAGCTGAGCCTGCAACGATTCGTTCGCTGTAAAAACTCGAACAATGGATCTTGTCTCTTTTATTAATGAGCCGGTCGTTAGTTTCGTTATAATACTGTTAAATCGTATTCGTGTGGAGAATACGTGTCCTGTAATTTTATTTGATTCGTACAAACACACGGAAGCACTTGAAGTGGATTATCTTCTACGTTGAATGATTAACCCGTAGGTGCAAAGAGAAAAACCCCACACTGCGTGACGTAACACAGGACGGCCCCGCTAACTGTACAAGTCTCCTGTTCTCTCCAATGCTGTCTCTTAGAGCTGCTTGAGCGGAATCTTGTTACTCCCTCGAGCGGGAATCGTTTGTTGTTTATGATCGCCGGATACTTTGAGGAAGGCTGAACAATAGAAAAGAAGGAACGACAACGCGTCTTAATACAAAAAAATAACCGTTCCTGGTGAGTTGTTGCGAGTCACCGACCGGGGGCTGCAAAACGGGATTATACACCATTCGCAGTAATAAGTGTGACGGGCGATAGGTCTCGTAACATATACTCGGTTCCACATCTTGGCTCGTTTATCGACCTGGAAAATCCACGCCCGGAGCGATTCCTTTTTGTTCCGGACGCGGCCCAGCCTCCTGCACACCTTTGCACCTAGCCACGGCCTCCCCCGTGTTTTCCTCTCTCCCCCGCCTCTGCCGCTTCTGTTACATTAAATTTACGGTAATTGGGCTGTCAGCACCCCGCGGGGTGCATTATTGCAATGGATGGCCGTACACACACACACATTACTTCAAGGGAGGCTTCGGCATTCTTGTGTTGTCTGAGGCCTATCTCGACCCTGTCACAACTACTTACCGCAGCCGACCTCCTGATTTGCTGTAAAATATTACGGTTCGTTAGTGAATGAGTTGTAGAGACGCTTGTAACTCGACTTCAGACGGATTGCACGAGAAGATGTACTCACGATTTCGCGTGGAACTTCTTGACTAATGCTCCTTTTCTGGGCAGGACAAAAGGCTAGCAATCTCAGCAAGTTCATGTTAAATTGTGGGAAGAATACGCTACCTGTAAGTACCAAATTCTTTTACTTATTTTGCCATTTGGATTTTCTTTTATTCTGTCTTCGAGCATGTTTTACCTTCAGCAGTCAAACTGTTAGAAAGCGGAGAAGAATCTTTTAGCCGTCTTTTCTAATAACTTTATGGAGATGATTTGTGAAGGTCGACAAACAAGTCGCCGTCCTACTGCAAAGAAATATCAGTAGCGTGGTTCAGCAAATACGTACTCCGTGTTAGTGGTGAACCGAGGGGCCATGACCCTGGTTTGTAGATTACATTATTATCATCATAGGCGAACGACTTTTCGAGGAAAGTACTTGAACCTATTTTCTTAGATGCTAAAAATTGTCGTTTAGAATGTTGGATTGTATTTCATTGCATAATAGATTTGGAACTAAATAAATTATGAATATTTATCACAACTGTTAGAGTACTTCATTAGATTTCATGTTTATGCGCACAATGGATTAATAATTTACGTTCTGGATTTCATTGCGCAAGATGATTAAAAGTTTAATACTATTTCAATTTTCAGAGATTTGACAGATTTGAGAGTAGTTTTGAATTAATATCTCATATTAAAATTCTGCGTAACTACCAATTTTATTAGAATTGCTTTGCCAGAAAATTAGGACTGAGAAACTTGTTTGATAATTTCATGGCTAAAAGAAAAGAAATCGTTTATTGCATTTCTTCAAACACTTTATTCATCAAGAAACAAAGCGGAATGAAAAACTATGGTTGCAATTCCCAAAAATAAGTATTCGGGTCAAGAGACCCCTGTTTCTTCATACATTATTTCAAATTATAAGTGAATTTACTGAAAAAAGATAATCGAATTAAAAATATTTTTGGAAGCTCGCCACTGCATGGTTCCTTATCGGTGACCTTAGAGACAAGATCTGCCGGGATTTCAAAGGCGTTGCCGCGTATCTTATCTCATCACTCGTTGTAGCAGTATAGGCGGGGCTTCCATTCACGGCCACTCTTGTACTTTCTCACAGAAACACCAATGTCATGTGTGTGCTCGGAGACATGGAATATTGACACAACGTCGTTACGAACAATGAAATATTGAAAGTTGTAAGACTGGAATGATACTAAAATGATCTCGAAAGGGCAGTATGTATATACCGTCAATGACTTATAATTTCAATAGCAAATAGTTTTTCGTATTCCAGATATGTTAAAAAATAATGTAAATGGAGTAAATGGTGTAAACCTGTAGTATTGACAGACAAATGTGCGAAGGAGTGAAGAATTAACTACTCAAATTGGCGTGCTCACCACACTTGTGTTTTGTTTCACGTGTCTACAGATTTATTTTAGAATCAGGTCGCAATTGATCTTATTTCGTGTTTGACGTAAATATATTTCAGAACATTCCATATGTCAGTTTACTTATCCATTGGAACAGAAATAATATGGACATTTCTTAATCTCTTGTTTTCTCAGCGACCGTGTGTCGTATCAACACGCGGGCAGGAACGTCTGTGAATCGCCGTATTTCGGCCACAGAGCCATCTCGTAGCAAACACAAGAGCTCAGGTCTGTTACATAAGATAGCAATCTCCGGTATCAGACATTATGGAAGGCGAAATGTTAAATTAAAACCTTCGAACGCGAAGCCCGAAGATAAGTGGTACGAGATTTGGTTCTTCGATTACGAGAGCGCGATATATTATTTGGCGTATCATTTGCAGGAAAATGATTGCCGGTATAGTGATCGTACATAATATTACTCTGAGTTGCATTTAGGTAGATTTATTTCGCAAACTAAAGTGACGTAATGTCGTGTGAAATGCATGTAACAAATTATGTTTGCTGCAAAGACTGTCGTGACCGTCTGGCAAGAAAATATACGTAAATATGAAGGCTACGTAATATGAAACACTATGAAGATGAAAATACCAGCTGAAACAATACGAGTAATGTTTCAGAGCACTTATATATAGAAATAAATGATTTGTTGGAACCCATACAGGTTTAGGACTGCGAAAAATTCGTTCAGGTTGTGTGTTTACATTCGCGAACGACACAACTACGAACGTAACATCAAACATGGTACTAACTTCTGCAATATGATAATCTCAACATGAAGTAAAAATATGTTTTTAATAAACTAGTCTTTTCGAATAACCAAAATTCCCTGACTCACATTTTCGATGCCCCGATTCTCTAACATTTAAAGCATCCAAGATGTCATTTGGAAATTCTAGACATTCTTGGCACATTAACTACGGACGAATCCATCAATGAGTTAGCAGTACACAAGCGCTGGCATCGTGGCGGTGAATTTCTACGCGCGAAGGAAGGAGGGGGAGAGAGAAGCACATTCGTCTCGCGTGCGTGAGCGGACAAATGAAGCGAGACGGGCGTCCCGTGTTACTCAGCCTCATCCATTACGGCCATATTTGCCCGTAATTAGAACTCCCAGGCGCTGTGACCTCATTAAGCTGCTTTTTGTCCCTCTGTGTTTGCGCCTCTGCTACACCATGTACCCTCTCTCAGGGACATAGCCCTCCTCAGCTTTCCCCCTTCTCGTACCCCCACCATTGCTGCTTGTGCGGCGGTGCCCGCCCCCGCACCGAAAGACCCAGGCTTCGTGGCGGCGAGGAGAGGGTCCTTACCTGCTTCTTGTGTCCACAGACCCCCAGCTTTGTGACTTTCTGGTCCCCCTCTTCCAGGTCCCCTACCCCCCCCCTTTCCGTCCCTCGGAAAACTTCTCTCATTTTTTTCCATTTGAAAGTCATTCGTGTCACACAAAAACCAACACCGGAGGAATTTGGCTTTTGTGTGGGCACCCTTTTGTACGAGGGAGAGAGAGGTCAGGGTTAAGCGGACTCCTGTATGGGATGTTTTGAGCCTGATTGTCGACGAGTTGAGGTACAATATTTGGCTCTGCATGCGACGGGCCGAGGGACAGAAAGAGTAGAAGTATCTTTTATGATCCTATTGTGTTCTTCGCAACATGCCATAAAATGTTTATCGACCCTTGAAAGTTTACCGCGAAAGGAACGAGTTACTCTTTGTTGGGAATTTGTCTTCTTCGCTTTCAAAATGCCGATGTTGTAACCTTTACCGATTTCCTCGAGCCGCTGCGAAATGTTGAAGTTTTCATGCTGGTAATGAAAATGCCTAAATTTAAAAGCGCTGGTCTTTGTTTTCTAGATAGTAGCCGTAGTTACAATATGTCGAAGACGAATTCAACGTTTGAATTTACTGATTTGGTTACTAATTACATAGAACGTCAGAAATTAGTTTCAGATATTTGCCAATTTCTAACAAACATTTTTCCCACCAAAGAGTTGTGGGTTTCAATATCGCTTTCAAAACCGCTTATCGCATTTTTTTCTCTCTCAGAATTGAAAAAATCTCTTAAGGAAAATGAACGTGTAATAGAATGGTAGTGTATGAAGGGTGTTTTACAAAAACCAAACTAGTCCAAATTCGCGATTTTTAGGAGGCACCTAATATTTCATAACGTAGACGTGCATGAATTTATGAGTTTTACCCTCATTATATCTTTCAATGTGTTTGGCACTTGACAAAAGGAAATGTCCCAGCAGATAGCGCCAGTTGTAGGGAATAATTCGATGAAATATCTCAAAACATGGAATTTTGAACATGTTTGGTTCTTGTAAGAAACTCTTGTATGATTTCGAAATGACCTCAGGTAACTGGTGTGGTACTTCCTCATGCATGAATAAATAAAAACAAGCACTATTGCAACGATGAAAAGTAGTACAGTAACATTGAGTACGTACAGTTAGAGAAGGTTGTGGGTAGCCATTAACACGACGTCGCAAACTGACTTGTCGAGGGGGCTCGCACAACCCGCGAGTTGGTACCCCTGCTGCGAGTGCCCAGCAGGTCGACTGCAGCGCGGGGAAGAGCAGAGGATGGGTCGAGCAAACAGCGCACCACCCACCTTGACAAACGGCAGTCGGGGGAAATCGCGTGGCAGGTGGGAAGGGGAGTTGCCTCGTCCCTGGAGAAGGCACAACGTTGCTGCTCTCCAGGGCTCCGGCGGGTTTCCCTGCCCCGCCGGGGAGATTTCCGGTTCCTCTCCCGCTCGAGGCTACAAGAAGAGACGCGCATGGTACGTAGGGATACGTACATGAAAAATCCTTGCGGCTATGAACTGGTACGTGGGCTTGGTCAGTGGACAGAATTTGACTGTTTAATTGTTTGCCAACGTTTCGGTATACATGTTTCATCACGACTATAATGTACAAGATAAATATTCAATAACGTGTTGATTAACCATTTAAGGCCATCTAACCATTTAACTATACTACTTATAATTACTGTAAAAAGGGGGAAAAATCACAATACCCTGCAACCCAAAACACTACTGTTTCTTGCAGAGCTTCGGTGAACTGATTCCAAACATTTGATTCAATATTGCAATGAAGAAAAAATGTACTGAATTTCAATCAACTAGATCTTCCAATCTAGCTCGTCTTACCAGCAGAAAAAGAGCACTATAGGGAAGGCAATAATACATGGGGGGTTTCGTAACACCGATATTTTTCTTTCAGGGAATGAGTGTATGACACCAGACACTTGATTATTGGAAATACAATAATTAAAAAGGTTTATTGTATTGTAATTAACACCATATTCTTGTCTGTCCCTGGGACAGAAGCTTACAGCATATAAGGAAAGCTACGATACCTTGGAGTTTTCGTTATAGCGATATTTTTCTTTCAATGAATCGGTACATTCACACCCAACATTTGATTCTTTACAATGCAATAAAAGCGTGGGTAAAGAAAATATTTTAATTAACCAGATTTTTTCTCTGTAGCTGAAATGTCAACGGAGAAGGAGCAAAATGAAAAGGAATAACAATAAATATCTTTTTGTAATGTACCTTTTATTTCAATACCCACATAATTGTTGGAGCCAAAGACTCTTTTCAATATATTATAAATACATTGAAAAATTACTGATTTGTCAGGATTGTTTGGTTAAATTCATCACAGTAATTAATTAAAGACACACCTTTGGATTTGTAATGTAACAGTCGTATAAACTTTAGTACATTTTTCAGTTATCTTGGTTTTAATATTAACATACCTAAGTATACATACATTTTAAAACCAAATTTTTGATTGTTTTATTAACCGACTGCTGATATAAGAGTATTATTCAACTCGTATCGGTTGTAAACCTGAGAAATATTTAATTAATTTCGCTCATTATATCAGCCAAAATATTTGATTAAATGTGTAAACATTGATGAAATTCACTGTGTATAAAGCTAATCAACATTAGGTTTTAATCCCTTTTGTAATTTTCTTGATTAAGTTTTACATTATTTTTTTTAATAATTCCACTGTAATACCAACATAAATTAACATTTTTTATGAACTCCCTCGAACAATCAGTTCAAGTAGTATACCAAATATTAACTTAACAATTAGTATAACAAAACATTAATTTTCACTTCATTATTATATCTGAAAAATATGATTTTTTTGATTGAAAATAATTATCATTGTATGGAGTAAAGCATGTACGCATATCACTGCTATATAGAACTATCTCTTCGTACAGTATGCGTATCCAATGGAATGATGTCGATAAGGGAGAAAGAAGTGCGCCCGTCGTATCAATCACGTGAACTAAACATCTCGATTCCGAGGCCATCGATCTGCCAGCCAGAGCTCTCGGAACGACAAATAATCGTTAGCTTATCGATCACGCTCAAGGGCCTTCCGTTTTAATTGAAACATTCTGTTGAAGCGACTCGGTCCACTGAACATCAGTCGGGTCTTGAAAATAAGTGGAGACACGATCACTCATAGTCTGGAATGTTGAATAAGAGACGGTCTCGTAATATTTCTCTCTGTTGGTTTCTGACCGATTACTTGATATTTCTCTCTATCCCTAGCACCCTTCTTTGATTTCTCTTCCCACATACGTTTCTTTTCTTCCGTCTTTTTTTCCTTTTCCTTTTCTTTCCGGCAGCCTTGACTTGTTCAACCTTTCTCTTTTTACTTTTTATGTTTGTTTTCTATTTAATTATCTCATTTTTTAAACATGTGGTTCTAAACAAATTTTCTAGGGAGTTATCACCACATTAATCTCTCTTTCTCTCTCCCCTTTTCTCCCTCTCGTTAAAATTGTTTGATATTTCTCATTTTTCCTTCTTTCTCTTATAGAACTTATGCACTGATGATCATTCTTCGAAATTGTCCTTGATTTAATAGTGTTGTAATAACTGTATTCACATAAGTTATTATTGTGATTTTCTCATTTATTTTTTCATGGATTATCGCTCCCTAGCAGTTTCTTTAAAAAATGTCTGAACATTCAAATTGAGTGTGGTAGGTTTTAACGCGAATAACTTCGCTTTATTTGCATGGATTGAATATTGCAAATCTATCCTCAAGAGGACTGATTTGCTGTGGAATGCGGATCATTGTTTATCTGGGTTTGTTTCGTTCTTTCTACGTATTTCTATTTGCGAACGAGGTAATTCTTCCATATTGCCGCCACCGGGTGAAGCGTGCGCTTCCAAATGATGAGTTCATAACGTGGACCGACGAAATCGAAAACGCAGATGGCCTCGACGCCCGGGAAGATGATTGGTCTGAGAACGGCAATCGCGCCCACCGGAAATGAAGTGGCTTGGTGCGCCCGCTATTTCGGGATTGTCATTCCGCTGCGGCCGTTTGAATCTTATCTGAGCGCGTTCCGGATGTGGACTCCGCCGCCGCCTCAGTGACCGGTCGAACGCGGTGCGATCGACCAGCTGGCTCCTCCCGCCTCTCTCGTTCTCTCTGTCTGGTTATCTCTCTCTTTCTCTCGTTCTCCCTCTCTTTTTTCTCGTTTTCTTTCTCTCGTTTTCTCGTTCTCGCTCTCCCTCTTACTCGTTTTCTCTTTCTCTATTTCTCTTTTTTCTTTCCCGCTATCCCTCTTTCTCACTCCTCTCTTTCCTCTTGAGTAAGTGAAGCGATTTGAAAATGACGCGTAGACTACCGTGTTTTTTGTTGTTGTTTCCAACATCAGGAGTTGTTCCTACATTAGGAGCTTTGCAATATTGATGATATCGGTAATAAAGTCAATTTTGTTTAATTGTACAAGGAGTTAGCTTTTAAGGTCACAAAAATCATAACTTTTCATATGTGAAACTATTCAATTGGTTATCAGACTTCTCTTTTGCGCTTACTGAGCGTTCCACAATGAAAAAAATAGTAAAAGTTTTAGTTGGATTGAAGCGCACACGTTTAATCTCACCGGAGAAGGGATCAACAAAATTGTAGTATATTTAAGGAAACTTTTTCTCTCTCCGAATCTCCGAAGTTTTTCTCTCGCAGATGACGTTCCCTGTCCTCACAACTGAATTGTCCGCAAAGTGTGTGTGGATTGATTTTCGGAATATTTTCTCCACACTGACGAGCATTTGATCCACACTGATTCTCACTAACCGGAGATTAAAATCTTTAAAACGGAATGATTCTCATTTAATTGTGGTCGTGTTTAACATGGAATTCGAGTGGTCATTCACATTTGGATGTTCAAATAAGATTCTCCAATCAACAAGAGGTCATTATAAGATAAAACCATTGATACGTTTTTACCACATGTTCTAAACGTAATTACTTCTGAAGAGAAGAGAGAGAAACTATGTTATGTTTGTTTCTTGAAATGAATTGCTCATTACTTCTTATGTAAATAGATTGGACGACGTTTAATAAAAGGTATGGTAACGTTAAATAATTAGATAGATTTATTAAAGTTCTCTTTGAGCTAATGCTCGGTGGCAAACATGATAACAATTAGAATTCGAAGAATAACATAGATTTCGAACACTTAACAATGTTTTCCCGCTGACAATTAAAATAACGTGAACTCATGAAGGACGTAGTAACGTGTATTAAAAGAACAAATTACCAATCTTTTAACAAATATTAGAGAATTTTAATGTCCTACTTTGCGTAGATTTACCTAATTGATTGTAGTTATTTGGTGGGTGTCCCGGAATCGTACGTCAACATTCAGACTATTTAACTCTTGTCCTTGAAAGTCCATTTTCTACGACACAATAGCTTCTTTATGACTAATCCGTGCATAGAGTACATACAAAGTCTCAATTACGAGAGATCACGCGACGTCGCATTTACGAGAGACCATTCCGACTTCCTGTGACCAATAGGTGTTTGGAAGTTGCAGTCACAACTACCGCGCCAACTTCCGGTTAGGGACGCCCATGCAATATTCGGATTACCTTTTGTAATGCACTGGCGGTTTCTGTCAAAAAATGTCACTCATCGATGGTTATCATTTCTTAATTTGTAGGGAAAAGTAATTATTCTCTCCTTTTTTCTTCCTCTTCTACCTCTTTCAATGGGACTTCTGCCCTATTCCCATTTTTCTTCCCGAACTCGCAATACTGCCGGTGTCTTTTTTGAGCGTGGAGAATCACACCCGTATCGTATGACTGTAAATGATCAGCCCAGCGCCCGCTTTCAAGAGAACCGGTGAGGAAAGGATGGAAAAAGCAGGATCACGCGGGACCGTTGGCCGGTTATTTCCCACTAGAGACATCGAAGGAAGGAACGGAAGCAAACTTTAACAACACTTACAACAGCCTCTCTCTAAAATTCTCCTTCAGTCAACGGCAGATACTTAAAGCACGGCGTTGAAATTTCGGCACCGTCCAGAGTTAGTAGATAGCTTGGTCACATCGTAATTTACTGAGTAGTAAATTTAATAACTGAGAAAACAGACTAAGAATTCTTACGGGATATAAATTAGCAATGGAGTATCTGCTTTGAGTATGCAATGAAAATTAATGCAGACACAACCTCCGTGAAAGTTCCGCGACTCGTAACTCGAGTGAAGACGTTGCAGCCGGTAGGAATGATTTAGGATCTGCAAGTTCAGGTCCTGTGTTCTCGGGCCGCTACTCCAGCGAGAGGTGCAACGCGGCGGGAGGGCGGGCCGGAGGCGGCGCTATACATCACGTGCATGCAGTATGCAGGTCGCCACGGCCGCTGTCCTCCGCCACCGGGTAGGGGGGGAGGGAGGGAGGGAAGGACCCTACAGTTGCGCGCCGCCGCCGCTAGGTCGTGCTGCACGAAACTTCGCCGCCGCGCAGCGCGACCTGAGCCGGTCGCGAAGTGAGGGTAGCAGGCGGGACGTCCCGCGGGGGCTGGCTCGGCGACCAAGACGTGCTTTACAGCCGGCTCGGAAGCGGCCGCGAAGGCTTGGGCGTGCTACAGTAGCCTGCCCCATTGTCACAGCTACGGATGTCGGTTCCTCTGCTGGTTTCTCTTGTTTCCTTCTCGTAGGTTTTCTTCGTCTTTCGTGACTTTCTGCTCGTTTTTCTTTACTCTTGCTTTCTCTTTCCAATCGGCTCTTTTTCGTCCTATTTATCGAACAACCTTTTCCTCTCATTTTTGTCGTTTTTTTCTTACTCTTATTGGCATTCTGCTCGTTTTCTCTATTCTTGCTTTCTCTGCCCAGTCGCCCCCTTTTTCGTACTATTTATCGTGCAGTATTTCCTCATAATTTTTGTCGTCGGTTTTCGTTTTGTCTTAATTGTCTGCCTCGTTGCAACCACCGTCTTCGCGATCTACCACTATGTTCTTTAGATCATTATTCTTCTCATCTTCTACCTCGAGGTTTTCCCCGCTTTCTCCGCCGCCTCCTCCATTACCTTCTGTTTTCCATCTCTTCTTTTCTTTCGTCCAAAGGACTTTTTGTACGTATCGCTCTTGTCTTGTTTTTATAATTTCTTTAGTTCAGTTTCGACCTTCGTTGCTATTCACTTTTGCATTTGCATCCATCTCGACGTCAGCATCTACTTCCTACATCCACGCCCTCTTTCTGCCATGATGACTTCGCACCAGGTGTTACGGTCGTCGCGACCACCAAAGTAGTTTCCCGCACAGATATCTCCGAAGATATCAAGGGTGACAGATCAAACCCCAGCCCGGTTGTAAAGCGTATTTTGGCGCCAATGCCCCTATCCACTGTGCCACCGACACCAGCCATGAATAGAATGAAGACGGTTCAAAGATGAGACATGGTGGCTGGGTGAGTCCCCACCACAACTAATTGCCCTGAGGCGCGTTTCGAACCCGCGACCGTCTTAGCTGTTCGGCTACCCAGGTCAGCAATACACATTAAGAGCTCTGAACAGTAACAATGTTTGCGGCACCACCCACAGCAAGTCTCCCTCCTTTCGTTAATATTAATACGGACTACGCACAGCTTAGAGTACGGCAATCGTCAGCAATATCGACCTTCTGTACATGCGGAGTTCGAGTTGCGCACGCGCAGATGCTCGAAAGTCGATTACAGTAGTCGAGATATTGTTGTCGATCGCTGTACGCTACGCTGAACTCACTCTAATATCCGGACTTTGATCGAAGTGTGTCTCATCATGTTACTGATCCAAACCCACCATAATAAGGAACAAGGCAGTTTTATAATAACAGGATTGGGCACACTTCGGTCAAATTGACACATGAACATTTACCAGTAGCGAGAGGCTTCCGTGTTTGGGACGGCTTACCTTGATACTGCCCCAAGCCGTTCAGTTCCACCTTTTGAATCATGGAAAAGGAGCATCGGCAGCGTCGGCCGATTGAGCGGACGCGAAGAAACATCGGCGACGCGACGCGGAGACCAGCACTTGGAACGTAATGTGGTCCGGCGCGCCAGGGGCAGGGGGCGGCGGTCGCGTGGTCGGAAAGCAATCCCCCGCGTGTAAATACGTGAGGAGGCCGCGTGGCCCGATTGAAATCGATGCGTCTCGGCCCCCGCGGGGCGCTGCGGGCCCACCGGCCCACCCGGAGGCCAAAGGTCAGACCGGTCCGAGTGGGCCAACGAGCGCCCTCTGGAGCGGGACCCCGGCCCCGCGGCCGCCGCCGCTGCCCTCGCTGCCGCCCCGGCCGCTGCCACCGCCCCTACCGCCGCTGCTGCCGCCACCAACGCCGTCACCACCGCCACCGCCGCTGCCACCACCGCCACCACTACCGCCGCCATCGCACTACCACCATCGCAGACGCCGCTGCCATCACCACCGCCACCACTGCCATCGCTGCCATCACCACCGCCGCCCCACCGCTGACATCATCGCAGCCACCGCCGACGCCGCCATGACCACTACCACGACCGCCGCCATCGCACCACCACCGCCATCGCCGACGCCGACACTACCGCCGTCACCACCATCACCACTACCACCACCGCCGCCATCGCACCACCACCGCCATCGCCGCCGCTGCCGCCGCCGCCGCCATCACCAACGCCGCCACCTTCACCACTGCCGCCCCCGCTGCTGCGATCGCCGCCCCCACCACTGCCACCACCACTGCCACCACCGGCGCCGCCACCACCGACGTCAACACCGCCGGCGCCGCCACCACCACCACCACCACCACCACCGCCGCCACCGCCGCCGCCGCCGCCGCCACCGCCGCCGCCATCGCCATCGCCTCCACCGCCACCACTGCCGCCGCCGCCACCGCCGCGTCCACTCGGCCATCACCGCCACCACCACCGCCGCCACCACCACCACCGCCACCACCACCGCCACTACCACCGCCACCACCACCGCCACCACCACCACCGCCACCACCGCCGCCGCCGCCGCCGCCGCCACCCCAACCGCCGCCACAGCTGCGCGCGTGGGTCGTCGTGTTGCGTGCTTCGCCTCCGGGGATGGTCTCCGTCCCCGATTTCATTAAACCGTAACCCTGGTATTTGTAATCACGGCGAAGATGATTTATGCTGCTCCGTGACCGGGACGAATGTGCGTGAGAAGAAACAACGGTTGTGTCCGTGATATGGATAACCTTAGATTTCAAATACGTTCAGCGACGTACATACTTGGTTGGTTTTGTTTTTTGGTACTGTTGGAATTTCATTTGTTTTAGAAGAAACGGAGTTTACCTTCGGAAAATAAAAGTGCGCACATTTTTAACGGAATAATAATACGTGTTCAAGAGAGATTGAAGCATGAAAGAAATTGTTGAATATGTCAAAAACTCTTGTGAGATTTTTGTTTCATTATCGCATTTCTCAATTATAAAATTATCTATATTAATGGCTTATTTATTCTAGGGTGTTAGTAATACGGTATGCCACAGTATGAAGATCAATTGAAACATTAGCATCTGTACACACAAGATAATCGTGATGTAGCTGAACACATTTCCTTGAGTAATAAATTACGTGAATGTATCTTCGTATCTGTGATATATAGGAGGGTAACATTAGTTTCTCCAAATTGACTGTCTCTTCGCGTTAATCCTGTAACAAACTATTCCGTTATGATGAGTTACTTAGTTATCACGTAATGCCCTATTCGGATGATCTCCTGCAAACTCCTCACGACAAATAGTCGCGGCAATAACTCGCGAGTGCTAGTTGAAATCACCGTCACAGCTTTCCAACCTCCCAGTATCTATAGGCTACACACTGCTGAATTCTCAGTAGTTCTAGCGCCTCATTGTATTTGTTGCTGACGCCGTCGCATTTTTCGTTATCAAAATGGCCACGTTCTTCAAAAGTAGATCCATTACAATCATTTAATTTAGAGGCCGTACATAAATTCCGTAACGAAAATTTCGAGTATTTTCAATACCCTTCCCCCCCTTGTAACGCACTTCCCTATCTCTATGTAATGCTGCCTCAGACCCCCTCCCTCCCCTTTTGCATTCCGTAATTTATGGATGACCCCTTACCACAGTCATTGTAATTTACCACAATCGTCATCAGAAAACACATCAACTTACTCACATAGCCCCTCTGTTTAACCTTCAATATCATCATTACTATTCTCGTATTCATATTCTGCTGTTTTTCGTCTATCAACACAAACATTTCCTTTGGTATTCTCACAGGAATTCTAGGTTGCCTCACTCGGCTCTGATGTGAGATACAGTAAGATGGGTTATGTAATACAGTTTCAATTATAATCTAGTACTCGGCAATAGCGTAATACAATCAGAAGCTGAATATTCATGAATGGGAAATGCATTAGAACTGAGAATCTCCTATCATGTCCCATCATATATTACAGAATAATTGGTACATTCATACATTACATACGAGTAGTAGATTAATACACAAAAATAAATGCGTTGCTACATAAATTGTTACATTACTGTTAGTCTCCTTTTTGCTAAACTTATGGATACATTGTTAATATTCTTTCTTGTTATTTAATGCATTAAATGGAGTTAATACACAATTATATGAAAAAGTAATTCTAAGGCTTCATAAGCCGCCGGACATTTATTTCAGTAGCGCTCTTGGAAACTATTTGACAGACGCAAATTTGTACTAGAGCCAGGGCATTGCCACCGCGATATCTGTCATCACTAGAGACCGGATTTTTATGTAATTACATATTTTTTTGTCTTTCCACTTACCGTTCTCAAAATTGGAATCTTGGCGAATCATAGCCATCCTAACACTATCGAATTTTTTCGTTACATATTTTTACATATTTAGTACTATGTTACATATTTTACATATTTTGCTGTTTTCACAACATATTGCTTATTTTATCAATTTTCTTCAATTTAATTCCATTTTTTGTGTGAACAGATATGTTTTAAATCACTATTTTCCTTACATTATGGGGGAAATCTAGGTGTCCAAAATTTTACTGACACCGCGTTTTGCAATTTGTAACCTTAATTTCCGAGAAAAAAAAAATGCGATCACCGATGTGTTCGACGAAGATACTACAGTGTATGTTTGCTGGTTGTAGATCTCGCCAGTTTGTGCGATGGCTTCTATTGCGATTAGTCTGGATCCTAAACTACGTTCCTGGATTACAATAGATGAAGCTTTTTTTACTGACGATAAAGTTGTATGATGTAAAGTGAGCAGTTTTTCGAAATGTAATTTCTTGCTATGTAAATGGTTTTTAATTAGAGAATTTTAATATTACATATTATTACATATTACATCCTATTTTACATATTTATTACATATTCTTACTGTTTTCATTACATACATAAATATGCACATACTTTGACGTTTAATAGTACATATTTTTCCGGTCTCTAGTCATCACTTTGGAACTAGCGCGTTTACTGCCCCCCTTCCCCCGCGGTTGCGTTTATTGGACCGCTGTGGCCGCCCGCAGCGGCAGCGCGACGGCCGCCGTCTCCACCTCTGGTCCGACCGCGGCCATCGCCGCCGCCGCCGCGTTCGCAGCTGCCCCCATCACCTCCGCCCGCGCGCCACAGCCATCGCCACTGCTAACGCCATGGCCACCTCCAACGCAACCACCTCCACCGTCACCTCCATCTCGACTGCGTCACCACTAACGTCACAGACACATCCACTTCCATCGCGCCTTTGCCACCGCCACCTCCAACGCCACCGCTAACGCCATTGACACCTCCTCTTCCCACTTCACCGCTAATGCCATTGATACCTCCATTTCCAAGGTCATCGCGAACGCCACTGACACCCACAGCCACCGCCACTGACACCGCCAACGCCACCGCTAACGTCACTGCCACCTCCTCCTCCTCCAACGCCGCCGCTAACGCCTCTGACATCTCGACCGCGCCACCGCTACCTCCAACGTCACCGCTAACGTCACTGCCGTCTCCACCTCTAAAACCTCCACCGCCGCCATCGCCACCACCGCCCCTGCCGACACCATTACATGACCTTCACCACCTCCATCTCCACCGCAACTTCCACCTCCATCACGTCCTCCGTGACCACCACATCCACCTCCATCATCACTACCACCACCACAACCGTCGCCGCTGGCCGTCCACGCCGTCGTCACCATCTCCACCGCCGCCGCCGCTGCCTCTCGCTTAATTAGGGGACCGCGCGCAAACCGCAGCGTTCTCACGGGCGCGGGCGCGCCTTCGCGACTCCACATGGGCAGCCGCACGGCGCGGGCGCGTTGCATGTCGCGCCATTTGCTTGGGGCTGGGCTACGCGGGGCAAGGCTCGCCTTTATGGTGGTTGTTTGCGTTAAAATGTGGGGTTCCCTGTTTATAACAGCCATGAATAGAGGTTTATAATAATAGTATAATCGGTTGCCTTGCTTCGGAGGGGAAGTGAGAGCGGCTGACCCGGGTCGGAGATTTGCGGCATGTTGAAAGAACAGCATGCGTAAATGCCGCTCTGTCCGACATTTTTTGCTACAGGAAAAGCCTGCCAAGCCTCTTTCTAAGTGTGCTGTTAGATAGCGTATCCCTGGGTCACGGTTAATAAAAGGTTATGGAAATAGCTGAAAACGAGTAATTGTTTAATTTGTGGACATCGCGTTCAAAACGAAACTTACTCATGTCAATTTTAATTATTCAAGGGGTATTCATGTCAAATTCGAAGAAAATCGAACTGAGCATCAGAACAGTCTACAGAATAGTCTGCTAATTTACCGACCCCAGATGCTTAATGGTCGAGTTGAAACTAACTCTCTCCACACTGGTGCAAATATTACATCTACAAAAGAACGAAAAAAGTTTCGTTTGAGATTGTGAAGATTATTTTCTTTGAAAACAACAATCATTATCATAATTTGTAGATATTATTTTTCGAGTCCAGCGCTATGTTTCTTTGTTCTCTCTTTCAATTGTCTTCCTGTGACGTCCTTGGAACTAATATTCGGCTGGTGTAATCGAAAGGTGTCGGAAGGAAAATGAATACAAGACGACTCATGAATTGAAATAAAGGTTATGATTCAAGAGTACTGAATATTTGCGCAAAATGGGCTCCGGTAGGCAATAAACTGCTTTAATCTTGTTACATTGAAAGGAGAGTGGAAATTGTCCACTCCAAGTACACTAACTTTCTGGGGATTTTGAAGTAGTTTGAAACTGGAAATTCTTTAAGAATGCAGAAAAAGAACACTAAACATTTAAGTTTTAAGATATTGTGCTATCAAATGTGCATCTTTATTTTCAAAATTGAATTTTCGTTGTGATGAAGTAGTCAAGGTTTTTGAAGATGTTGTATACGAGTAGGGTACTTGTTTTGTTTACAGCTTACTTCGAAACTTTCCTATCCGCGAAGACTAAGAGCGATGGAACGTAAGAAAGGAAAATATTTTTACAAGGTATTAATTTACAACTTTCGAGGATTTTTTTTCTGCCACGAACGAAAGGAATCCCTTTATGCGGTATAAGAAGAATAGAGAGAGACTCTTCTAAAGGTCAGGAAATTCGGAGGCTTCATGTTTGCTTCGGGAGTAATAAAGTGGCCCATTATTATTTGACTAACACGGAGTTTCGCATTTGTTTTTGCACAATCAAGGAGGTAGGTACATATTAACTGATCTGCGACCTCAGATCCTTGCAATGTAAGAACACCATATAAGAAGTCAAATATTTTCAATTAAATGGAGGGATCCTGCCGTAAGACTGGTTCTCGATTACAGCACACGACTTTATCTTCTTGTATAAAAGATAATCATTCCCCTGAATTTATTTCTACCCGTTTAAGCTCAAGATGACGTGTCCTAAGGAACCCCGAAGCCGTGTAGTAATTTTCAGTCTCCTAGGGTACGTTTTACAACCCGAATCGCCAGGTGTAGAAAAAAAGTGTAAAATTATAAGCCCAAAGCAACGAGCAACTCCTCTAATTGCTCTGGTAATGAAGTGGACTGGCCGTTTTGGCAGGTTCTTTTGTATATTCGTCGCCAATTACATCATGATAATCGCGAAGAAGGCGCTCTTCGAAGCGGTCAGAAGCTAGGGGCTTGCCGCAGGCCGTCTTCAAGTGCTGGAGCACGGTGGGCGAAATGCAATTCCTGACATACGCGCTGGTGGATGCCAACCCGGAGGTCCGCGTTCTGGCGGATTGACGATGGAGGTGCAAAAAGAGTGACAAGTAATTCAGTGAAATCGTACTTCAAACATCGATGTATCGAATTACTTCGCATTGAATACAGGTGACAACTTTCTGTCAAACATAGAAAACGGAAATAATTGTGGAATTTCACTGCTCTGAAAAAAGTCCGGTAAAAATCAGGGAGATTTAAAGGAGAACCATTAGAAATCAGGGAAAAGTTTGAGATGGTTATATAATAGGATTCCTCAAAAAACAACCCAGCAAATAAAATGGCTCCATTTTTTCGTAGAGATAAAACAATACTTTATCACGGTGAAATCAGAAAGCTGAAAAATTAGTTTCAGTCTTCTTCAATATTTTTTTAATAGTTTGAAATTCTCTACAAATCATATCAGTGAAAATACCAAAGATTCATTGGAGTCTTGAAGGAGGGAACCTCGCTACTGACTCCTACCGAAGTTGTGGAGCCCAATGCTGTCCAATTGCAAAATGTCAGCCCTAAATTGACATGATAGATTTTTTGCCCTAAATTTTACGGAGAGATCTCACTAAACAGAATGCCTTTCTCGGCTGCCGTCTAGCGGCGTCAACAAATACTCAGAAGCTCCCTGAACCAACCCAACGCCCGTTTCGTCTGAGGTTGACCTATGGGCATATTGTATAGTAATATAGTTCTCATATATTTTAAAATGTAATATGTATTTAATGGAAGTATAATATCACATTGTATTCAAATAAATTTATAATGGTTAATACGATGTACCAATGTTACTTGACTTTGGCCTACAGAAAGGACTATGTGTGAATATGTGTCGTACCAAGTGATTAAAGTTTCTTTACTGGCTTGCTTGTATACACACACACACACACACACACACTCATGCATTTCGTATAAAGTATACAAAGATGAGGGGCATTCTGCAATAAAAAAGATAAAGTTCTTCGAACTTAGATCTCGTTGCAGAAAAATGCCACCAATAGTAACAGGCGTTGAAGTTGTCACAATTCCATACACACGAGCGAAATAACATGGAAACGGAATTTGAAAAGTGGACTACTAGACTTGCAGCCTCGATTTCCGACTTGCGGCCTCCGAGAATCGCATTATCGCCCACCGCGGGCGGCGCGCGGCGGGGGCGGCAGCTCCCTCTCATTACATGGTGGCTGGCGCCCAGCAATGCGTGCCGGTAGGTAGCTTCGCTCTGCTGCGTCTGACGTCATGAATCTTGGACCGCCGCCACCCCCGCCTCCATCGCCGCCCGCCACTGCGTCTCCGTTGCCAGCGCTGGTGTCCGGAATTCGCCTTCTCCAGCTTCCACTGCCGCTGCCCCTCGTTTCCCCGACGGTTGCGCATGTCTCACCCGCACCCACTGCCACGTCCTGCCTCACTGCTGCCTCCACCCGATCGACATCCCTGTTGCCACTCTTTGCCATCTTCGTTTCTCTTCCGCCTCCAACCATTGCCGCCTCCAACCTACCGCCGCCTTCAACCAAATGTTGCCTCCAACCCATCGCCGCCTCTAACTCACTGTCGCCGCCGCCGCCCCGTTGCCGCCTCCGCCTTCCCCGCTAATGTCACTGCCCCAACCGCCACCATTGGTGACCATCCGTTTCCACCATCGTTCCATCTTGCCTTCGTCACCCCATGTTCCTTCTCTTCTGCCACCGCCGCCTCTCTGTCACACGCCTCTCTTAACACCCCGCCACTGTTTCCACCCTCACTGTCACTGTCCCCCACGTACACGCTTCCTCACCAGCCTTCATCCCCACCTGCACCCCACGTCTCCCTTGTTCCCGTCATCGCCATTGCTTTGCTTCCAATGCAATATCCATCGTCACTCCTACTTCCAGCGCCATCCGCAACTCTTCCCCTCCCCACCCCAACTGCCTCCCGCCATCACCAACTGCGCCACCCTTTCTCCTCCATTTCCCTTTCACCATAGCTGCTTCTCCTGCCTCTCCTTTACCACCTTGCCCGGCCACCTCCGAGTAATTTGCAAGCCCCCATGCATGTTTCAGCGCTCCCTCCCCGCCCCTGCCCCGCCCCTGCCCCGCGCCCGCGAAACCCGTGCTCGCCTCCAGAGCAGCTCCGGCCTCCGCGGGCGAGAAGTCTGAAGCGGAGCCTGGGGGAACCGTAAAGCCGCTGATAGCCGTCGCTGGCAAGGCTCTCCCAGGAAAGATGTATGACTCTATCTAGTGGTATCTTACAATCTTCCAGTGCCCGTTCAGCGTGAACCTAGAAGCTTGGAGAAGTGATGAAATGTCATTGAAGCTCCTGCAGTACATTTGTTTCTTTCCTCCACAATGAGATG
The DNA here is from genome assembly GCA_031308135.1 of Acheta domesticus. Classification (NCBI taxonomy): domain Eukaryota; kingdom Metazoa; phylum Arthropoda; class Insecta; order Orthoptera; family Gryllidae; genus Acheta; species Acheta domesticus. Next base: position 89,096,289 of record JAHLJT010003656.1, read on the forward strand.
TTTATCTGTGTGTGGGAGTCGCTGAATTGTAATACCGACAATTGTGCTTCATATTTGCTTTTAAAATAGTTGATGATTTAACAACTACATTCGTAATTAAATCGTTTTAATTGTTAATTAAGCGGAGATTTTGAATAGATATGATGAAAGCTGCCAGGAATTTTTCCTCATACGCATGTTGGTTACTTGAGAACAAGGTCTTGTAGAGTTCAAGGTACCAACGGACGTGATTTCCGTGAATTATACAATTTAAAAACAATTAATTACGCTATTTCCACAGTCAGGTTTCACCCAGTCTTTGCTGAATTACGATATACCGTAGAGTTTTCCATTGTGTTGAGAGGCGATCTCGCAGAACCATTTAGTAGCGTTTGTATGACGTCCCTAAGGTGAAAACATCCATGTCTCATGCAGGATTCAAATCTGCTATTCTAATGTGAAGCGTTTTCTTCGTGGACATCTTGACTATTGAGGCACGTGCTGGTGCGTATTCACACCCCTCCCCTCAAAAAATACCCTACCGTATTTCTTTAATTTACAAATGTGTGTAAGTTCTTAGGATTAGACATTTCCTTGGATTTATGTAGGCGACCATCGCTTAGGGAGTATTTCACTCTGTAATTCATCGATTGGTTGATTCGTCTCCCCTGACGTTTTGGACGTCCCCTGTGCTCAAAATTACCAATTCGCACTCTGGATCGTAGTTTGATGTCATGGATGAGTATGCAAAATAATAAAGAATAATGATGAGTAAGATGCCACGTGGGAAAAAACGACCTGAAAATCCGCTTACTCCACCCCAAAACGTAGTTATCGTTATTAGACCATCGGTCATGAAAAGTCGCTACACTAGCGAGCTCGCCGCTATGCTGCTGGTCGTGCTTTGTGATGGAGACCGCGGCCACATTCCCGTAGAGATTCTTTTCTTCTTTGTGGCGTGGGCGTCTGGATGAAGACGTCCCGAGAGCGTGGCGAGGCCGTCGCCTCGTCGGCTGCCGAGCTGTGAGCGGATCGAGCACAGCAGGCGCTCGGATGGAGTTTTTAATATCTGCTCTAGTCTACCAGTTCGCAATCTGAATATGTAAAGGAGTAAGTAATAATAATTAGGGGTGCCAAATGGGAGAAAACTGCTGAATCCGCTTAATCTACGTAAACTTTAACGATGATTAACAATTATTAGGCCGTCGTTCTGAAAGTCTGTTCTGAAAAAGTCGCAACATCAGCGAGCTGACCGCTACGCTGCTGGCGAGGTCTTGTGATGGAGGCCGTGACTCCATTCTCGAAGACATTCTCCGGCTTAGGTGGCTCAGGGCATCAGTTGGTGCTTTTGACCGGGAGGACTTAGGGTTTGAGACGCCACGATGGCAGGATTTTCGATTGTGGAGAGAGGTCGAATTCAGCCGCTGTCAGGAAGAGAATTCCCACAGCCGGTTGCTCTGATCGGTTGTTTTCCATGGTTTCTCCAAACAACGTCTAGTGAATGCCGGATCAGTACAAACAGGCCAAGGACCGCGCGCGATATTTCCGTCCTCTTCTTCACCCCGTATTTACTCACACTTGGACTTATTGGACACTACCACACATGTCGGGAGACCAGTCGGGAGCATAGAGCTAGTTCCGGATGGGTCGGTGCTCCGCTGATGGGAGATACCTTGCTGAGGAAAAAACCCCGCCAGCCGACATGTAGATCGGCGCCGGATCTCTCCATCTAGAGAACTACCTCCATCTAGTGAACTATCTCCATAGATAGTTCACCGCCGCCACATCCAGGAATAAATAAATATGCAGTACACTTCCGGAGCAGAAGACGTGAGGCGAGGCCGTCGGCTGCTGCCGAGCCTAGAGCGGCTCGAGCGCCGGGCAGTGGCGCGGGTGGAGCCGCCCGCGCCTCGTGGAGTAGACGATGTCGCGTGACGAATCGACGCCATCGGCGCGGAGCGGAACGTCGTTATTCCCAGCCCTCGCCCTCGCCCCCGCCCCCCCCCCCATCGCCCGCCGGCCGCCGCCCACCGCGGCGCGGCCCCGCCCCCTCGCTCTCTCTCCGCGCTCTTGCTCTGCTCTCCTGTGCAGTTCTCTCGTCTCTCCTCTTCTTTCTCTCCCTTCTCACTTGTTTATTCTTGTCTCTCCATCTCTTCTCTCTCTCCGCGCTCTTGCTCTGCTCTCCTGTGCAGTTCTCTCGTCTCTCCTCTTCTTTCTCTCCTTTCTCACTTGTTTATTCTTGTCTCTCCATCTCTTCTCTCTCTCTCTCCGCGCTCTTGCTCCGCTCTCCTGTGCAGTTCTCTCGTCTCTCCTCTTCTTTCTCTCCCTTCTCACTTGTTTATTCTTGTCTCTCTTTTCTCTCTCTTACCATTACACCTTCCTCTTTTTTACGATTTCTTGTGTCTAATCTCTCATTTCTACCTCTGTTTTTTTCTGCCGTCTCTTTTTCTCTTATCTCGCCCTCTGCTGTTTCTACCTCGTCTCACTCCTTCTTTTGTTTCTGCATCTGTTTCCTCCTCTCTCTCTCTCTCTCTCTCGTTTTCCTTCACAAATACATTTCTTTTGTCTCTTACCCATATTCCCTTTCTCCGACTCTTTGTTCCTCCCTTTCTCTCTTCTCTCTCGGTATCCTTACTTTATCACTCTCTCTCTCTCTCTCTCTCTCTCTCTCTCTCTCTCTCTCTCTCTCTACTCATTTGCTCCTTACTCCGCCTTGTCAATTTCGAATTTCACCCACTTCGATTTTCCAGAAACCAACGTGTCGCACCCCTCCCGTCTTATAAAAAAACGACTCTGCTCGTCTCCGTCCTGCTCACATCTACCAAACATCGCTTCCTCCTTGTCTGAGGTCTTGTCACTTAAAGTTATTCTGTGTCACTTAGTAGGTCACTTTTGCCCCGTCGCTCTTAAGTTGCTCTCCCCAACCTATTTTCTGCTCTCTTTCGTTTGCCGCCCACCCCACCGCGACCAGTCGAATGCCATTTTTTCTCGCTCCGACCTACCTCACTTTGCAATGCGACGTGCCAGTCTACGAGGCTTACAGCGCCTCGACCCTCCGTAACGCACCGTGTCCAGCCTACCTTCTCCCGCAGCATTCCACTTATAGCCCGAGGAGAAGAACATTCTATTTCAAAGTAAATCTATAATTTAAACACAGATGCATATTACTTATACAACAAACACCAAAAGTTTCTTACTCAAAACGAATTTTTGAACTTATCCCAATGAACAATTTTGGGGGTCTGGAATTCTCATCTCCCAGGCACACCAAGGTGCAATCACTTGATTTTCGTTATTTTTAGTCAAGGCCCCATATCTATGGGAATTTTTCGATCGTTTCGCCAAATATCAAAGGAAGTCACATTCTTCTCTCAGCAATTTGTTGTTCTCTCCGTCAATGTGGGAAAATTTTACTGATTTTTGGTCAAATAAAAATATAACTTTGTAATCAGGGTAGCGAGAATAACGCATGACGGCACATCATACATTGCTATCATGGCATGACGTCTGTCGTGCCGCACATGCCCCTTCGCTGCGGTGGCGTGTCCACGATGCCGTCCTTCCTGGAGGCTGACCCAAATCGCCTTCCTCTCTGGCACTGGGACCGCCCACGTCGCCACGATGCGGTAAAGGCGTGGCGAACAAAACGGGAAGGAGAGCTAGGACAAAGAAAAGAAATGACGTACTGCATACCAACGAAACTATTTGTTCCGTTCTGCGTTATTTGCGTACATATAATAAAGAGAAAATAATATATTCCGTAGGTTAGTTGTATATAAGTAATAAGGGTGTCTATGCAGTAAAAATGCTTAAAAAAACGCCGCGCACGAATTTTATGTTTGGCATTACTAAACTAGCATTAAAAGATCGACGTTTAAGAGCATCAATGAGTTTTGGACTATTTATTTTTAACATCAATGTTTTAATATTGGACATCGATGTATGGCAACACCGATGTTTTGCTGTCAATGTCCCATTCCTGGAATAGGAATGCCACATCGCGAACGAAACATGGATGTTTCTAAACAACGATGCTCAAAATCAAAACATAGATATGAATAAAAGATCGAACCAAAACCATCAGCTTTATTAAACATTGATGTTTCTAAAACTGGATTTGAATTAGTAATCCTTGAAGTTCACGCAGGGGGAATTTATTTGAAAGCGCCCTAGTTTATTAATATTTGTAATTGAGATCTAATTGACAAAACGAGACTAGAAAATCATCAGGACAATTAACAAAAATTACATTTACTGATTCGATAATTTAAAAATAATATAGGATTCTTTCTTGACGAAATTTGGGTTTTATTTATTTTTTCACTCTTGGTCACTTTCGTCTAAAATATATTCAAAATCTGAAAATTATTTTAGAATTTTGTTATTACGGACCTTTTCTCATTTTAAAAGTATCGACCACGTAATAACATCGAACAGAAAACATCGATGTTATAAAATATTGATTGTTAGTGATTCCGGGCGCGTAATCTCCTAAGGTCTTTAGTCCCGTAAGCTTAGTGCGTGTTTTAAATCGGGAAGTGGCAGTGATCTTCCTCCGCTGGATGGCGAGATCCGGCGCCGTCCTACCGTCAGCTAGCGGAGTTTTCCATACCCAGGTATCTCCCACCAGCTGGGCACCGCCCCAGCGGGGACAAGCTCTAAGCAGCCGACCATTCTCCCGATACGCGTGGTAGTGTAGTACATGTGTCTGTAAGTAAAGGATGAAAACAGGACAAGGAAGAGGAAGGGAAGATCGTGCGCGGTCCCTGGACCCTTTTTTAAGGGTACTGCTTCGGCATTAACCTGGTATTGATGGGAGAAACCACAGGAAACCATCGATCAGGAGAGTCGGCCTCTAGAATTTTCCTCCAGATAGTGAGTAAATTCGACCTAGCTTAGAAGGTAGTGTCGAAAATCCTGCCACTATCGGGACTCGAACCTAATACCTCCTGGTCAGAGTCACTTCTGTGACGTCAGTTCATGCCTGAGTCGCCTCTCCCGGTACATCGGCTTTAAAAAATCGATATTTTGAGAACATGGACATCGACGTCGCATCCCTACACTAGAGGGCACGCTCCGCGCGAGGTGTGGGCGCGTGGGCGGGGCGCGGCCAGGGTGTGTGGCCGGCCGTGGGTCGGCGGGATTACAGATGGCTTTGTGCGAGCGCGGCGCTGGACGGCGAATTGCTGTGCGTGCGGCCGCCCACGCGTTGGAGATGGCGCGCCGGCGGCGGCCTTCGGTTCGCTGGCCATTCCGACGCTTATCGCCGCCATTCGATACGTCACGTGCGTGCAGTTGAAAGGGCCCCGCGCGCCGTTTCGTCCCACCCAAGCTGCAGCTAATGCTGCTACTGCTTGTGCTATGGAAAGCGTATCTGAGCTCCGAATACCTTCTTCCGCTTGCGCGTACGCGTGAATGAATCGTGTTGCTGATCGCGGTCTTCTCTATCGCCACGGTAGCCAATCTGTGGACGGGTCACCACCTGTGGTCCGCGAGAAAATGAGGGTTCCCAGAAACATCTAATTACAATTTTTTCGTATTATTATTATTATTATTATTATTATTATTATGATATGTTGTATATTGAGTTATTTTAAATTTGAACGAAACTAAAGAAAGAAGATTAGACTTCGGAAGCTTTTTAGTTTTCTTATTATGAATAAATTTTAATATTATGCATTATTGAGTACGATATTGATATATTACGTCTTAGTTTCTCTTTCCTTCTTCCACTTTTCACTTTCTCGTTCCTCATTTTCTTTGCTTCCTCTTTGTGGATCGCATTATCTTCTGCATTATTTTCTCTCTTCTTCATTCGCTCTTCTCAATGCCCACCTTAAAACCATTTCATTGAACCAATTTCTTTCTACAATGTCCTCTCACTTTCTTTCTTTTTCTCTCTCCATCGTTCAGGAAAGAATGATTTTTCATTCTCATGCCTCACTCCCTCTCAATGAACTCTTTCCTGGCATTCTTGGACCAATTCTTTTCTACACTACCTCTCTCACTTTCTTTTTCTTACTCTCTCCACCTTAGAGGAAAGAGTGATCTTTCATTTGTGGTTACATTCTTATGCCTCACTCCCACTCAATGAATTCATTCCTCAGCAGCCAGGCCGACCTCAATTTACGCGTCCGGTCTATCGCCCCTGCGGAATGCCAGACAAGCGATGGCTGGGGCGGCGAGAGCTCCGTACTCGGTCTGCTTCGCGCGTGCCTGCGCCCATGGATAGCACCTATCTCCTCCTCCACATGTCTCTCCGGCCGCCGTCGTTACCATTGCCAACCATGCCACCTCAGCCTGCTCCTTCATATCGTTCGTATCCCCCCATCCCAGCGTCGTCCCTGCTTTTGCCGTCGAAGCCCCCACCGTAGAGGAAAGATACATACCTTCTTAGTCTATACCTCCACCTTCCTGTCAACTCCACGACTTGGTTCTCATTCTCATCCTCATCCTCCTCCTGGTGTTTTCTTCGCTGTTATTCTCCTCCATTTCGGCCTTCGCGGCCAATTCCTTTTCTTCCTTATTAACATCGACCATTTCCGTCTTTTCTCTCAGGCTTCTTTCTTCCCCTCCGTCATTGTCTCCTCTTGTCTCTCCACCCTCCGACTCGCAACATCTCCCTTTTCGTCTCTGCAGCCTGCAGAACTAGGAAGTTACGCTATCATTGCTCTATGTCTACGCTACCACTCCGTCATGGCTACCTCTCACACCGCATTTGCCACCTCCTCCTCCACGTTGAACTCCGTCTCCATACTCCTCCGCCTGGTCCTTAACCACCCCGCTGCCTCCGCCGTCTCAACGCCGCGACCTCACGTCTCACTCTGTATCTACCAACTTCTCTACGTCTGCGTAAACCGATACCTGTTCCTCTCCATTTCGGCCACTGCCTCCGCCTCCACCTTGGGCTTTGCCTCCGCCTCCGCTGCCGCCTTCGTCTCCGCCAACGGAAGTCGCGCCGGGCGCTTCCGCTCGCATGCGCGCGAAGAGGCGCCCTTTATGCCGCTGCGATTCGGAGAAAGGGCTTGCGAGCAGGGCCACGTGCGGGCGAAGAGGTCTTCGCGACGCGTCATATCGCCTCAGCGCCACATGCGGTGACGCTGAGGGGGGCACGGGGAAAATGCTTTTAGCGTGTTAGATAACCCCCACCCCGCGAAATGACTTGTCTGTTTTCTATTTTTACTGGTGACGCGAAGTGAATGTGGACTTCGACGGGGCCGCATTTGCATTTTTGTTTAGCCCTTGAACGATTTTCTTAAAGTGATAAACGTAGTTGACACACTGGGTTGTTCGTGTAAGCTAATTGTCTATCTACCGCCTAAATTACTTAGTGCATACTAAGTACTATATTTTTAGTGCATATCTCCAAAGTGATAATTTTCTAGGTTTCCTAGCAGAATTGTTATTCACTCAGGATTTTTGTAAATACTTAATAAATATACCTAAAAATTGACGCAGCTAATCAATACATTCCCCTGAACATCTATTTCAAAGTAGTGGATTCTGCTTGCGTGTTAGAGCAAGTTATTTTACTACATATATTGGAACAAGATTTATTCATGTTTTTGGTTGCAAGGCCACACAGTAAAACTTTTTCTGTCAAAAAAATTTCTTTTTGTTTGCAGCATTACAATACTTTGTTCCACGTAAGTAGTACGCGAGAAAGGAATACCTAACATTTGCCGCCTAAGGAGCAAACGAATTGCGTAAATCTGTTAAATGAAGACCCCTTAGTGTAGAGCATTTCCCACGATTTATTTTCCCTAGAGATGTTTCGAGTGCGTCAAAACATCAGTGATTCTTCTCCTGGGAAGTAGGTTTATTCAGCAACCGCAACATTGTGAGTTGGGAAGGAAGAGCTCCAACGATTCTCGTAAACTTCAGACTGACGCTGCTTCTTTCTCTCTTGCATCTCCTTTCTTTCTGCTCTGCAGTGAATCGCGAGGCTAAATGGGTTAGAGGCGTGTGAACTACGACCTGACAATTAGTAAAGGCTCGTTGGGCGATTTGAGAAATAAACCGTCATTTGTTGTTGCTTCTCCCGAAGAAAGTTTTCCTTCTTTCGCCCTTCTCGCGTCTTTGTTCCCGCTGGGATGCAATGTGTCGAGAGAAATTTATTACTCTAGTTACACGGTGAACTTAGACTATACACCTAGCTCGCCTTTGGCCTGTAGTGTACATCGACCTTTTGTGTTTCTTGCCTTTCTTTTTGGCACATTACGCAGAGCAACGTGCTGGCTATATCTCAGTAAAATAATTTACGTCAGATACTGGATGCTCACGATCTGCTATTCAACCAGATGTTCTCGTACGTATATATCTTGAGCGTTCTGCAGGAACATTTTTCTAGAAAAAATATTTATACCTTCTCCTAACATTTGTTTCAGTAATTGGGTCTGTATGTTAGGTACGTTGCATGCGTAAATCTACCAGACAACGTGAAAAATTCCCTTATGAAGTTTAGCTACATTCCTGCTATAACGGTGAACACGAGGGAACGGGACCTTTAGTAGTAAAGTAACAAAAAGACGGAGCTCGCGAGAATTTATTGCGGTGCGCCTTTTCAACCCGTTGCCGTTGGGGAGAACAACACAGGAGCCACCTGATGAGGCCTGGTCCTAAGCCTGCACCCTTGCCCTTCCCGGCCCACGGAGGGCCCCAAAAGTTACCAGGCTGCGTTCTAACCCGTTCTAACATTTTTTATGTTTTTTCACAGCCAGCTTCAAAGTAGAGAGGTTCTGCACCTATTTACTATTTTAAGAAATACAAATATAACATTTAGTTCTATAATAAACTTGCGCTCTGCGGAAATCTCTACAATGTGAACATAAACCTCTGTCCTGGTAAACGTAAATTGTGTAGAAGTATGGTGAGGTGCAGAGGTATGGTGTTTATAGAGCTTCAAAAAATAAGAGCAATGCCACTTTTTGGGTGTTAATTTATATAATCTGCGCAATTAAAGACTACTTTATTACAAGTTTGGAATAAACTCATTAGTTCCCGCAGGAATAGAATTGGAACCAACAAACTTTATTATCTGATGATCTGCTTCAGTTGCATTGACCGTTTTTAACTATAATTTATGAATGCAATAAACTTTGAAATGTTTCAGCAAGTAAATCAACCATGTTTTTGGTTTTAACCTTTTTTTTTGGCGATTGCATATAATTATATGGCGATCGACATTTAAAACTTAATCATTGGAAAGAGAGAAAAGAATTCAACAGCGCAGTGTCCTAGAATAAAGTAGACACTGAACGCATATGTCACAGATCTTTGCATACAGGTCGAGTGCATTCTCAAACTATATATTACGTGAATAACTGGTGAATGTAGCAGACTGCTTCACTGCTTCAATTGTCTAATTTATGGAGTCTCCAATTATCACATTCCATTTCACTAATAGGTTTCTTGAGAAAGGGGTGATCCCTTTCTTAAGTTAATTTTAGTACCCACCTAGAAGAAATGTTTCTAGTTATTATGAATAATGATCGGTTGACGTTAATGCCCAATACGGTATGGAATGTAACAAGAAAGGGTTCAAGATTGTGGATTCCCTCCCTCCGATGCTTTAGGAAGATACTACTTCTCAATATATAAATGTTGGTAATTGGAAAGTGACAAAGAGAAACATTATTTGCTAGTGCGACTAATGTCCTTGCCAGTTGTGTTTATCGAGCTCCTTTGTCATAATTTTGTAGTAATTGTTTATTAATTGTTTACCAAAACGATAGAAAAAATTACATTTTATAGATAACATTCCCGTTACCGTTTCTGACTACTTCTATAGTCTGCAACACGACATTTAAAATTGTTTTGTATGTTAAAATTCAGAAAAAAAATATTTTCGATATAAAATTATACAGAATACTGGCGTAATTGTCGTTTATTATATTTGAGTAGTAGTAATGGCTTAATCAGAAATGTCTTTCGATAGAAGCTAAGGCTCATTTTCGACGGCGATCGACATTTAAAACTACATAATTCTAAAATTAAATAATGTAGATTTTTTAAAAACATTATTTGCGAAACTATTTAACGTAATACAATTACCAAATTTGATCACATATTCATTAAAACAATATACTAAATACGAAGTTTTAACTTATTTACAGATTCTAAGAAAGGGGTAGGATAGGGCAAGGAAGAAGAAGGGACGATCGTTCGTGGTCCGGGTCCGTGGCCCGTTTGATAGAGTACTGCTGATATTGATCGGAGAAACCACGAACAACTACCGAGCAGAACAGCCAGCGGATAGAATTCTCCTCCAGACAGTGGTTTGTGATTGAGGTAATAACTTCATGGACAGGGATAAACGTAGCTCGCGGTCTGGCACTGACGGATTTTCCACACCGCTAATTACCTGGTCCAAGACGCCTCTAATGGGCCCCGTCTTTACAGGCCAGCTGCTCTGATCAGTCAGCTAAGGGTCGCCCGCGATCCTTCCTTCCCCATCCTGACTCCACTCCTAACCTTATGAGAATGCAGGATAACTCATCACCATATCGTCCTATGTTCATTTCTCTATGATTAAGAAGTTCCCTGTGACTACGCGGATGTTTGGCCTGGGTTCATCTTCGGCTTGACACCCATTAGAGAAGACATAGAAAGACACGGATATGGCAATGACCCGCACATGGCATTCGAGCTCTAGAAATCGCCATGGCCATTCGGCATATAGGTGCGTTTAAATTATCAGTCCGTGTTCGTACAGAGCAGAAATTTGGGGGGAGGGGGAGAAAGCTATATCTTTATGTGTAGGAATGCAAAATTAGGTACTATCACGGCATACATCTCAAACTTATATATTATACTTACACTTAAACGTATATTGAGTAAACCTCACCATCAGCTGAAAAAAAATTAAGCAAAACCAAAAAAATGTAATATATATATATATATATATATATATATATATATATATATGTATATATGTATTCATTAAAACCAAGAAAACCTCGATCAGGATGGCGGCTTTGGTCCGAACATTGATAAGTCAGCACACGATGTACATAGTAGTGATATGATAGAGAAGAGAAAAGGCGCTGAGGATTAAGGGATCATAAAGAAAACAATGGAAAAATCTAGAAAGAAAAGGAATTGTAGAAAAGGCGACGAAGAGGAGGAAGAAGAGTTGTGTGGAAGGAGTAAAAATATTCCAGAGACGATACAAAACGCTACGTTTGATATACATTAGCACAGGTTAAGCTGTCACTTTCAACGGGAACGGGGTCCCTTTCCCCGTGTGTAACTCGCGCTCTCCGCCGCTGCGGTGTCTTGACCGCGGCCGCCGTTGTCGAAGACTTCGGCGCGGCGGCGCTCGCTTTGTAGCGCCTCGGACGCATAAATTCGGTTTTGACACCAGGGCAAAACGAGCGGCCCGGCGGGTCGGGCTCTTTGGGAGCTTCGTGAGATCGCCTTTATTTATGGCTCCTAATCCCCAGGGTTTCTTTTTGCCGGCGCAGTTATTTACCAAACTTAGAAGTCGTATTTGACACTCGGAATTATTGCTGGAATTTGTGCGCCCGGATGTTAACAGATTCTTATTCGATGTCGAGGAGATTTTTTATCGGTTTTCATGTGCAAGTAATGAAAATATTATTCCTGTATATTCTTGTTTTTTGTGAAGCAGCTGTATTTTCGGTTTTGATGGGAGGTTCAAAAAGCGTGTGCCGGCGCTCCTAAGGTGGGAATAGGATGTCGAACGAGAATGAGGGCCGAATGACATTGCAGTTAGTAAAATTTATATTTGTAAGGCAGGAGAAAAAAATAAAGAACAAAATCCATCTGCCAACCGGGTTCGATGCTAATATTCTAAAAGAAATCAAGTTGATACCTCAAAACTTCCATTGCACGACATATCGCCAGTAAACGTAGTGATGACCTCATATATTTGGCGTACTCCATGGATTACATTCTATCGTTTATTCTAGAAAATGAATAGATATTTTATCAGAATTTATCCTTAAAAGGAACAGCGTGATAACTGAATGCATTAATCATTAGTTATGTAGATATCTACTATAATTCATTCATGTGAATTTTTAGAGTCCCCTTTTTTGTAAAAAATAATTTCGCCGCTATGAAATTAGTGCGATAGCAGCCACATCTCATTGTATTTTAACAAGGCCAATTTGTTCTGATTTGTGTTTTCGGAACGTTTGATATTAATATGTGCACTAACTTTGTATCAACTAAGAAATATTTTTGAGCATATTTGGCGAATGTCTTAATGTAATATAGAAAAAATCTCGAATTCGTTACTTTTATAGTTGTAGTGTGTCTATCAGTAGTAAACAAACTTCTCTGACTGGCCATTCAGAAATCATTAAACTTTCATTTGTGATTGGGACCAAGAAATTGGGGGTCTTGCTTCCGGACACGTATTCCCAGAGGCTCAGTGATGGGATGGCTTGCCTTGATAGACTATCAATTAGTAAATTATCTTTGAAATTAGGGAGTATCGTTAATCAAATATTGAAATAGCTAAACAAACATTTTTATTGCAGTTGAGGGCTCAATCGTAATTTTCACATGGACATCGAATGTAATAATTTTGAAGACACGGAAAGTGAACAATGACCAATTTCAGGAGGTGGGGCATGGAAGACATGACTCCTCTAAAATTCACATTTTTGTTACGGAGTTCAGTTTATTTAAAACAATTTGTGCTAAATATTGACCGCATGAAATCACAAGGAATATTCCAGTAATAATATGCATTATAAATGTCACACTAACATTTTTTTATTTGAAAAATATATATTAGGGGGTGTGTTTTCGAACTGAAAATAACTTAAACCCATCTGATAACTTTATGATTCCGCCTGAGAATGAATCAACAAGAGTGAAGCCTTCAGTTATTTAAAATATCGACTCATTTTAATGTATCCCTACTGATCTAGAATATATTGCAATTATGATTGTCCTGAACACATTGCTAAAATTCGTAGCTTTGGCATGTGAAAAGGAGCCTCCTAGTTATATTTTTTGAATAGAGTGCGCATTGATTCTTGAGAAGAATTATAATCCCTTTCATGGATGTCAAATGAATTAACCCGAAGATTCATTTGGGTGGTACGGACGTGGTTCATAAGCGACGGTCGCCTTGTCTGTCCCAGTTGAGTTTGATGCGGATGTGATCTCGTGGCTAATTAATTTAATGGCGTTGTAGCATTTTAGCTGGTTGACCGATACGTCAGGCTATAAACAAGTCTGACCATGACCTGCTGCCAAAATTCTTAACCTCTTGTCTGCGAACTCTGATTGATCGTTGTTTCTGCCCTGCGCTGAGTTGTTGTGGAGAGACGGAAAAACAGAGGAGCAAAGATTGCTTCTTTCAGAGAACGTTCTGTAAGCTTAGGCGAACTAGACAGGGCCCCTGGTCTTGAAGTTCGGCCCTGCGTGTAAGGTGAAAATTATTTCCTTAGAGAAATTCATGAAAGTTGAAATATATAATTTTTCTACTGACTAGGGGTCCAGTCTCAGTGGGGGCCGGAGAAAAATAGTCACATATTATGGGCCTCATAACATGTGGTGAAAACTAAAATGTTTTTATTTTATAAACGAGGAAGGAAATTTTTAACTAGTAAACTAGTTGTGTGTCTTCTTAAATACATTTTTGTATTTAGGATTTTAAAATATTTCGACTATTGAAATATGAATTATAAATAGATTCCATGAATATATCATTGATGAAATAATATACGCTCATTTATTGTAACAATTATCCATAATAAATTTTTAATTTAATTTGTTAATGTTTTAAAGATTTATAATAAGACTGGATCAGAGGAATTATTTTAGCAAATGCTGAAACATTTTCAAAATAAATTTCGTATTGTAGCATTGCATAACGCTTAACTCTGATCCACCTTCCCCTACGTAAAGCTAATTCAAAACCTCTTCCCCTCTTTATCGTTACGTAATTTATGAACCATCCCAAGGGACAGTTCGCTTCGAGCCAACACGACGCCATGCCGCTCCGTCCGGCAACACAGCATTCCCGCTCAGCCCCCCCCCCCACCAACCTCCCCGCCTCATCCTCCACTCCCCGCACCGCCCACGCTCCCCGCTTCTTCCCAACCCTTCCTTGCCCTGCCCCTCCCCTCCACACATTCTGCTGCCACTCCCTTCTCTGCCTCGCCCTGCTTCGCCCCGCTCCGCCATTGTCGCCTCGCCCCTCCCTGACAGTCCCGCTTGCCCATCTCCACCGAACTCTTTGTTCCCCCGCCACACCTTACCCTTTTTACGTTCAGCCCCAGCCCTCCCGCTTCTGTCGGGCTCCTGTGTGCCCCACTCCGTGTTGCGCCAGGCCGTGCTACACCACACCGCATCTCTCCGGCCGTATCCCCGCATCCTTGATAACGTTTTTACGGGCGGGCGTTCTATTTCGAGAGCGACGCTCCCTCGCATCCGCGTGCGAGCGCCCCCCTCTTCCCTTCACGCTAACTTCACCTCGCCTGCTTCCACTTCGCGCTTGCGATCGTTCCTTCACCTTTCCCCTCTCCCCACCGTTCGCCGCGTCTCGTTACGCTGCCCTCACTCCTGGCGATTCTCGTTCGCCGCAAGCCTGGTTCTCTCTCCGACTCCCTCTTCCGTTTTCTTTGCCTTCCGCCTTCGTCACGCCTCTTTTCACTTCCTGCATTCCCTATTTGCCTCTCAATACCCGGCGAATGCCGGAGAAGTACCCTAACAAACGGGCTACGGCACGCGCACGATCTTTCCTTCTTCTTTGTCTTGTCCTAACCCTTACTTAAACACACCTACGCGCACTACTCGACCACACATGTCAGGCGACCAGCCAGGAGCTTAGAGCTTGTCGTGAAAGAGGTCGTGCTCCGTTAGTGGGAGGTACTTACGAGATGAAAACCACGCAAGCCGACGTGTAGGTCGGCGCCATATCTCTCCATCCAGCAGAGAAGGAAGATCGCCACCTCGCATTCAATAAAAAACATGCACGCAAATACGGGGCTAGTGACCAGAGCAGTTGACGTACCCGGAAAAAAAATCTGTCAATAAATTAATCGTGCGTTCGACTGAATCCTCCAACATCCTTTTTTTTCTCGCCTTATTTCTTGCAACTTGCTTCCGTTCGCGTTCGCTTATACTTCCCTTTATTTCTCGTCTCGCCGATTGTCTCCGTTTCCCCCGTGACCTCACCTCATTCCAAATCCGTCACCTCTTCGTGCTTCTCCTCATTCTCTTTTTTGATTTCACTGAGGTTTACTCTCCTCTCTTTTGTCTCACTTCCGGGTACCCCTTACTCTCTCGTTGCTCCACAGTTCTAAATCTTCTAGTTTATAGGCTCTCCTACCTTTAAATCGTTTTCCCCTGCTCATTTTTCTCCTTCCCTTTCTTTACCTGAAGTTTTCTTTCCTTCTTTCTGCTTATTTTTTCACCTTCTTCAGGCCATTTTCTTTTCTTTCCTTGACTCTCCCTGCTTTCTTACACATTGCGCCTGCTATCATCCTAATTTAATCGTCTCGCTTCTCCGCATTGCGCAATGCCCTTTCTCTGTCAACGGTCAAGTTCTCTCCGAGTAGCCTGCCTTATCGATTTCTTGCACTTCGGGGTTCTAACCAGCGTCCCCATCCTCCAGTACCACAGCGTGCTCTTCCACCCTGATGTTTGCACTCCGCTTCGTGCTCTTCAACCCTTGACCTCAAGTCTCGGCCTCCTCGACTCGCTCGTTCTTTTATGACCTCCGCCTCGTTTCCCAACTGCACGCGGTCACCTCTCAATATAGTTGCTTTCCTCCGCCCCATTCCACGCTCCCTTCGATGCAACCTCATGTCTTCATCCGTCCTCTCTTCTAATGTGTGGCGTACACAAACTCTAGTACACTATGTTTTTGTGTCGGTTTTTTCGTTACCGGAACGACTATCAGTAGAGAACACCCAAATAGCTTACTGTTAAACTACAGACGAATGATATTTCTTGCATGGATAAACACACAAGAAAGAGAACACAATTCATTGCCAATTCAGTTAAAATTTTTACGTGTCTTTTGTTTCCAATAATACGCCATATCATTCTATCCGACATGGTTTTCTCTTGTTCTCATTAAGATTCGTATTAAACACTCTGTTGACAATTTCACTAATTTTGAAATGTGGTACAGTCATCCATTGAGTACCCGCCCTTTTCGTCCAGTTGTGCATTTGATTTCTCTACTGTCAAACGTTTCTGTGTGTCCCGTTGGTCCACCCCGCTGACGGCCTTAAACATGTATAGGCGTACGGGAGGTCCCAAACTCCGCCCAGGGATACTGCGTGATGCGGACCGCTAACACGTGTTAGAGGGTCTTCGCTCCCAGTGCGACGGTTGCGCAGCGTCAGGCAACTATCAGAACCGACTCTAGTCTGAAAGCACCTAGATTTCCGCCTTCGTTGCAGTTGTGTCACAGAATAGATTCTAGTATCTATTCTGTGGTTATGTCACTACGTGTTTTTTGTTTCTCTCTTCTGAAGATATTTTAAATTTTTCAGTGATGGTGTGTCATTGACGAGGTCATTATTTTGTGAAAAATTAGTTCGATGTCCCTTTTCGTTAATCTAGTTGGACACGTGGAACTTTCTAAATTCATTTTGAAGTTGTGCACTATTTTAATCATTTAATGGGATTTTGTATCTTGAATATTAAAAAGAGTCAAATTACTCACATTAGAGCATAATATGGCTTATTCCATTTTGTCCTTGATTTCACAGTGAAACAAAAACAATAAAAGTTATTTGTACTTCACAGCATTCATAAACAAATCCTCTTGAGCAGTGCGCGGAGTGATATACTAGTATATATCTGTCAGAGTAACATGTATCTTAGCAGAACTATTTCGTCATTTATTCTCAACATAGTAAGTATTAATAAAATCTACTTTCGATCATTTTATTTTATTTCCATTTTAAATTTCATGGCTTCTGTTAACTTGGTGAAATATTATTTTAGTGCATTTTGTTTAAATTGAATATCATCTGAAATTATTCAGTATTAGTTTCAATGAGGAACATGATTATGGACTCCAGTGCAGTATATTTTCCCGTTATTGACAGCCATATTGTGTATAGATAACTGGCTGTACAATATTTCTCAGCGAAAGCAATTAACTGAACGTGAGTTAATTGATTTAACCCATTGTGTAATTGACACACCGGATTGACAGCCTCAATATGCAGACAAGTTAAATTATTGAATGGTAACGTATCGTTTCCACGGACGAGTGTGAGATCAGAAAACAGTGACTGGTTGCAGTAATTCATAGTCCCCCCCCCCTTTTTCTGTTTCCGAGAGTTTCCGAGAGCGAAGATCAATGTTGGAATTCGCCATTAAGCTGCTTGTAAACTGCTCGAATAAAAATTCTTTCTTGGAATTTCTGGGGTAACGTGATCAAACATGCGAAGGGACAGCATTCGCGTGGTTCTTTCCCTCCGGTGTTGCCGAACTTCAGGAGCGACCCGTTCTGTTTGCATAAGCGATAAGGCTCTTTTGCAGCCGTAACTTGTCCCCCACACCCTCACACCCTCTCCCGTGCCGCCTCCCAGCAGGAAGTTCCTCACCTACGTTGACGTCATCAGCGCCTTTCGCTGCGGTCTAGATACTCATTTTTTTGAGCGAAGATAAGGCTCTTGGCATGTCCTCTTTTTCATCCATTACTTTCAGGGACGTTGCCTATCAAAGCACGTAAATAAATGGCAAAGAGATGAATTTGTACGATAAAAACACCGTAAAAATATTTTAAACCCATTAACTACATTACAGTTGGCAAGTAGTGTGCGTTTTTTGGTTGGCGATGTCACATTGTTTTGCGTTCTTTTTTAGCCGTTTTTAGATGCGTCTATTGTCAGTGTATAGAGTGATAATTGTATGTATAGACTGAGTACTAATGCATACCTGTTATGGACACACAGTCATCGTATTTCTTAGATTATCAGATAATTCGGAGTTTTTGAATTCAGTTAAACATTTATTTCTTTTGAGATTCATGGAGAGAAAAAAATCTATTTTACTTTAACCTGTACTGTCAGAGGAAAAAACTTGATCTCTAACATTTGTAGTTCTGAGCGAAAAGAAAATGCCGAATAAATTCGGTACTCTGGGACAACAAAAACAAAAACATGTTGGGCAATGCTATTCGATAAGAGAGTATACTTTTTATCATTGACACTTTCTTTCTACAGTGAAAGCATTAAGATACCCTATATTTTCTATCTATTCCAAGAGGTCAAAGATAAGAAACACGTTAGGATTCCAAGAATTTAACATGAGATATGTCCTCGGATAGCTGTAATTCAATCATTTCGAGTGCTTTGAGAATTTGAAGACAAGTTACACGCTACGTAGTTACATGCTATAAGTTACACGTTACGTAGAATGTATTTAGGGATGTTCAGTGAGGATCCCTGCAGATTGCTGGATTCCACAGCTTTATTAATTTTGTTTGGGAACGGTTCTGTCACAAAATTCATATACCATCGAAACTCTTTTCAGTAGACAGAAAATCATCAAGTGCATCAAAAATGTTTAATTTCAACATTAAAAAAGTATGAAGTATTGAAGGCAGTGGAGACGGGTGTAAAATCTCGAACCTAACAGAGTTGCGACAATAGTTCAATTTAACATTTCGAACATTTTTAGACCACGATGCACGCTGAACCTCAAGGAATATATACAATTGAAATATTTTAGACCTATTTTCCATAATTACAACAAGAGTTTCCAAGTGTATAAGTGAAATGTGTTACGAAAATGTGAGTAGTGTGTATAATGACGGGAGCAGGGTATTCCTTGCACAAGCTACGGCTCGAACTCGTGACCCTTCAAATGGTAGCAAGTGATAGTGACGAGCTCCATCCTGATTGACTAATTCATTTTTATTAACAAACTAACAGATGCAACACGCGTTGCACGGTCATTTATTAATGACAATCCTATGTATGGAATGTGAATGTATTTTATCTGAAATACATTTCTTTACATTCTTGTCATCCTCTCTCCTGCGCTGCCCTGACCGTCTTCGCAAGAATCGCCCGGCACGCCCCCCCTCCCTCACCAACCCTTCCAACTCATCCCTCTTCACAACGTCTCAACCAGCCCCACCCTGCGCTACCCCGCTTCACTGTCTAGCTGTGCCTGGTCCTGTTAGCTTTGGAATAAAATAGGGTATTTTTTTTATTCAAACAAAAAAACAATATTATAGTAAAATATAACGTTTAAAACAGTTTTGTCGCTTTAATTGCTGTGCTCCGGTTCGCTTCTTTGAGGACGTGTGGGTTTGTGTCGGATGTGGGTCGGCGTGGGTGGCTCACGAAGATCCTCGCGTGAGGACGTCTCATCTCCTGTCACCGTTCTACCTAGACCTCACGACTGCCATTATCCTCACGCGAATCCTCAAGCCCCGAGATGAGGTATTTATAGATCGACGAGAGCACCCAAAATACGGGTACTCACTTTCTCTGCATTAAACCATTCTCTCTGAGTCTTTCTTAAACTTCCTTTCAAATTAATTGTGGACGTTATAATTAAATTTTTCGTACTAACTTTCTGGTATGTTGACAACATGCTTATGGAAATGTTAGTACAAATGGTGCAAGACCACAAGTAAAGTGCTTGTTAGCTTAACATACTTCTTTGTATCGTTTCTGTCAACTCCATCTTTATCCAAAACAGCTTTGTAGAAAAAACATATGAATTCCCCGCAAGCTTACGATTATACTTGGGTTTATATTTCTTGGCGCATGGGGTCTTGTCTTTACGATGGAATATCTCATGGTATTTCGCGTTGTTCTCAATCGTGCCGTTAGAAGTCGCATGATCGCCAGCACTGCTCGATACAGTCGCGATCATGCAACTTCTGGCTTCACGACGGAGAAGGACGGGAAATACCGTGAGATATTCCATCCTCAAGACAAGCCCCCACGGGCCAAGAAACAAAAACCCAAGTATATTTCGGATCCGCTCTCACTATCCCGGCGAGGGAAAAACACCGCAACCTTCAGTGATGAAACATTCACTACACAAACTGGACTAATGACCATTGCGACGGGACCGAAAACTTCAATCACGACAACTGTGCGAATACTACCGTCAGTCGTGGATTGAGCAGTGCTGCATTAGAGACATTCTGTGTGAGTGGTGGCGCTTGTGCAAGAGGCGTGGCAACGCGATTCCTATTCTCACCGCGTGCGCCTGCTTGACGCAGTGGTTGTGTCGACGGTGCGGGCAGACGAGGAGGTGCATAATATGGTGGTGCATCATGCACCTGCATGCCAATCGCTCGTCGGCGACACTTCCCCTATTACACGTCCCCGCTCTCCCCAAAGGAAACAACTAAACAGCATCACAAGACGCATTCATGAAGATGAACAATGTTTATTACCTATTTGTTTATTATTTATTTTGCCGAACTGGATGGACGAGGTGGCTAAGAGCGTGTATACACTCAGCGCTTCGGTCCGACTAATCCCGCCTTGGCATGGTGGTTTGTCCCTTGT
The DNA here is from genome assembly GCA_031308135.1 of Acheta domesticus. NCBI lineage: Eukaryota > Metazoa > Arthropoda > Insecta > Orthoptera > Gryllidae > Acheta > Acheta domesticus. The sequence continues at coordinate 89,116,757 of JAHLJT010003656.1, forward strand.
CCCTCATGTATGTGTTGTCGCGGAGGGCCTCGCGTTCTGCTGGCCCCAGATCAGAGGAACCCGCAGGTGTGTTGGTGTCTAGTGTATGGTCGAATATGCGTCCCATCGGGATGTAAAGAATAACCGACAGTAAGCTGGATAAAAGCCCTAGAGGGAAAATAATTACTAACTGAATGATCCCGCCATTGCTATTGCGTGTTACCTACGTTTACCGATTATTTTTTTAGCTATCTCACTATGATATAATACATTATATTAAACTATTACCCCAAGATGTTAAAATAGTTACATTTGTTGATGGGAGAGCGGTGACATTTCAAGTAGCCATCTCGCTCCTCTGTGTCGTCAACTGAGAGCAGATTCCTCGCGCGAAGTCTGCTCTTAAACTTAAAACTGTTACATCAAAGACCAGATCAACTGGGTTTATGATTCACTCATTTCATATCATTTTAGCTTATCGTAGTTCATTGATCTACCAAAAACGTTGCAGTGAACTTACGACCACCTTTTCGGTTAGATCCACTCGGGCGCAATGTTGTCTAGTAGCCAATCCACTCGTTCGTATTACGTTGCAGTGAAATTAGACCCAACTTTCGACCCCCTTTTCGATTAGATCCACTCGAGCGCAATGTCGTCTAGTAGCTGATCCTCTCGTTTCTATCACGTTGCAGTGAAATTAGACCCAACTTACGACCCACTTTCCGGTTAGATCCACACGCGCGCAATGTTGTCTAGTAGCCAATCCACTCGTTCGTATTACGTTGCAGTGAAATTAGATACAACTTACGACCCCCCCTTTCCGGTTAGATCCACTCGGACGCAATGTTGTCTAGTAGCCAATCCACTCGTTTCTATTACGTTGCAGTGAAATTAGACCAAACGTACGACCCACTTTGCGGTTAGATCCACTTTCCTGTTTGTTTTGTTCAGTTCGCTCGGTTTGTTCGTTGCAGTTGGAACCGCCTCTAGCTCCTGCGACGGCGGCGACAATGAGCGCGAAGGCGGAGATGCCGCCTGACGTATACGCGCTGGGAAACTGAATATCCGCCATTGAATATTCAACGGAGACGCATGTCTGCCAACGTCGAATCTCCCACACAAGTTTATAATGCGCTTCGTGCCCAATGTTGTCTAGTAGTCAATGACCGAAACCGATGTCAATTTACGATTTTACCTTTGAATTCTTCGACGAGTAAAATAATTCAATTTTATCACGTAGTCATCCATTTACTATGTATCCCCGAGGGAAATATTCTGAACGTCGAATCGTTGGAGTGAATTATGACATTATTCAGTACGCGTCAAAGTACGTAGATGATGTAGATTGTAGATGACGAAAATGTAATAAATAATCTCATATGACTTTGAGCTACACGAATGCTGTATTCTCGGTGTGAGCATACGAGGAGCATTTTACGTTTTCCGAACGCGACCTATAATTTCTACCCGACGTCCATTCGCGCGTTCCTCATATCCACTTAATCTTCATACAAGCGTGAACAATACGGCAATCACATGGCACAGTTGGCGTCGTGATCTACGCGGTGGAGCAATGTCTGACATTTGACTCGCACGCACATTTCCTTCTCGTGGACTTGCGGGCGCCCGAGGCACCCACGAGCGACGGACGGACTTCATGTGCTGTTCCTTTCTCTTCCTTTCGAGTTTCGGACTCTTGACTTCGCAGGTGGCGGGCCAAGAAGGTCCTTGACCCATTTGCTCGTTTTGGAAGCCTCGCCTTTGGGGAGCCTCCGCCTTCGCAGTGGAGTACCGTTGTGTGGGCAGGAATTATTCTGGACACGTTCTTTTTAATCGCGAAATGTTATCTAATATGGGCAGGTTTGGTGTTTGCAGGTGCGTTGAATATTCTTCCGTGTTAATGGTAGGTCTTTGACAATCCGTAGAGGAATATGTTTCTCTAAATTATTATGCTTATTCAGTGAATATTATAAGTTATTGCCTTACAAATAATTTCAAACTATGTGGATCGATAAGTGCAACTGGATCAGTATGAAGAAAACAGGAAATTGTTCACCTTACTGCTTGCGGATGGTTAAGTAATCTGATTATGCTTACATTTTGAGAGGAATAAAATTCAATATCACATGCTCACCTCTTGACTTTGAGGAATAGTTATCGTCCTTAAAAAATCAATAATAGACGTTCTCTAATGTTGTATTTGATAAACATTTCCTGCGCGTACATATTTTGGACATTTTTTTAATATTTGTTTCGTTTATAGTTTCAAACCCACCTCTAAAAATTGGCAAAACGTAAAATTGTTCGGTATATATTTTTAAACATAACCTCTACGTCAAGTTCCTATATTCTTCAGGACAGGGTTTTTAGAGATCATTGCAGGGGGCTTGGGAGGCCTTCCATACAGTAAGAACTTTCTTGTGCTCAAGCTTTCCAGAAAGGTCTCCGCGAAAACCACATTTGCCCCGGTCACGTCTCAGCCAGACTGGGCAAGTGCCGAGGCAGCAGGCGACGATGTAAAAGTGTGTGTGTGTGTGTGTGTGTGTGTGTGTGTGTGTGTGTGTGTGTTGGGCGACAGAGGTGGTCGGGGCGTGACTGCGACTGTACAAGTGGCTCTGAACGTGTCAATCCTGCGTGACGACGGGAGGGGGGGAGGATGCGGAGAAGCAGGGGGCGGTGGCGGAGGCGGCCTTGAACGTGTCCTGAAGGTCGCCGAGGCAGTTTCTTCTTCCGCTGCACCCGTTCCTCAGTCCCGACTTCGACTCTGCGCCGCGTGTGGGTTTGAGTGACGCCCCGTAAACAACAGTGCGGGCCAACAAAGGCCACGCCAACGAGCATACAGGTTGTACCCAAAATTACTGAGAACGTAGCCGTTCCCGCAGAAGAATTTTCGGTGTTAGATAGGTAATTATTATTTCTTGTACATCAGACATAACACTTGAATAACTGAATACTTCAACAGGCTCACGACCGAGAGCAAAATAAATGTCCCGGTGTAAATGCGGTCCTCAACATTTCACATCTGCTTATTGCCCAACTATTTCGCCTTTTTAATAACTTCTGTACGGTTATTATTTTTTAAATACTGTACTGTTACGTCGGCCGAAGATAGACCATACCAAAGATAGACGTCAACATACCAAACAGAAAAAGGAAAATTCATTTCTAGCGCTGAGCGTTCATTAAAAATGTCTACCGTCTGTTACAAAAGTCTTCTGTTCATTAAGAACTTTCGACAGTTCATTAAGAACTTTCGAATCAAATGTTTTACAACAAAAATAATTTCTCCTTCTAAAAGGAAACGTATTTTTTGTTTTGTAAGTCATTAAAGAAAGCAGTATTACGAAGTAGTTATTAAAGTTATTGGGTTAACAAACAGAAAAATTGCAGATTTGGTTATCGTCTCGATTTATAATATTATTTGTGTTTGGGGCTATGTGGCGTTTAATTCTTGTTGTAATACCATCTCATAAACTATATTAGTTCTTGGAGAAGTGTACCCTTAACCCGTCTTTTGTTACAACTCTTTTGTATCAATTGTTCGTTACGGATGCAGGCTGTTAAATCTTCAACGGAAGCCGGCCATTAAGAGTGGCTCTTTGTTTCTCTGGTTGCTTTAAATTAATAATACGGTCGTATTTACGAATTATTATAATATGAAATGATCATGATTATAATAAGATCATATTGACATGTAACGGGACACGGCCTATATCACAAATAACGGACTTGGATGGATATACAATTCGACTCAGTCTTCGATTAACAACTTTAACCCTTTATTTCCCCTAAATGAACCTAATGACGTAATTAATAATTATCAGTGGCGCACCCAAGCGTTTCGGCTTCACCCCCTCCTAAAAGCCTGTGATTCATATACAAAAATATAGCTTTTACTAATTTTCAAAGTCCTTCAGTCTATCAATTGTTAACCTTATTAACATTAAGTATATGTCAACAAATAAAAATATATTTTGTATTCATCTGAAATGAAAAATTCTTCATAAGTAAACAAAGTCGGTTGGACAGTATACCTGCAGTGCCATTCCCCCTCCCGCCACAACCATTCACACACACACATACGCACACACAAAATCATGGATGCGCCTCTATACTGCGATTTTTGTTGGAAGAGCTCTCAAGATAACTCAAATCCCATCTTCGCGATGGAATATGTCACGGCATTTCGCGTCTTTTCTCGGTCTTGCCGGTAGAAGTCGCATGATCGCAAGCACTGCTTCATACGGTCGCGATCGTGCGAAATCTAGCGGAACGACTGTGAATGATACGAAATGCCGTGACATATTCCATCGCGAAGATGGGATTTGAGTTATCTTGAGAGCTCTTCCTACAAAAATCGCAGTATAATAACTCTACATAATTCGATAGGAAGACTCTATTCTCGGCTCTGTAGCTGGCGCCCGGAGGCCTCTCATGTAATGTTCCTCGCACGCGGGGCTGGCGGGTGTTTACTGCACCTGGCAACTTGGCTCCCCAGCCCCGCGCCGCGGAAGCGCGCGGCGGGAGCCGTCGATGGGCAAACTTACGCCCGAGGGGCGGCGGATGCTGGGGCGCGGGCGCCAGGAGCGCGTATTTCAAGGGGAGATACCATCGGCGCGACGGTGGCGCTCATGGCGGCGCGGAGGGGGCAGACACCGTGCAAACGCGACGGTGAACGTGCACATGGGCAGAGGTGACAGTGAAGGTGCTATACTCCGATTTAAACATAGTGGCACTGCAAGGTCACGAGCTGGCAGAAGAGGGGCAAATTGACGTCCAATCGGGAACTTCAATATCAAAAGTTAAAGTAGAATCGAAGCTCCCGATTGACAATGACCCTCTCCCCGTCCAATTCTTAACTTTATGTGCCACTATATTTTAATCGGAGTATTGTGTCTGTGTTGTTATTTTGTTGTCGTTGTGGTTAAAGTTGAGGTGGAAGAGAGGGTGTTGGCGATGAGGCGAGGTTGGAGATAACGAGAATGGTGACAGGGTAGTTGTGTCGAATTCAACGGCATTTGCAGGACCTTCCTAGCAACCGGCTAGTGTGATCAATAGTTTTCCATTTTTTCTCCGATCAACACCAGTAAAATGCTACAGTAGTACCCTAACAAACGGGCCCTGAACCGTTCGCAATCTTTCTTTCCACTCTTCCTTGTGCTATGATCTCTCTTTACTTCCACACATTTAAACTTACATACACTACACTACCACACATGTCGGGAAACAGTGATGCGAACAGTGATGCAGCGAAGATGGAGTGAGAGGTGGGAAGGACAGTAGAACCCCGAGAAAACCTGCTTTGTCTCACCACAAATTTCACGTGGCTTGGCCGAAGATCGTACCAGGATTCCATTGGTGGAAGGCGTACGTACTAACCGTCACACCGTAATACGCTAAGAGGTATTATACACGCACGTTTTCGTGAGTCCCGCTATACTTTCCCCCACTCCTTTGCCAACATTTGTTGAATTAAGAATAAATAATAACAGCGAGTGTTGTAGACAAAATCTGATAATCAGAAATGTTCGCTCCTGTGTAATAGAAACTATTTTACATCAAAAACGAACCACTTTGTTATGAAATTTATTTTGTCAAAATAACCAAACTCCCCACTTCTCTCGCGACTAGCGAAGCGACGGCTTAAGAATATCGGACCCACCCCACCCGCAGAGGTGGTGGTGATCATGAAAATTCTGGGGACAATGTTAGCTACGGAGGCGAGAGAACGGATCGGGGAGCAGGTCAGGGGGTAGGGCAGTGTTGTCAAGGTCCATGCCACCAGTGGGAGTCCGTGGCACCAGTGCCACGACGAAATCGCCCCTTCACGCAGTTCATTACCCCGCCACCAGAGACAACGCCATCCCTATTGTAAAGCCGCGGGGTGGTTAATAATTCCCTTTCCCGACGCTAGTTGCGCAGGGTAGCTCGTGGCATGGCACGATGCCATGACGCATGCCACTGCCACCAGTAGCAAACGTTGACACCAGTGGGGTAGGGGGTAGGTGTCTTTGTCGGGGTGGCGACGGACGCAGGGGTGGAATATCGAGTATTTCACCCCGCGCCGTCGTCCCTCCACGAGCAAAGCCCAGTTAGGCGTGATATGGAAATCAGCTCCGGCCGGAGCCTGGCGTCTCGGCACGGCAGGGCACGGCGTCTGCGACACAATTAATGACTGCGTGTTCCCGCCGCCACCCCATCAGCTCCTTCGTGGACACGCTTCTCGTAGACCCGCTAGTACATCCCGGCAGATAGAGATCAGCGAGGAAAGTGAGAAACACGTGGTATTGATACTTACTTGCGAAAATACAATGTATACTTTCTGGAAAGCTTGGAAAATCGGGAAAAATCAAGGAACTTTATTGCTCTCAGAACATCGGTAAAATTTGGGGATTTGAAAAAGAATTCTTCTAAGATGGAGATAGTTTTGAGAAGGTTATAAAACTAGATATTATTCCTCAATAAAATTAGTTCAACGTTAATTTTGCTCAATTTTTATTTGATGAGAAAATATTGTTAATGTGTACTTTGTCTTTGCGAAATCAGAGAGCTCACAATTACTATCAGGCTGATTAAAGTAATTTCTTGAAGTAATATTAAACTACAATTCTTGTCTATAAAAAAAGAAACAATACTCTGAAATATCGGAAACAGAGGAAATAAGGAACTCTTTTGAAATTTTCATAGGGGCCACGGCGCCCTATGTCTCTCCCTCTATGCTAGGGATGTGCCCTTAACGGCTAAACTGTTATTTCTTAACAGTTAACGGCTCGAAACTGTTACGCGAAATAACAGTTATTCCATTTACCCTGTTATTAGCTGTTAACGCTTCCAATTCATTGTCCTGCGACCTACTGGGCACCAACTGAACTACAGGCTTTCGCGGCAACCGTTTTGTACGACAACAGTTTCACTGCACTCTACCAGTTGTGATGAGTAAGTGTTAAAGCGTTGCCGCCAACTCCCGAGTAGTCGTGGACGTTTGATTTATTAATTAGTTGTTCAAATAGCTTGTAATTTTTAATATAGTGTTTATTTACTTTAGTAAAGTGTATTAATAGAGGTATTAGCGAAGTAATTAAAAAAATACTCTTCCATTTTAAAACAAGCTTTTTTTGTGTGAATCTGAAATGAGTTCTGGAAACAAAAGGTCCAAAAGAAGTATTTTGTGGAACTACTTCACTCCTGTAGACGATGATCAAAAAAATTGCTTCATGCAATATTTGAAAAAACCAAAATTTCGTATGCTAATACTGTCACAAATATGAAATCTCATTTACAGAAGAAACATCCTACCATAAATGTTAGTGCTGATATTCCTCTACCTACGGTCCAAACCATAATATCTCCATCAGAAACAGCAACTACTACATCTTCAACTTCTGTATCTTGTAAAACACCTTCAACTCTTCTGATTCAACCTTCAACTTCCAATTCATTTTCACATTCAGGCTCACACACCCAAGCACAGATTACACCTTACCTCCCAAAAAAAATCAGTGAAGCACAGAGAAAGAAAATTGACCGGCATTTAATGAATCTCTTCATTCTTGATTTCCAACCATTTTCAATAGTAAATGACTCTGGTTTTGTGGAATTTGTTCATGCACTAAATCCATCATATCAACTGCCTAACAGAAAAGCCATTACAAAAGCATATCTTCCAGCAACATATGAACAGTGCCTAAATAATGTGAAGGAAAAATTGTGTTCAGTAGAAAGTGCTTGCATTACTACAGACTGTTGGACTTCAAAAAATAATAAGAGTTACTTGGCTGTAACTGTTCATTTTATTTCTTCTGATTTTGAGTTATGTTCAGCTCTCTTAGATTGTGTGTGTATCAGTTGATCTCACACCCGCAGCAATCTGGCAGAAGAAATAAAGATTATACTGCACAAATTTAATTTAATGGAAAAAGTGTTCATTGCTGTAACAGACAATGCTTCTAACATGAAGGGTGCAATTACTGAATTTCTAAATTTAGATCAGTTTAGCTGCTATGCACACACTTTAAATTTAATTGTTCAAGATTCATTGAAACAAATAAAGGACATCCATGAGAAAGTTAAAAAAATAGTCACACATTTTAAAAGAAGTTCTTTAGCAAATGAAAAAATTAATAAATTATCAAAAAAGCACTGGCATCCAAACACCAAAAAAAATTGTACAGGATGTGGCCACAAGGTGGAATTCAACATATTATAAGTTGCAGCGCTTTCTGGAATTAGAGGACAGAATTAAAGTCACTGCAAGCCCTCCTCAATAAGAACTTGCCAGTATTGACAGAAGAAGAATGGGCAATTTGTGGTGAATTATGTATTATTTTGAAACCCTTTGAAGAGATTACAAAAAAATTAAGTGGTGAAAAATATATTACAGCAAGTGAAGTAATTATTCTTACTAATGGTTTGGCCTCAGTTTCTAAAAAGATCACAAAAGAAAAATTTTCAACCATTTCACTGAATGTAACACAAAATTTATTGGATGGAATTTCTGAGAGACTGGGTCACATCGAGACAGCAATGCCAGTTGCTCTTTGTACTATTTTAGATCCCAAATATAAATTAATTGGTTTTTCAAACAGAGATAATGCAAAAGAAACTAAGATTTTTTAATAGATATGGTCAGAATTCTTATAAATGAAGAAAAATATACAAGCCCAGAACCACATGAATGCATCCCAGTTTCAGAAGTGGAAAGTGAATTTTCTATTTGGGAAGAGTTTGAAAAAAGAGCTGCAAACATGCAACACACTTCAGGTAAAACATCAACAGATACTCCTAAAATCATGTCACAAACAAAATTTAACAGTTTCTTCAGAATTTAAATAAGTTGTGATTTGTTATTAAATAATTTAATACTTTTGAATTTTTTAAATAGGTACATCAACAGCAGAGGCAACTGTTGAAGTGGAGAGAATTTTAAATCACAAACTTTTGCCTAGAAATCAGGATCCATTGCAGTGGTGGAAAAAACACCAACATTTGTACCCAACACTGGCAAAAATAGTAAAAAAAAAATTATGCATGGTGGCATCTTCAGTGCCTTGTGAAAGGGTATTTTCCAAGGCAGGCAACTTTATTACTGACAAGCGTTGCAGACTTAGCACAACCCACACTAGTGAACTGTTATTTCTTAATTCAAATTATAGATTCATTAACAAATAATTGATCATTATTATAAACACCATACACCACAATATTTTATATAGGACCTACTTACATATTACTTAATTTTTATAAATTTTTATTTTCAAAAAACAATATAAAGTTTCTTTTACATTAAATTTGTCCAATATGTTTTTAAGTGTTTTCCTACATATGTGAGACCCACTAACACACCCTAAAAGTCAGATAAAATAAAATGATACGGTCAAATAACTCACATTATTTTTGGATGTCCAGAAGCTGTAGGTAAGCAAACACAAACATTTTTCTCCTTGTCATTATTAGGCACTCTTACTTCTCTGTTCACTAGTAATCCACTCGAAAAGGTTTCTGCAATCTGAATAAGGATTTGACATCACTGACATTTGAGTTAGATTGTATACACAAATTCTATTGAGATATTTCGATTACTATTCTTTCTTAGCAAATATACCAGCCCGCACCGAGTCTTCGATACAAATCAGCTGTTTCTTTTCCTTAACCATGTGGGATTCCCAAATTCGGCAAGTAGTGCGAAAGAACGCCGTAAGATAGCTGCACAAGCCAAAGGAGCTACCAACGTTATTACATCTTCGTGGTGTTGCCACAACTGCTTTAACTCATAGCCAGCTCGTAGCAGTCGGCCATGTTCATGAACATGTTATTGATAACTGTTATTGGTAACTGTTATTACGAGCCAACAGTTATTCCGATAACAGTTACTGAAGAAAAGCTGTTAAGACCATCTCTACTCTATGCGCATGCGTACAAAGCTCAAAAATATTTGTGGTGTGAGTTACATCTGGTGACTAATTTTTACAACCATCTGGCAGACTTCTTTTTCTTTATGCTCTTTGCCTCTGTGCCTTCGTCTTTATTATTGCTTCGCCTGTAACGCCTTGATCTTGTATATTTGCTTGTCGTTTTAAGAATTTCTGCTTTACGATATTTAACAGATAAATAATCAGATAAATAAGGAATAGATTATTCACGACAGTATTTTTATATTTCATATAAAATTAAGAGTTACGGACTAAGGTACGTTGGAAATTCTTTTCTTCTTCTAAAGGGGGTGGTGGTCCAGAAAAGTTTGGGAATGATTATTAGTGACTCCGGGCTCGTCAACTACTAAGGTCATTCCTCCCGCAAGGGTACTACATGATTTTCCCTCGGGATTTGGCAGAGAACTTCCCCCACTGGTTTGTGAGATAGGGCATCAATCTATCCCGACCAGGTGTCTCCTACCAGAGAGGCAAGTAAGCTCCCGATATGTATGGTAGTTTAGTGTATCCGAGTGGAGTGTGTGTAAGTAAGAGGGAAGAATGGACGGGGAAGAAGCAGGCATACTTTTATTAAATGTTTATTTACAATCTGTTCTTACATGAGAACAATAAGTAAAGTTGTTGACTAGATAATTAGCATTGATTGAAGAGACTCGTATCTCCCCATTCATACAGTTGATTGGACATTAACCACACTTCAAAATCCGCGAAGAAAATTTAAAGGTTTGAATTTAAGTCGTCTTATTTCTGAACTCTTTGGAAGGAAAAAAATGGTACGCGGTCCGTTTGTCTAGGGTTCTGCCCCGGGATTCGCCTGATATTAATCGAAGAGACCACGGAAAAACACTGATGAGAGCAGCCGGCCGCTAGAATTCTCCGAACGGCGACCGAACTCTAGCTAGCTAGCGTCTAAAATGCTACCTTCATCGGGACTCGAACCCTAGAACCTCGCGGTCAGAGGCAATGCAGTGACATCAGTTGACGCCCTGAGCCACCTCTGCCGGTAGAAAAGGTTGAGAAGCGTTAGACACAGTTTACCGCCAAGAAGACCTTGTCCTTCACCGGCGAGACCCAGACCTAGAGCAGCCCGTCGCGGCCGGAGCGAAGGGAGCAGCGCAGAAACGAACGCGTGTCGAGAATACGCGCTCCGCCGCCACGCACGTGTTTTGTGCGGCGCACCTCAAGGCCGCCTGCGTGCCGCGAGGAATGTTCGCCGCCGCCGCCGTCTGCGGACCGCCCCGAGACGTCCTATTGTTCGTGTTGCGAGGAGACCGCCACCACCGCAGTCGCCGGCAGAGTCGTCGCTACCGCCGGAGTAGTGGGCGCGTGCGCGGACGCGACGCAGCGGGCAGCGACGGTGGCGCGCCGGGTGACGCCCAAGTGAAGACGCTGCCGCGAGAGGATGGGGCGTCCCGGAGGCAGGGGTAGATTGAATTGTGATAACGGCTTTACGCCGATTAAAGCAGGAAGTCGTTTCAAGGTCACGAGCCAGCAAGAGCAGGGAACGTTGTCCTCGAATTGTGAGCTCCGTTACGACTTCTAATTTTTGGTATTGAAGCTCCCCATTGGAGTGAGTTTAAAGTTCCCCCTTTGTGAGTTTATCATTGCCATTTATGTTCTTGAATCCATTTGGAATATAGAGAGAGCTACTTCCCTCTTCACAGAATTCAATATTCTGGATTTCTCCCAGAATATCAAATACAATTATTCATGTTCATCGCCTTGTACTTAGAAAAACTACCGATATTTGAAAGAACACATTTTGATCCTCTTAAGATTCTCAGTACCGTAGCCTCTGTGACTAAGTTGCACAACTTAGTCACAGAGATTTAGATGTTTTCTGATATTATTATCTGATATGATCTTTTAGCTGTAAATAAAAACATTGATACCAGACAACATCAGTGTCTCATCCTTTTCTGATATTACTTGAATATTGTGCGAAGTTGGAATGGGAGCGAAAGGAAACCCAGAAAACCTGCCGTGAACCTTATTTTGTCTCCGCCAATTCAGATGTATCAACCGGGATTTTAACTCCGGTTCTCAGAAGTGGAAGGTGAACAATCTGACCACTGCACCAAGAGTCAACCAGAAGAAAAAGAATCTAGTATACATCGTTGCTTCTCTATTTCATTAACCAGCCGAAATTTCTCACTGACATCAAGTGATGCCTCTACAGTGTTTCCGACCGGTAGGTTCTAGGATTCAGACCGGTAGGCTCCAAAGTAGGCATATATTCGACTCTAGCTAAGTAACTTAGTGTGCGTAATTCATCGGTTGTCTAGAGGAGAATTCTAGCGACTAGCTGCACCAATTGTTATTTTTCCGTGGTTTTTGTTATCTACATCCGGCGAATGCGGGTGCAGTATCTTACTAAATGGGAGCCCGGTCTTGAGCGGTCTTCTTTTCCTCTTCCTTATCCCCTCCTCTCTTCTTACACACACACACACACACACACACACACACACCCATGGGGCCACCACACATGTTGGGAGATCAGTCTGGGTCTTAGCGCTTATCATTCTTGGCAAGGCGCGCCGCTGGGGAGATTACCTGGAGAGAAAAACCTCGTCCCCGACATGTAGATCGGTGCCGGATCCCACGTGTCAGTGGTGGGAAGACGGGGGCGCCGTCGCCACCTCCCGGCTATAAGATGTACTATACTGACGGTTGTAGTTGATGCGTCCAGAAACACGTAATACTGACTTCAATGTACCCACCCGCTCGCTCGCTCACTCAACCACTCCCTCATCCACTCACTCGTTCACTTGATAACTCACTCGCTCATTTGATAACTCACTCGCTCACCCACTCATTCGGGCACCCACTCACTCGCTCACCCACTCATTCGGGCACCCACTCACTCGCTCACTCACTCGCTCACTCACTCACTCACTCACCCATTCTCTCATTCACTCTGTCACCCATTCTTTCACTCACCCACTCGCTCGCTCGTTCTCTCATCCACTCTTGTCACACATTCGCTCACTCACTCATTCGCCCTGTCATTCGCTCACCTATTCACTCACCCACTCACACACCCACTCATTCACCCTTTTCCACAGTGGCAGCGGTGTCGGTGGCGGCCGCCTTATCGTCGGTGTCGGCGGCGGCTAACGGTTGCCGCCCATTACGGCAGCGGAGTCGCGGGAGGGACGCCGCGGCAGGGCGGCTGCCGCGCCTCGCCTCGCCGCGGCCGGAGGCGGGTTTTTTGCCGCGCCTACCTCCGCACAGCGCGCGCCGCACAGTGGCTGCAAGCTACCGCACTCCGCGAATGGGACGAAGAGAGGCTGCGGGAAATGTTTGAGAAGCGGCCGTTTCTAAAAATTCGTTGAAACATTTGTTTCATTACGTAATGATTTAAATTGTTCAAAGCAATAGTGATTGGAAATTCGATCCGAGTGTGCTGGTGTATGACGACCTAGCTAAGCATGTGTTCTGACCACGTAGCTAATCGGTGCCATCAATGATTCGAATCACACGAAACTTTGGCAGGGTGTTGGCAATCAAGTATTTAATTGAATTTATTGATGATTGGCTAAAAATGACCGCCAGGAGGACATTTTGTGAAGAAATTTAGCAGATTTCCAAGCTTGTTAATGAGATCTCAGCAACGCCTCTACATGGCGTCTTTACAAACGGTGCCGAATGTTAAAGGTGCTTCTCTAATCCCAAGTAGGGGAGAGGTCCCGATTTGAGTCAGCCCTCAGAAAGACTTGAAACCTCAACCATTTCTGTATATGATACTGGGGCTTAGCACTCGGTACCAAAACTAACTATATGTACTGAAGTGATAATTATGTAATTTAATTTTTTCCCCTTTATGTTTCTTCTCCCTCTCTCACACGCTTTCTTTGCTAGCTAGATGTCTAGGTCGAATCCAGTCCCTGCCTACACAACAAGTATTATAGTGGCCTGCTGCTCTGATAAGTAGTTTTCTGCGGTTTCGCTAATCAATACAAGGGAATTCCACTGCACGAGGCCACGGGCTGCACGCGATCTTCCCTTTCTCTTTCTTCTTATTGTATCTCCTTTCACACGCTTTAATTTACATGTATTACGCTACCACACATGACGGGAGACCAGTTAAGAACTTACGAGTAAAGTGGTTGGGAGGGTATCCCGCTGGGAGAGTGGGGTACCTCGAGGAGACAACCCACGCCAGGGCAAGTGTAGGTTGGCGCCGGATCTTCCTGTCCCAGGGGTGTGAAGCACTTCCACCTCCCGCGACATACAAACAGTAATGACGGTAGGAGTTGACGACCCTCTAATCATAATAAATGTAATAAAAATATGTATTATTATAATAAAACCGTACCAGTGCCGCGGACGGTTGCGGCAGCCGTCGTCTGCGCCAAGGACGCTGAAGGTTTGAGTCCTGCTTAGGCATGGTTGTATTTGTCCCAATCACCTTATAATTCTTAATTCAAGCGTAACAATCTTTTCTACTTAGGGGTACAGTCGAAAAGCTGATCCCCATAATGAAACGCGTTAATCTCTCTCCAGGATAGAACACCATTGGGCCTCATAAGAGAACTTGTAGCATGGTCAGTATTGACCGATACGCAAATAATAATAATAATAATAATAATAATAATAATAATAATAATAATAATAATAATATTTTCATTTATAGGCGGGGTTCGGGTCACGAATACTGATTTTTGCAGGAAAAACATTCCAACACTTTTTCCATTTTTCTCTCAACATTTCCTTTCTTTTCATCTGAACTTGTTCGTCGATGCCCCTTTCGAGTGTTTGCTTCCTTTCCGTCGGGTTACGCGTTCGGGCCCAGTGCGCGCTTCCCGCGAGCCGGCGCGGCGCTCCGCTGCCGTGCTCCCGGCCGCCGGGGCGTCCGGCGAGTCTTCTGTTCGCCGCGGCGCTGGACGCTCGCTTTGCCCCGCCATCGTTGGTGGTCGCAGCTCGCGCCGGCGTTCTCGCGCGCCGCGGATATCTTATCTCCTGTCGCCCGCGATTCGCGATCGCGGTGCGCAACCAGTGATGCGGGCGCTTTCGCCGGCGGCGGTGGTGACGTGAGTGTGTTGAACGCGTCTTGTGGCGCCGCCGCGGAAAGTGATGGAGTTCGCGTTGGCTGAGATCTGCGGCTGTGGTGATACTTGATGAAATCGGTCTGTTGTGTTGAGCATGTGGGTTTGAAGACGGGGGTTTGACGTGTTATCGCTCAGTGTTCTGATCGACAGGGCGTGGATTTTATACGTTGTGATCCGAATCTTGGTTACTTACGTCGTGTTCTGAAATTTACTGTCATGATGTTTGCTTATTTGTGTCAACGCGTATGTGTTACTGCAATGGCTCATAATTATCTGTGAATTTTGGAAGTCTTTCAACGACATTTATGTGTCTTTATCTACTATTTTCAACCTGCATCAAGGACCCTACTAATACAGACTAGGAATTCCTTTATTACAAGGAAACTGTATTTGGTGAATGGCAAAATCTCTTCGGAGATGACATTTTCAAAAATATAAAACATCACTTATGTTAACGTGTGTTAGTCCAATACTGATTGATAGTTTGTAAAGTTTTTTAGTGTTGCATGTAAATGTTTAAACTTATATTCGTTGCTTAATGTTGGACACTTTGTTCGGCGCTTCTCATCTCGTCATCTTTGTGAAACGATCATGCCTTATCACAAAAAACGGTCGATGCGCTTCCTAGCGATATGAAGTACAAGCACCAGATAAACATTTCAACTCTAAAATAACCTAGTGAATGTAGACGAGTGAAGTGTAAATCGGGTGAGGTAAAGCTGACTACGTGCGAATTAATCATGCAACGGACATGAAATAGTTTTCAGCAACATTTTATCAAATAGATAACAGCATCGTAAAATTTTCACTTTAAGCAGAGTGACGTCAGCGGACATACTTGGCAACGAAGACGTCCCGTCGGTACCTAAGTGCTTGGTCTCTCGTGAGGTCGACAAAGAGCACCCCTTTCAATCCCAGCGTCCCACAAGGGCTGCATCTGTGGCGATGGCGGCGGCAGTGACGCTGTAGTGACGGCAGCGGCGTTGGTGACAGCAGGCTGTGGCCGTGTCTTTGACCGAGAGCTCTCGAAGGTCCCAGCTGCCTCCACCCCTCGCCAGGGGGCACTTGAATTCCCTTGTGGCTGGGTTGAGTCTACCTTCCCCGTTCTGCTTCTCCGCCTCGCGCTGTCGACCTCTCGTGCGCTGTAAGTAAGCACTTACTTACGTAAGCCCTACTTCGCGGGATGTGGTGGTGGTGGTGGTGGGGCTAGAAGTATGCTAATTACCTTTGTGTGATGTACGACGTGGCTGATTAGAGAAAGACACATTTTTAAATACGTTTTCTTTTGTAATTAGTTCAATTTATGGAACAGTAAGCAAATAAGTTCAAAAATGTATACGACCATGAGTGGAACTCAATAGCAAAACTCCGTGACAATGAAAAATATATTTACACGTATGGAAAGGAAAAACAAAACATAATTACAACATATATTAACTAAAATTTTGAAGTTGATAAATCTAGAGGTATAAATAATTTCAGTTTTCTTGATTTGACTGAATTTTCTGCAAGATGGGTTTGCTGATTCGCCTCTCTTTCGATGTTTGCTATTTAATTCTTTTAGGTTGGAAATTTCTAGGGAGAACACTTGAAGTTGGATTTTTTTTGACATTTGGCATCAGTGACTTGGTAGTCGAAAGTCTGACTTTAGAATTTCTCCTTCGCTTACTATATTCCTCAAAGTGGATTGCTTGTGATTCACTCAAGAGAGAATCACAGTGTGGAGTATTTGACATATGACGATTAAAGTTCAG
The DNA here is from genome assembly GCA_031308135.1 of Acheta domesticus. Classification (NCBI taxonomy): domain Eukaryota; kingdom Metazoa; phylum Arthropoda; class Insecta; order Orthoptera; family Gryllidae; genus Acheta; species Acheta domesticus. The sequence goes on from JAHLJT010003656.1 coordinate 89,133,470, forward strand.
CATATGAGCTAGGTTTCATCCTGTAATTTTAACCTGTTTTGATATTATGTATCTGATTACCTGGTACGATAGTATCAGTATCTTTACTTATCAGTGTCACACGTCTCACGCTAATATTGCTACCTTGATATACTTGTCGGCGTATACCCACCGCCGTTTTCTGTTTACTCTCTTCTATCCTTTGCTTCCACTTTATTCAGTCCTCATTTCCTTCAACTTGCTGGTAATGGATGTCATGAGATATAGTTTCTAGCTGTAATTTTGATGTTTCGATACTTCGAAGTTAAATTTTTTCAAATCTGTCTTAAAATACATCAGCCCAAAACTACCCGAACCTCAATATTTAAAACTATTGTAGTAACCTCTAACATCAGGTACACGGAGGAAATTTCATATCACGGTGGTCGTGTTATTAATTTATAACTGAGCTGACAAACCAAACAAAAAAATGCAGAACAATTGACAAACGTTAATTGTTTCATTGAATAATTGATTAAATATTGAAATAATTGAATAAAAATTTGATTAACTTATTTTTCACTTTTGGTGACTTTGGTCTGAAGAGTGTTCAAAGTATGGTTAGGTGGAAATGATTGCAGTTTCGTATTTTTTATATTTTTGAAATTCAAAAATAGAATATGAAGTAAAAACATCGAACTCAAAGGTCGACGTTAAAGAAAAATCGGGCCCAATAAATCGATGTTAGATATATCGATGTTCGAAAAACATCGACAACGATTTCGCATCCCTGGTGGGGACGAGTTAATGGAAGAAAGAGCGCGCGCGTACATTGGCCTGTTACTTGGGCTCTAATAAGAAACGAAACTGATCAGCAGAAACCACATAATTGATTGCGATTCAACACCGCAACCTAACAGTAGACTTCTTGTGCAGTCAGTTCATTCGCTGGACCTAGCAATTTTACTTCGCCGAAAAAATATGAAGTGCAACATAGGACTGTTATGAAACCTTAGGTTGCAACCGCATACCCTACTGTATATGACATTATTATCACTCAAAAAATGTCATTGAAATAAAATTGTGTGGTATTTATATATTTCTCTTTTTATTTTGAGTCACATAATAATGATTTTTAATGTATGATTTTTTTATATATGATAATTTATTATTTTTAATAATGATTTTCTTGTAGATCATTTTTACTGCATGTGACATAATTATCATTCAGTAGATTTCATTGAAATGAAGTTTATGTACTTTTCTGTTTTTCTCTTTGTATTCAGCAACACATAACAATGGATTTTAATGCAGAGAAATTTTTTTACAATCCCATTTACTGATAATTGCTAATAGCGTCCTTGATTTCTTTGTGTTCCATAAAAAAAGGAGAAACATAAAGCAGAAATGGACAGTATTACTTTTTCTTATTAGTGGTATTTCCATAAGGTGAATTATCTTTACGAACCGAACTTTAATCTTGGCTTCATTTTATGTTAAAAGCCAATTTTTTGTCATTGAATGGCAATATCAAGACGTGAAGCACTTTGTGTTACCTGCTGTAAGAAGCATCTTGTCAAAAACTCCCTCCGCACGAACATGCCTTCTCGGTGGGAAGACCTTTTTTATGAGTAGTTGAAGGCGTTCGTTGCCCTCATCACCTTTTCTCCTTCTTCAGCTGTCAAGCACAACCTTTCCTGCACCACGAGTCATTCATCCCCCTTTGCATTATTGTTTTTCTCCGTTTATTTACTGCGTCAAGGCACACGTACCCTCGCCACCGTGTCCGTTCCTACCCGTTGTTAGCACGCTCGGCTGCTGTGACGTCAGAGCCGGTGTTTCACGCAAGGCCCATTTCTCCGGGCAGAGAGTCAAACGAGGAAGGAGGAGCCGATGACAGGATAAAGGAATCCCATTAGAACCCTTTTACCGTGATACACCTGGGCGCATACATTAGCATAAATTAATAAGATGTGGCCATAGCTTTCTCGGCATTGGGCTTGATGTGATATATGCTCTTGGAAAGAGATGCTATGTGTTTTACTACCTGCCCAGTGGAAGGGCCCTATCTGTCTATTATTCGACTTCCCTTTCTTTGTAGGTAATTTTTAAGTTACGAATAAATTATCTTTGGCATGATATGTAATTAATAGAAATGCTACACATTCGTTGCTCGATTATGAAATATTAAGATTGTGAAATATCTATTACACTTGGCAGATTTAGTAATTCGTTGGTGTACGTCCCAAGGGCTTAAGCCACTTATTGCAGGTTTGTTTTTCACACAATATTGACAAGAAAGGCACAAGCTTTCGTGTGGTATTAAATATTCAAGTCTTGCAATAATATCACAAAATAAGCAAATAATAAATGGATGATGTGGGCTTTATGGCATGTTTCGAAAATCATCTCTAATCGTTTCATCTTTGATTATTGCATTGATACTTGCATCTCGGTGATTCTATGTAATAACTTCTATCACACAATTTCTATCACACCTATTTCTCAAAAGTATTAAAGAAATGGAGGATAAGAGCAGCAGATATTTTTTGAAGCAAAATTATTTGATAAGGCATGGTGATCAGCAATTCCTCAGCTTTAGTCTCGTGCAGAATAACCCATGCAATCGACTGGAGTACGGGGATCTAACTGTTCAAAGAATGGAATTCCGCGAGGTCAGGAAAGGATGTTCCATATTCTGTATCAATCTAAGGACATATTAGGGCTCAGAAAATATAGAAAGTCCCTATATTGTATATTACGAACAATAAACACCGACACACGTAATCTGTCACATTATGTAGATTGAGTTTACAACATTCCTGGCACAAGTAACTCTCCGCTCTATTGTTTCCAAAACATCGCGAAGATAAAACTTGGAAAATGTTATAAAAAGTCGTGTGAAGGAAATGCTGTTTCTTTAAAATTTGGTGAGGCATGGTGGAAAAAGTCAAGAAGACTCATCGCATTGCACACTATACGGCGTGTACAATTTGTATCCTATTGGAACAGTTCAAACATTATCATTTGTCTCTCATAACCATCCCATCAATAATGATGGTCGCCATCAAAACCACTTCCACCAAATGGAAAGCAAATAGCCTTGTAATCTCCTACTGGGGAAAGAAGTGGGCATACAAGTGAAAGCCTCCTTCTAGTCTACAACTCGGGAAGCGACTATGGCCCTCAATATCATCATCATCATTATCATTAAAATATCCTCGATTCTCATACTCTTCGATTCCTCTTGAAACCGCCGTCAGGTATTTCCTCACGGGGTAACTATCGGACTGCCACTCCTCCTAGGAAGAACCGCCTGTGTCAATGACCTGTAGTACATCCACTCCGCCGGGGAGCACGAAGGAATAGTAGAGAGAACGTCGCCTTCGGTAAGTGACGCATGGCCCGTCAGATTAGCATACGATGCGAACACAGTATTAACTGCTATATCTGCCAAGTGCTAAATCCCCCGCGCCGAGGCAGCAATTTAACGTCGTCGCCTCTCGCATCAGCCGTGGCTCCTCTGGCGCCCGGAGGACGGCTATGCAAATGATTGTAATTCGGTAAATTAGCATCCCGCACGAGCAGTCGACGCCGATTAATAGTGACTCCGCGCTGTGTTGTACATTAATGCTGTGTTGGAGACACGGATTATAAAATGAGATTATCTCAATAATTTTCAACAAGTGTTCGCTGTCGAAGATCGCATTTTTGTTAAGTATTTTAGAATATATTAATTATTTTAACGCTGTGAGATTCTTGATATTCCAAGAGCTGGTTTCTCGTATTTGTGTAATACTCACTTGGGTTTTTCAAATGATTGTAATTCGGTAAATTGGCATCCTGCATGAACAGTCGACGCCGATTTATACTGGCTCTGCGCTGCGTTGTAAATTAATGTTGTATAGGACACAGAGATTGTACAATGAGATTATCTCAATAGTTTTGAACAAGTGTTCGGTGTGTCGAAGATCTTATTTTCATTAAGTGTTTTGAAGTATATTAATAGCTGTGCGAGACTCTTGGCCTTTCAATAGTTGGTTTCTTGTATCTGTGTAATACTCACTTGTAGTGATATTCTGTTATGAACTTATGTCAGGTTTAAAAAGTTTTAAATTGTTCTCAAACGAAATGAATTCCCCTGTAAAGAGTTTTCAGGGTAATACTGATATTGAAGGCGATGAGATTCTTGGATTTCAAAAGTTTGTATTCTATTTCATATGTATTATGAGACATTTGAAGTATCTTAAAATACCTTCTGATGTAATTTAATTATCATTTAAAACAAGAAATTTTTGGATTACAAAACTCTGAGAAAACACTCTTCTGCCCTCGGAATCTTCTTCCAAACAATCGGTAAATGTTAATGTAAAAGTAGTATTTACATGATAAGTTTTAATTTGCTTCAAACTCTCTGGTTTTCTGAGAAAGAATAACTAAATCCATTCAACTTCACGAGAATAATTATCTTCACTGTCTCATATGTTTGGAATTTCTTGTAAAAAGTTTGAAAGAAGGAAGGTCTCGTGATATGACATCTTTCATTTCTTTTGACTGAGGCACTGAGTGAAATCGGGCACGCGATATGCAAAAGCAGATTTTCCTTTTTCTCTTCGCAGTTTTTCGCATGTTGTGCAACTGCTCTCATTGGCTCATGCTGCTTATGTTTGCTTTGAAGAACAGTGACACTGCGTGTTACATGGTATACTGTAATGAAGTGTGTGTTGCAAGTGATGTGTAATGAATAATGTGTTGCAAGTGAGTATGCTATTTTATCGTACACATATTCGTGTATTTCGGTACTACTTACAATTATTTCGTATATTAGTTATATGTATGGTCATGCATCGAACTTTCATTCACAAATATTAATGGAAGTTTTTGGAATGCCCGTAAGTAGTTAAAGTGGAATTTTTAATAAATTTTCACAAATTTTGCTTGCTTTATTCATGTTTGGTATTTATAGTAAACCCTTCGTGTTATTGTCACAATTCCTCGTAAACGATAATAATATCATAAGCGGATGAAAAGGTATTTTGGGGGGAAGATGAAACTATTGCAAATAAATAAACGACATTGATCTAAAAAGCAGCGTTTCAATGAATAAGCGTTATTTTCAATAATGTGACAATTAAAAACTATATTCACAATGTAGTTGGTTTTGGACGACTGTTACGAATGTTATGTAATTTTTAGCGTTTGAACGAAGAATCTTGCGAGAGTAAAGATAATTACTGATCATTTTAACAGATCAGTGTCAGCAAAGTGTGACATTACCACTCCATCTAGAGGAGTTTATACGGTCGGGAGTTGTGAGCGCAAGTGGAAGCACCACCTCTTGTGCTGATTTCACAATACCTGAGGTGTGGAAGGATTAAACGAGCGCGGTAACCGATGTAACGTGCAGGCGTAGAATCTCGGCATTCTGGGATAACTTGTACAGAGGGACTTGCATCCGGCTTGGAAGCGCAGCGCGGCGCGGCGGCGGAGCGGCGAAGCTCTGACCTCGAGGTCTCCGAAAGGTTATCGCGGCGGCGTCGCTATCACTGAGAAATACGGCCGCGTGCAGCGCTCTTTGGCGGTGGGATACGCGGAGGAGGATTCGAAGGAGTTGGAGGAGAGGGAGGAGGAGCTACTGCAAAATGGTGAACCTGCCTCTTGGCTTCCTCCGCCGGCCGGTAAGAGAAGGGAAAAATTAAGTTTCGGAAATGTTCGATGAAAAGGAAGGTTGCAGGTGCGGAGATCGATTGTTTCGAGAAAAAGAGGTTAAATCTTATGAATTAGGGAGTTTGTGCACACCATAGCGCCACAGCGGATTCTGCTCATGCGCAGATGCACTAAAATGATGCAAAACTTGAACTGCGCAAGCGCAGAAAATCCATAGTGCTTTAACGTTCAAGGGTGCACAAACTCCCTATTGACAAATTTTGATCCCTTGACTTGCGAGCACGTTGAAACAAAATTAAACATATAGAAAGGTCCACTAATAATAGAGCGGTAGCTTACGTTTGAATTTTACACATTTTCACTTCATATTTACCCATGTCGAAAAAATTTAGTATCATAGATCAAGTAAGAGAATGAGAATGTTTAGAGTGAGGTAGGAAAAGAAGAGGGAGGTGGAGGGGAAATCGTCTTTTTTGAGCGAGTGTCTTTGGATCTTTTTCTGAATGAAGGGAATAATTATCTTCAGGTAGTGTTTGATGACGAAAGAAGCTGCAAGAGAAAAAGACTGGCAGTTTCGAGACAAGATAAAGTCCTAGCGCTGGAACGGAATATTGTAATCCCATGAACCGCAAAGGATATGATTGAACTCTATGGATTAATATGTGTTAATGAAGTCGTTTGAAAAATTGAATTTTGGAGATATCAGCCTGCAAAATGTTTCTACATTTACATTCAAATGTTTAACTGAATATATTTCTTGTTATATAAAAAATTTAAACGTACAAATTCGCATACCTTTCAATTTTTCAAAAGATGAAACATTCTCATTGAGAGAGATTAAAATTAAAAATTCGATTTCTGAATTGTTGCAAAATTATGGAGGTAATTTCAATACTAGTATACTTGGGAAGAGATTTTGATGTTGTTGGTAGAATATCTAATATTACACGGCAGATTTATGAAGAATATAATTTTTTACATTTTTGTATCCAACGTCTGTTGTGTTGCTACTTGATTTTTCAGGCAACCGTCGTATACAAAAAGACGAAAAAAACAAACAATCCTGTTATGATTTTGGGAAACATGAGCAATATAAATTACCATTTTAATATTCCTAAATTAGTCAAATAATCGTGTTTTCGCTTCTACTCTTCCGAAGACCCGACAAGTGGCAAACAACGCACATACCCATGTTTGCATTGCACTTTCAAATTCGTCATCTTCAATAACCATTCATTATACTAATAAAATACGCGTAAATACCACACGTCTGCTGATCACTTGAATCAACTTCCTGAAAGATTTTGCTTGCAATGATTTACATGCAAAGAACGATTCGACTTTAAGTACGTGAATGTCTGTGTAAACGTATTTACAGCTCTCGAACACGAACGTGAGCTCCTGAGTCATGTTCCACGCCGCGCCACGTAGCAACATTTGGTGCTCTTTTTTCCACGACGCTCCTCCGATTACGCATATGGTCCCACTGCCTTATCTTTACTAGCGTTCGGCCTGACCGTAACTTGTAAGTCCCGCAAACAGCCGTCTGATAAGCGAACGAACACTTTCACGGTTTCGGCTGCTCCGCGGCGTTTGGGAGCGCCGGTGGGGACCGTGTTCGGCCGACGCGCCGCGCGGCGCATGGCCTGTAAGTGGCTTCTGGGCCGGCGGCGGCGCCCATCAGAAGTTCGGGAGAAGGTGGGGGAAATGCCGGGTAGCAGTCAGCTGCTGCCGCTCTCCAGCACCGCCCTCCTCGATGGGCTGCTCTACTTGCCTCTGTCACTATGCACTTCGCCGCTACCGTCGTCTGTAACGTCCTCTATAATGCTCTGCTGTCCTCCACCGTCTCCGCCTCGCCTATCTCAACCTTGTCATCCCCACAACCGTCGTCTCCGCCGTTCTGTCTCTTCGTCCCGTTTCCGCATTTTCCCGCGTCCCCCAATTCCACTTCCTCTATTTCCAGCTCCACCATTTTCATTTCAGTCATTCCCACCTTCGCCGCCTCCACCTCCGGCAGTCCCCACCTCCGGCAGTCCCCACCTCCGGCAGTCCCCACCTCCAGCAGTCCCCACCTCCGGCAGTCCCCACCTCCGGCAGTCCCCACCTCCGGCAGTCCCCACCTCCGACAGTCCCCACCTCCGACAGTCCCCACCTCCGACAGTCCCCACCTCCGACAGTCCCCACCTCCGACAGTCCCCACCATCCGACAGTCCCCACCTCCGACAGTCCCCACCTCCGACAGTCCCCACCTCCGGAGGTGAGAGCACTCCACAGAGGTGAGAATGTCGGAGGAGAAAATGTCTTCCTCCGTCTCCACCTTCAGCACGTTCGCCTTCTCCACACTTGTCCTCTCCGGGACAGTTTTCACATTTCCTCCCCTTCCGCCTTCAGCACACCGTCCACGCGTCCACCACCAGAGACTCCGACGCCCTCCGCCCTCCCACAGCCTCCGTCTCCTGCTCCGCCGTCTCCGTCCCCATCGCCGTCCAAGTAACCTCTACCTTCTCTCGTCCGCCTGTTTTATCCTAATGAGTCTCGGAGCAGCTACCGCCGAGATATCCCAGTCGCGCCCGCCCCCGCTGTCATCGTGCCGTGTCCCCTGCCAGCTCTACCCGCGCCGCCGCGGCGCCCTAGCCGACGCCCACTCACGCGCAGCTCTTATACGAGCTTGTCGAGCTGCTACCTCGTACATCCAACCCGCAGGGCCCTCCCACTGCTACTATCGTCGGCGTCTTTGCCACACCTGCTGGGCCCGCCCCCGCGCCGTCCTTTTTCATGTTATATCATTTTCTGTTTTCCATTAATATTTCCTTTGCCTCCACGAGATAGCCTAAATCCAGCTCTATCATCTTCCTGGGAATACACGACAGCGTCTTTTCGGGAGTAACAATCTCGCATCCTCGTTCGTATTCGTGACGAGAACTTTTCTTACGAATCTGATTACTAGTTTTTTACTCTTCGCTTACCAAAGATGCCGTTTCATTTACTGCCTAATACCGCGCTATAACAGTTCATTAGTCTTGCTTTTGTCTTCACATTATCTGGCGTCTCCTCTAATTCCTCTCTCCTCTCGGCCCTATGTTCCGTTTTTCGTAGCTCGAACTGAAATCAGAAAACCTCTTTATACAGTTAAAATATTGTGATCTAATACTGCTCCCGGTCAACTGCTAAATGTAAGTTTTAAAAATTTGGGAGAATCTCTTACTGTTAGTTTCATACTATTCAACTTATAATTTATACGGAACGAGAGATCATCTCATCTAGGACATTGATTTCTTCGTTTCCCAATGATCCTCAAAATGAATACTTCGCTTGGTCCGTTGTTTGTTATGCAATTATCTTTAATATCCCGAAAACGTCAAATACTGTATGGGTAATTTATGGATGTAATAGATTTTTTATTGAATAGGAAGGAATTGCTATCCTTGATGGCTTCTTCCTTTCGAAATCCTAACTATTTGTTTACATAGTAGGTATACAGTGAGTGAAGTTAAAGCATCAGTGGGACGAGTGCGACCTCGTATATTCACTGAATATTTTTAATACTCGCAGACTTGAAAACAACACAAAAACACCCACTAGCCAACGAAAGAACTAAACGCAAGATTACTTGGCGCGCAAACTCGGCTCCACGTGCCTCTGCAAAATCGAAAGAAGATAAACACTAAATTGGCAACATTGCACAGCCCCTGATGCAATTGTATATTTACGATGTGATACTTCGTGCTTTCGATGTCATTTTGGCAACGTAAACTACATTCGCAAACAAACTCTTATCTCTATTCATCCACCTATTTGTGTGTGTATGTGTGTGTGTGCTGCAACAATATTATTATTTTATTATTAACTAAGCAAGGAAAATGAACGGCTCCGTCGCGTCAGTATTCATCACAGCGTTTCCTACCTTTCCCGTTTGCCTCTCCGACGAGGCAGGTTGTGCTTGATGGTCCTTAACCCAAAACACGTCTCCACTTCTCCGTCGCATCACTTCCGTCATCTCCATGGGCCCAGCGCTCTCTCGTGTCCGCCCACCCCCACCCCCCCACCCCTGGCCCGCCTCGTCCGCTGCGGGGGCGGACAGGCGAGCGGCGATTGCTGCGGCAACCGGACCGTCTACTGTTTTTTTTTATTTCTCTCGCGGCGGCGTTACACTCGAGAACGCGGATTCGACTCCACCCACTGTGGCTTTCTCATTAGCTCCGCTGGGAACATTACCGAAGCGGTGTCCGAATAAAGGGAAAGCGACTGTTTGGGATGCACTCGCTTGTTGAAGTCTGTGACAGTTCTTGTCGTTGAAGACCTCCCATGGTGGATCGATTTGTCGGTTGTTAAGGACTGTTGAAGAAACTGATTGGGGCTGTCTGTTGTGTCAGCGATGTTTAAAGTTTCTGATGAACGGGTATTTATTTGTTGTGGTTACACAATTACAGTTTACTCTGAATTGTTTTAGAAAGAGAAATTATGGTACCTTGTTAGATTAAAACCTTCTTTGTATTTTCAAAAACCTGTTAAGATCGGATGACTTCATAATATTCGCATTCTTGAATTCCAAATTTAAAAAAAAACAACAACTAAAACATATCTTCTTTCATTTATGTTATTATTCTACTGTTTTACTGGAGCTAAGAGTCGTAATATATGTACCAAAAATTAGATTTATGTTTCCTTTAATTCACAGGCTGAGTGTAACATCCGGTTCCAGAAAAAGAAGGCATTCGAAATCGAGTTATTTCATAATTTGAAACGTGAGAACATTTCGCAGATATTAAGCCTTTCTATTGTGGCTTGGGTGGTGCAGCGGTAAGCATATTGATCTGTTTTACCCAAGTTCGAGGTTTCGAAGTTGTTAATATCGACGAAAGTATCCTTCTTACGCGTTCTTTCTGAGGAGAATTGAAGCCCGCCGGCCCGTGTTGTAGATTTAGTACATGTATAAGATCTTCAAGCCTAAAAAAGCCTCTAAGCTAAATTCAAACCGCCTGTTTCGTCGCCCGAGTGAATCCTTTCGCTGATAGGTGGCGTAAGAAGTATGGCAAAATTCAGATGGAAATTCAGATGGAACAGCATGCTTGATGGCGTGATCTTCGCCACGTGAGGCCTCATTGAATGGAGATGAATTGTATCTCCTGAGGGCCTGTGCGCATGCTGCGGTCTCCGTGCCTGCGTTCGCTCGTGACAGGAAGAGCGCAGAGCAGAGCGGAGCGGGTGCGGGCGGTGTTTGCCGAGTGGAAGCATGCGCGTACGCTCGGTGCCGCGGAAAATTGCTCCACGAACTAACAAGATCGCTGCAACAGCGCTGTGAAAGAAGAAATCTCATCCAACTTGTCTCATCAGGCGGACGGAATATTACGTCTTCAGGGGACGGAATTCACTAGTTGGTTTCCTCCTCTTCCTGTTACCCTCCTCGTTCTCCTCTTCTTCTACCTCCTCCTTTCGTTCGTCCCTCTCCTCTTCCGCTTTCTAATTATTTTCCCTCTCCTAATTCTCTTCTCCCTCTTATTTCTTATCTTCATGCTCTTCTTACTTCTTCTCTTCCTCTACCTCCTCCTCCTCCTCCTCCTTTTCATCCTTCTCTTCCTCTATCTCCTCCTCCCCTTCCTTTCTCTTACTCGTAATCCTCTTCCTCCTCTTCGTCGTTCTCCTAAATCTTCACCTTCCTTTCTGTAACTCAGTCTCAGAATTGGCTTCCCAGCTGAGAACTTCCACTCCACTCCACTCCCCTCCTGTAGTGCTCTCTAAAGTGTCGGGTATTTCATGATCGTCATTTATAGGGATTCGGTACATCGCCCGGCCGTAAGGGTGGAAATGGTAATAGAATACAGAAGGAATAATCACGCACAATCGGTGACCCTATGTTTAAGGTGCATCTGCGCCATCCGCCTTCAATCAATCTGCGGAATGTACGTAATCGACCTACCAATGTAGCCCGTCCTAGGTTCTCATCAGGGTTTACTACTGAGGACTCGAAAAGTCACACGTTAACGCATGCGTTCATGTGACATCCGGTCTGAGCTGATTGTGTATTACAGTTTCAAAGAGAGTGTTCCTTCCCTGGTTAAGTTTCACCTTCAATGAAGTGGGTTATTCCAGAAGTTTTCCAACTGCACATTTACGAGAGATATTGCAAAATCGCTGGTGATTTTATAATTTCACTTCTAGTTATAGAGTGTGTGAACAAGGTGCAAAAATACGTATTAATGAAGTATAGTCATTTCACATTCGTATTCAATTCTAATTTGACGTAATACATTAGAAATAACGAAAGTGGGAGCGTGAGAAAGTGAGATTATTTTCAAAAGATTAGCAGATTGCGCGAAGTAAGTTCGTAAACCTCTCACTGGCTCCGCAAGTTGGATCACATTGTGTCCATATGTGTGAGTTAATTGTTTGATTGTAAAATTGTCATCATCAATAAAACACCTAGAACTAAATTTAACGTTCTGTCGCAAATTCGCTTAACGTTAACACAGGATACACATAATCGGGTAACAGCTGTTCTTACTTCATTTTTAACTTTTACAAAATTGTAAGAATAAGAATTTTTCATTCACAAACTAGGTAACGAAAAGTTGAAATATGGATCATAGAAAAACATCGATATTAAATACTTTATTAAAAACAACGTTATCAAAAAACAACTTCTTTTCTACACTTCATGGGTTAGGCTTACGACTGTTTCCGTGTTCAACGGTAATTCCGCAAGCAACGTAAAAAATAAACTATATTTTAAAAAAATCGGCTTTAAAAATTTCGGTTTAAAACATCGACTTCGATGCATCCCTCGTTGAAAACGCGCACTTCGACGGGCGGCTTCGACAACGGCCGACTTCGTCGTGCGACTTCGGCGCGGCGCGGCGCGTCGAGCCCTTCACGTGTTTATTACGCCCACCCGCCTCCATCGCCCCCACCGCCACCTTCGCCGCGCGCGTCGCATCTCCGCCGCGTGCGATAAGATAACCCTCCCGCCCGGTGCCGTGGCGCACGCGCGTCGAAAGACGTCGCCCTCTCACGGAGGCTCACGCGCAGCTCACTCACGCGTCGCCCACTCAGCCCGAGGCGCGGCGCGACGCGACCGCGCACTGGGCCCGGGGAGCTGCAGAGGGTGGATGTGGCCGAAATCAGAGGTTATGCGAAGACTCATTCATATCAGAATGGCCACAATGATTTGAAAATATGTTCAAGTCGCGCTCTTTGATAAGCCGGCCCCGTCGCGCAGGCGGCTGCGGCAGCCGTCGTCTGCGCCGAGGGGGCTGAAGGTTCGAGTCCTGCTTAGGCATGGTTGTATTTGTGATTGTCCCTTTATCCCACATCTTCCTCCTCCTCCTCCTCATCATGTCACCTCATTCATAATTCAAGACTTAACTACTATACGACTGGGCCTCGGAAGAGAACGTGTAGCGTGGTGTGAAATGGCGGCCGACGCGCTAAATAATAATAATAATAATAATAATAATAATATAATAATAATAATAATAATTTCCCTGGAACCTAGTGTAACAATTCGCAATACTCGAAAATCCTTGATTCTGGAAACATGTAAAATTGTTCACTTAGTGTTTAATGGGCACTACCATTGGCTGAGATACTAATGTTTAAATCCAGATTCAAGTCAGTAGTTATTGCATTTCATTACGAACTTACAGAAGAGATGAAGCTGCAAATAGTAAATATAATATTTATGTAACAGTATTTCTGAGATTATCCTCAGTACTTTATTGACTTTTTGGGGGGGGGCAGAGATTATCGTATGTTCTCTTTGGAAATATATTGAAAGTAATCGATTCGATAAACTGAATCAGATACAGAGTGTTATCTTTTTCTTGCGGTGACAGTTTTTGTACGATAACATTGATTTGATGAAGTCTTTTTTTATTATATATATATTATATATATATATATATATATATAATAAAAACAAAAAGACTTCATACATACAGAAAACGTTCTAAGCGATAACCCAGTATACACTCTGCACATTTGGCCAAATTTGCATGTAAATATTAATCACTATGTTTTTTAATGTAATAAATTTAAAAGAAAACGTATTGATGAAACACGAAAATGCCATTTGGGCAAATTTCTTACGCTGTCTGCATCCTCAGTCTGATTGTAAAAATAATAGAATGTGATGTATGAGAGTATTTGAAAGAAAATGTATCTTTTCTATCCCTTTGTGAGTCTCCTTTCAGCGAGACCTCCAGAGGACTTTGGGTAGTGTTTTGGCCCACTGTGGTGCGTCGGGTCCTGTCGGCCTTTGCGTCTCCTCGCCGGCCTTATCGCCCTCACAGACGCCGGCGGCCCTCAGAGCTCGCTGGCGGTGGATACGTTGCTTGTAAACACACGCTGTACACTGGCCCCTTTACACACGGCCGGAATGTTTGAGGAGATACGCAGAGGTGAAGCTGTTTCATGGAGGACGGCACGGGGAAAGGCGAGGGAGGGAGGAAAGGAGGATGTCCAGAGACGACAAAGACGCCAAGGCAATTACTTTATCTGAGTGCTTGTTAAGGGAGCTACGCGCTTGATGCTTTGCGTGGGCGGGAGAAGGCGGGGGGATTCCTGCAATCATTCGCAAGCTGACAGTGTGTTCGTGGATGATCTATGCTGTCGTGTCTGAGGACATATCATGCTGTCCAGTGACGAACAGTGTATACCGGCGATTTTCGTAACTTTGCCCCTTACAGGAATCAGCTGTTGACGATTTCATCCAATCGGGATCTTAAACGTCAACCATAGTGATGTCACTGTAGCGAAATATAAGCTCCCAATTGGATGGCAGCGAAACAGCTGATTCGTGTCAGGGGCAAAGTTATAAAAATCGCAGTATAGTGTCCTGTTCTTCTTCCGTTTTCCGGCGTTGTAAGACCGTATTTTAAAAGCAGTAAAATGTTGAAATTACGATTTATGAACATCACTTTTCCGGAAAGATAACAGCTAACAACTGGTGCATTAGGTATTATTATATTATTATTATATTATTATTATTATTATTATTATTATTCATAAGATGATCTGGAGCTTAGAGCATGTCCCGGCTGGAGTGGTGACCCCTGGTGGAAAATACTTGGTTGAAAAAAAAACGCAGGGTGACGGATATATCAGCGCCGATCTCGTCATACCGCGAGGGAAGATTACCACCACAACCACCTCCCACGATAAAAGCATGCGCTACAATTATTGTACTAATGCCATTTGCTGCTGACGCGCTCGGCTCCACTAATTAATAAATCAGAAGACGATAATAATGAATAATGAAGATTACAGAGATTTGATAATACAGTCGACTCCGGTTGTAGTGAATATATTAATAGAGAAAAACTGCAAAATGCATAAACAGCACCAACTGAAAATTTCAATACCTTATATTTGTCCTTACAAATCATTATTTTCAATTGTTTGCTTCGTAGATTTTTATTAGTAATTTCTCTTAAAACTGAACTGCTGAAAACTGAAGCAAACAATAGCGATCGCCGACGCCAGTTGTAACCCACGCAAGACACGGCCTTTGTTTCCGCAGTGAAACAAAGTGGCATAGAGTCATCAGTAAGGTTCCTTTTCCGGGTCCGTTTAGTTCTCCTCAGGGGGACACTTCTTCGATTAAGACCGTTGGTCGACGATAGTTTTTCAACCTCCCTTGTGTTCGAAGTTGTGGCACTGAGGCGATATTTTTTTCTCCAGGAGGGAATTAATTTCCAGTACGTTGTATTTCCTTCGTTCACTATAGCCGGTGTTCAGGCTCACTATAACCGAATCTTCTTATGCTTATTTGCAATGTAAATGAACGGGACCAGTGACTGAAGTTCACTATAAGACAGAGAGTTCACTATATCCGAGTTTACTGTAACGGGAGTCTACTGTATTGTATGTTAGGATTCGGACTGGTGAACACTTAGGATTCGTTCCTGATTAGTTGCGATTGATTGCTCCGCGGCGCTGCATTCTCCTAGTGTTGGGGGGGGGGGGGGGGTCCCGCTGGAGATCGCGTGGTGTTGCAGAGGTCCCGGATCGTATCGCACGCACGTGCTGCAACACGCTTGGACAAGCGTAACAGGTGCCTTTAGTGGTATCGAAGTTCTGCCTTCGTAATGTGAGTAGTTTGCATATCAGCCGAGAACCGCACGTTCCGCTGTATCATGTGTTCAGTCGAATGTGTCTTTTGCTTTCTTCGCTGGAACTCGATAGCTACGAGGGTATCGGATGAGAACAAGCTCTGTATTTTCAAGACGTTAGTTAAGTCTTTCGCTTTGCGAGTGGATATCGTCGGATATTTGCGCTTACGCGAGTGAAGTATCGAATACACTCGCGTGATGAAACAAACGAATTAAGAAAATAGTTCTTCTAATTATAAATTGTACAAAATATCAATATTTATGAATTTAATAATACGAAGTTCACAAATTACTAAACATTATTGATTGTTTTATGTAATTGAGGATAGTTAAGATTTGCATGTACTGATTATTATGAAGTTCATATAGAACAAAATATACAGTGCCACTTCTTCAAATAGTTGATAAATGGGTTTTAATGGTCAGCACAAGATAACATCTAATATTTTCTTGCAAAATTTATGATAAAAGTTAGATCATTCGTAAAATATCATGTCAATGTCGATTACATACACCCACAAGACTCAAGTGTATGTAGTACACAGAAAGGCGGGTCTCTTTCTACCTACAACTACGCACTTAAAATACTTCGAAAAACCCAAATTGAAATTTCAGCAGCTCCCTGGAACCTTATTTTCAAAGCTTCTGGGTGTGTATTCTTTGTCCGTATTAGTTTCAGAAATACTAAAGACCATAATTCACGACCAGATGGCTTTCGTTTTTCTGCAGCCCAATCCGAGCTAACCTTCTTCCTTAGCACGTTCCTCCATGCCGGTAGGCGAGTCCAAATTGAAAATGAGCCCTCGTGCGGAGCCCCGGGGCCTGCCGACCATCGCTCGTAATGAGGGGCTCATTACGTACGGCCCGGCGCTCGCGAGCGCCGAAGAGGCCCGGCGGCGCGGCGCGGCCGCGAGACCCCGTGATGAGCCCTCGTGCAGGGGTCTGCACGTGGCCTCGTCCTCTCCGCCCACGTGCCCGGCCGCTTTCACTCGTCCGGCAGGGCGCGCCGTGCCGTCCCGGGCGGCCGGCCGACGACGTCCTTTCAATTTAGGGTCTGCTGCTACGCGGTTTCGGGCCAAACTCTCTACCGCTGTGGTTCCACTGATGTAGAGAGATTTCTGTAACAAGGGACTGCGTTGACAGCTACTGCTTACCAATGCTGCCAACGTACCCGCAGGTTATGTCCATGCACTCGTTTTGTCAATGAGTTCATTTACAGTTAGCTCATTTGTAAATGGGTTCATCACTGTCTCTTGCAATTTCATCGGCCTGGTTGACGTTCATTTGCTTCCCAATCTGTCAAAGTAGTCCCTTCTTAGAGTAACTCCTCTGTGTCTGCCGAAGCTGCTTGGTTGGGATAAGGAGTGGATTAATGCCTGCAGTTATGTTTGGAACATAATTTTATATTTTGTTCCCATTAATGCACGCAGGTTTGTGTGTGTGTGTGTGTGTGTTTACGTATGTATGTATTCCAGGACCTTGCTTGCATTAGTTCTCGGGTGTCTTATGGCGGCTCCACACATTCAGTATTCGGCGAGTAGCGAACATTTGCTTGCCGGATCCCGAGCCGTGTGGACGGGTTGCTTCCTATTTGCCGAGCGACAAACGTTCGTTGCTTGCCGTAACCGCCACATGTCTGTATTTCGAACACATCAAAGGAAGCGAACATTCGCCGAGCGCATCAGCTGCTCGGGATTGGGTGAGTGGGAGCTCGGTATTCCACGAATGTCGAATGTGTGGAACCGCCTTTCCTGAAATACAACGGCTACCTTGGAAATGGTTAGCAGATGGGTGTGGCAAGGGTCGTAGAAGAATAAAGTTTGAATATAAAGCTTAAAATCAGATGATTTTCATAATGATTTTAATTTTACTTGCTTCATATTTCAGTATCATTAGGGGATCGTAATTTGGTCGTAGAAAGGCTGCAGATGGTATTAATCCGGAGCTGGTTTGGATGAACCATATAACATCCGTTACTGCATTCCATTCTATCTCTGGGTGTCGATGATCAAAAGAATCATTTTTATCAGCGGCAATCAGTTCGGGCAGATGCGAAAAAGCAACCCCCCCCCCAACTTCCATTTCTAGACACCGGGACACAAATACCAAAACTGTACGTAGAGTCTATGGTAGATACAGCGTGTTAACGTTGGGTTTTCTGGAGGCTCTTTCAACTTCCCCAGCCTCTTCTTTCAACTCTGCTCCATCATCATCCATCCCATCATTATTACAATCAAATCTACAAACGTTGTGGTTCTTTAGATTCGGTCAGATGGCTTTTGTTCACTTTTCTACTTCCTAATACATATAACCGATTAATATAATTTCTTCAAATTTTTTATAAAAGCACTTTCTCATTAGAGAAAGATGTGTTTTAAGGGATTGTTGTTTAGCTTTTTATCAAAGGAATTATCTTGTGATGTGAGAAAGTTACCGTTCAATTGAATACCATGACTATACCAAAAATAAGTCTTATTTTAAAGGATTGTTAATAGCTTTCTTTATTTGCCATGATTTTCCACTTTATGATGATGGATGATCTGGGAAATCTATTATAATATGATCCGAAGAAAGATAATGGAACAATGTTAGGATGATGGACGTGTAAATGACTTGAATATGAATTGGTTTGTGAAGTGAACTGCGTGAATCGAGGGAGAATTTCAAAGAAATTATCAACTTATTTTATCCATCTTAATTTGCAGTGGCATAAATTAGAGCCCGGGTTCACGCAGAAACGCGGCCAGTATGTTTCTTGTACAATACCGATCACAGTCAGTGAATCCCATTTTTTCGTGTCGATTTTCATTTGCTTCATCGCTCGGATCTTCCTCACTCAGATCGCCTTCTCTTCCCCCGCCCTCTCTAGGAGCCTAACGGCTTCAGACCACGCACCGTGCGCCTCGGGGCCGAATGCCTTTCGTTTTCACGTCTAGGCTCATTTGGACCGCTGAGTGCCCGCCCCCCGCCCCCCACCTCCTCCATCCCCCCCGCCGCCTTCTCGTGGTCCTCGGCTCCACCTTCCCAGGCCGTCCTCTCATCCACCCTGGAACCGTTCTAGGCCTCCGCCCGTGTCGTCGCCTTCCTCTCCGATTCCGCTCCCCTCCCTGCCACCGCCTCCTCTCCGCTTCCGCCCTCCTTCCCCGTTTCCTCTACTTCTCCTCCGCCGCCGCCTGGATCCGTCACCCCTTTTTTCCTTTCTCCGCCCCGCTTGCCTGTACTCCCCTCCGCACCGCCCCCTCTGGCCCCGCCCACGTTATCATCTGTTCCTCTTCTCCACCGTCCTCGGTCGCCTGCTCATCTGTCCCGGATCTGTCCTGGCATCCACCTCCAACGCCGCCCCTTCCCCGCTTCTGCTCCCAACACTCTTCCGCCTCCGCTTCCATCCCGCCTCCTCCTCCATCCCCGCTTCCGCCTCCTTCCCCGCCTCCATCTCTTTCCCCCACCTCCGCCTCCATTCCCACCGTCGCCCCACCGCCTTCCGCCTCGACTCCCACACCTCTCTCCCCGTTTCCCGCCACCACTCCCCTCCCCTCCGCCCCGCTCCGTTCTGACCTCTGCCCCCGCCTCCGCCCGTGCCACCACCTGCACCCGGCCCCGTCCGTGCCGCGCTCCGCCCCCTCTTCAGAGAGTTTAGAGCTGCGTTAATGTGATTAGACGAGTGAGTTTCCGAGCGTAAGTCACGCCCATGGGCTCATGATAAGGCTAATTCGAGCGTAGCTCCCTTTCATCCTCGTATATTGTGGGGCCTGATTGGTTTTGAATGTAGCTCCTGTGAGAGGTTCCAACCGGAACGTTTTACCTCTGACTTTTTACTGCAGAGATAAATTATGTTGTTGTTTTCTGTTCACTGCTCCCAAATCGTGTGAGTGTTTGGTCCGGAAGGGATCTTGCGAAATCGTATTACTATAAGTATATTATGTGGCCACTCTTTTATATTATTGTTCTTTTGTTTTGAGCAGTTGTTTAATTATAAAGGTTGTTTGTGAGTCCCATGGCATTGTTTGATTCTATTTTCGAGTGTTGGAATGTATAGAAGACTTTTCTCTATGGCGAGAATGCGAAGGACAGAATGTCGGGGCGTCAGATCTCTAAATCCATGTTTTCTTGCACGAATCTCACGATTTAAAGCGCTAAAAATATATCCTTTGTGTTGTATTTAGCAAACGAGTTCAAAGGAATGGTTCTGGCCTATATCCCTTGAATACGAATTCAAACATAATACTTTATTTGAGCAATGTGATCAGAATAAAACTACAATTCATATCAAGGTATTTGCTTTCGAATAAATTTGGACACATGATAAATGAATATTAGATTGCAATTTACTCATTATCAAATTGAAGTGGGTTTTTAAACACAAGAATTATAGGAATTTTGAATTGAAATCCATTTTGAATCTGCCAAGCCAATATTTGCTTTTACTGTGATTTTGGGTGTTGATATCCACACTACTTTCAAAGGACAAAATATTCAAAAAATGTCAATATCACGAGTACAAATGGAAAGTTTCAGTTTTAGAACTTTAACGCCACTAGAATCCGTAATAAAAGTGTAGTGGGACGGAAAAAATCGAGAAATCAAAGAATTGACGTGATCGAATTTTGATTTACCAATTTTCGAATTATGGAGTTCAGTATTTTAGTTGTTCTGCTTCGACTTGTCCAGCTTCGACTTCTGCAGCTTGGACTTGTCCACCTTCGACTTGTCCACCTTCGACTTGTCCACCTTCGACTGGTCCACCTTCGACTGGTCCACCTTCGACTGGTCCACCTTCGACTGGTCCACCTTCGACTGGTCCACCTTCGACTGGTCCACCTTCGACTGGTCCACCTTCGACTGGTCCACCTTCGACTGGTCCACCTTCGACTGGTCCACCTTCGACTGGTCCACCTTCGACTGGTCCACCTTCGACTGGTCCACCTTCGACTGGTCCACCTTCGACTGGTCCACCTTCGACTGGTCCACCTTCGAGTTACCAACGTGGGTGAAGAGCTACCTCTACTTACGAGTAGAACAATTCAAAGCGACACTCGCTTCTCCCTAGCGCTTTCGCGTCTCTCCCGAAGAAGCTCACTCAGACCCAGAGCCTTTGACACTGGCCAAGAATCGTCATGAAGCCTGTGTGCACCTGTATTTCTCTCGCAGTGGGCGGTCGAGATGCCTGGGGCCAGGCGGTGCCGGCGGAGACCGCAGTGGCGTGTCATTGCTGTAATTTTCGTTAATGCCACCGGAGCGCAGCTGTTAGGCTCCACGCCCCACCGAGCTCACGCGGACGCCCACGCTCGCCAGAGCTCACACTCGCCGGAAGCCTGCAAAACAGACGGTCCCTCGCCGTGTTCGGCAATCAGGGCCTTTGAGGATGTTTTGTGGTGGTTTCCGTTTACGAAACTTCCTCAACAAAATTGTGCTGGGTTTAGGAAGTGGGATCTAGAGTTATTAACTCTTTAGAGTTGGTTTCACAAAAAGTACTAAACCTGAATAGATTAAAAAATTAAGATTATTAAATCTAAAGTATTTACAATAGTATTAAAATTTTAGGTTTTAGAATAAGGAATTTCTGAAGAAAGATATGCTCCTAAGAAAAATATGCTAGTATTTCATATCAGCCGAGAAATCTTGTTTCATTGTTAAATACTGCCACCATTCAAGGCAGATCTTATTTTTTACTTGTTTCCTCGATACCAACAAATATAATAAATATGTTTTTTAATCATATATTCATGATGAATGCCATCATTTGCGTCAGGTCCGTTTGTATATTTCTGTTAAAATGTTAGTTGTTTGAGGATGTGGAATATCTCTCGCCCGTTGCAGTTAAATTTCTTCCGCCAGAAAGAACGGAAGCATGCAGTTGCGTCAGTACTGTATGTTTTGAATGATTCAAATTTTTGGCTTTCACAGTTGTATATAGTTTTTCTTGGTAACGGACCTTATATAGTTGGTTATGTGATTTCATTATTTTACGATTTAAATAAGTTTTCTATTTGTTTCTATGTTCTTTCCGAATATATTATTTATTCCGGATATATTTTGATGCCTTCATTGCATAACACTTGTCTCACCTTTTCTCGACACGTCTCATTTATCCAGCAAATTGTGAATGTACCCAGAAAGATGTTGCATGTAAGTTGCCTTAGTCGGACGTCCGCAGGTGGGCGGAACAACTCAACGGTCCGTCCGCTCTCGCAATCTTTGCGGCGGCTTGCGCCCGCCGATGTTTCTTTTCCTTGCGACCGCTTAATGGAGACCGCGATTAAACCGACGACCACCAGGCTGCGCGGCGCTCGAGCTGCGGGCAGCGCCTGCTTAATGCCCCGCTATTTTACGAGCGATCTGGCGCGTTGAGCCGACGGCGCGGCGCCACCAGGAAAAACCGGAGGTGGTTGGAAGAGGGAGAGGGAAGGCGTTGGGAAGGAAGTGTGTGACAGAATACGTAATCAAAATGGTGTTCAAATGTTGTGTTCGCATGTTGAAATCGTGTTGGTAGAAACATTTTGACAAACTGAGTATCTATAAAAAAAATAGTTGTGTTACTATGTGTGATGTCCAAAAGTCGAAAATATGATATTTTGTACTTAAATATTTGTAATGAAAATTCTAAAGATTTTCAATAGAGAAATGGCAATATTGACAATATTCAACTCAGCCCTCCCCCTCTCTTGCTCTCTGTCTCCCCCTCTCTTGCTCTCTGTCTCCCCCTCTCTTGCTCTCTGTCTCTCCCTCTCTTGCTCTCTGTCTCTCCCTTTCTTGCTTTCTGTCTCTCCCTCTCTTGCTTTGTCTCTCCGCCTCTTTCCCTCTCTTTTTTCTCTCTCTTCGACTCTCTCTCCTTTGTTCTCTCCCTCTCCTTTGTTCTCCCTCTTCCTTAACGAGATCTCTACCATCTTCTTCCTCCCGAGTTCGCCGTTTTACAACTCATTCTTCCTCTTCTCGTCTACAAAGACATTACAGTCAGGGAAGCCGCGGCACCTGAGGCTGCGGTGCAGTAGCTTCGGTTGAGCAACGGCGCTCGCGGGCCGCAGGCTCCTCGCCGCTGCGCCGCCGCCGCCTTCGCAATTAAGACGTCCTCGCAGCGGCGTGCGCGCGTCGCCGCGGCGGTCGCCCGGCGCGTGTGGGGTCTGAGCTCTCGCATGTCGCACAGCAACCCTCCCCTCCCCTCTCCTCCCCTTCCCGTACCTTTCCCCTGCCACCGCTGCGCAGCTTCATTGCCAGAAGCCTGCGAGTCCATCCGCCCGCCCGCCCGCAGTTCGAGACCGCGGTAGGTCCAGGTACACTCGCCTCCACCTGAAGATGGAGACAGATAATGAGTGGGCCGTCCCGCAGCGTTGTCCTCAGCTGGCCGTCTTTCAGCCTTTGGGCGACCCGTCATGTAATGGTCAGGTCGTACTCCTTCACTTCACCTTACCTGAGGTTCAAAGAGGTCGATCCAAATGCATTTGTAGCGAACAATGTGGGTTTTACGTGGTGTTGTGTTGTTTTGCGGACCTCTAATTTCGCCACTGCACCATCATCGTTTAAAGTATTTCGTCATCTTTCAACCTTTGGTCATCCCGTATTTATAATGGTCAGATTCCTCACCTCTCACTTCTAGGAACTAGTGTTCAAATTCTGGTCGATGCATGTGGAATTTTTAATCGACGAAGCGAGTTCGTGGGGTTTCTCTGAGATCGTCCATTTCCCTTGACTCCCTTTGTATAATTACTCCATGATCACTCCATTTCACATCACCATTATCATATGTCCATCATTTTCCATTCCAAATAAGGCCACTGACGTTTAAGTACTAGAATCAGAATAACTACTGAAAATGAGAGGCTTTTAGTAGTTCAGTGTTCGTACGTTGTGTGAAAGGTCAAAGTGATGACAGTGTGTTTGGTGTATCCGCTAAGCTAAACTTTTCTTGTGAGATGCCGTCAGAAATATGTTGGTGAGTGAAGTCATTTTGTGGTTGTTGTAAAAGCCATCCAATTATCCTCGTAATTCAGGAAACGATGAAGACCAAAAAAGGGAAAATGACGACAGTCGTAGATTACTACATAGAAGATGAGATTTGTTAATAATAGTGATCAGTGTACCTTCCTACTTATTTGTCTACCGGAAAGCTTTTTAGATAAGAGAAAGCGACTGCAGTAATGTGAAGAATCTTAAGTAAATTGCAGACAATATCCTGAAAATGAAACGAATGTGTACACATGAAATCTACTTGATTCATTCTTGGTTTGAAAGAAATTATTGTGCTTGTGTCTTTCTATCAGTAAATTATTTTTGATTCTTTGTTAACCAATCAAAACCCAATAGCAATTACGGGAATATTTACGTCAGAGCAATGAATTTTGAATTTAATTTATTATATTGTATTTTACAAGAGGTATCTTAGTGAATTTAGTAGAATCTGCAGATGCAAATTACGATTTAACAAGAAGAACATGTGCTTGTATACGATACCGATAAATTTATTTTTGAGTGAATCGATTGTTATATTTCCGTAGTTAAAACAAATATCGAATGCATGTAAGGTATTTGCTGAAGCGCTGCTGTAAAGAACAGCAAATTCTTCAACATGTGTGGTTTCGAATAGCTGTGACAAGTGTTATTTTCTTTGGTGCGGCGACTTCATACGCCAGCGAAGGTCGCCGACAAGGTTGCTCATTGTCTTCATCACAGAAACGTGTCGAGTAAATCATCCAGTTTAGAGCTGAAGCCCGCAGTACTAACGATGCTTTTCCGAGG
Source organism: Acheta domesticus (assembly GCA_031308135.1). Taxonomy (NCBI): domain Eukaryota; kingdom Metazoa; phylum Arthropoda; class Insecta; order Orthoptera; family Gryllidae; genus Acheta; species Acheta domesticus. Next base: position 89,157,934 of record JAHLJT010003656.1, read on the forward strand.
GTGGCGGCCGGTCACTAAAGCGTAAACCAGTTTTCGAGCCCATTGTCCGTGGTTGCAAGCTTAATGCTCCACGCAATTTGTCCAGGGCGATGTTTCTTTGAGGTCGGAGGAGACTGACGAGATCTCATATATCAATCCGGCGTGAATCTGGAAACTCGTTGCAGAGCGCACAGTGTTCGTTAAAGAGTTTAACTCGCGGTCTGTTCTCATTCTTGTACGTCACCCGTAAAGCTGGAACTCTAACCTTCTGGGCTTTCCCGCGGACTGGAATGTTCATTAAGATCCAACGGTTTTTGTCATGCCTATACGGGAATCGGAAACATCACACCCCTACACCCGACAAAGACCTGCACTGTTATTGAAACGTGTGCCCTTTGTCTCGTACTATGCACATGCGTAGCACACACACATATGAACACACTAAAAAAGTTATGTAAATAATGCAAAAAGTTAATCTTAGGCGTAAGAGTGAAGTGTTTCTGGGCGATAGGCATTTAATATGAGAATGCAAATTTCGTACGAGATGAGAGCATTTTTGGGGGGACGAATTCACGAATACTTACATATGAGTAGTCTTGGCAACATTTTAAATATTTCAATATGTTGCTTGACACTGAAGTACGATTTTATTACGATTACGATTATACTGTATTATGATTACATTGTATTACGATTGGCATGATCATTAATGTCGCCAAAGTGTTTTGTTTTCTCTCTTGTTCCTAGTATTTTAATTACTTAGTCTTTTGCGTAACACAATACTTTTCAATTATTAAATTATTAAGTACTAGTTGCTATGCAGTGTTAGTGTTAATGCAACTATTTTAAAATTAAAAACTTACTACTACGAAAAATTACCATACTAATTACGAAAAATTGTCTGTAAACCGCCTACAAAATGTTTCATAACATTTATTCTCGTATCAAGAGGAGGAAACGTCACAAGCCAAAGTGTAAGTCGTCGCAGGATGTCAGCGAGGAGTGAACACCGTCACTTTCAGAAATATAACATGCACTATACACGCAGGATTATGTGGTCATAATAGTTGAGGAGCCGGGAGCAATAAATAATAAATTATCTTAATCGAGGGCAATGAGTGAGAGAGATATAGCTTTAGATGGGAAGCAAAGAAATGCACCGCTTTCTTATTAGGATCTTTCTCAGTCAATGTATCAAAGTGTGATGAACTTAAACTACCTTTAAGAATGAGGATTCAAATACCTGTCAGTCTACGTATAATTTCTTACAAATAAAACAGTTTATAGGGTACTTACAACTGAACCAGCGCCTGATTCCTCTATCTCACCTACAGTATATCTTCATTATCCATCATTTCTTGTAATGCTGTTGAAATCTTCCATCGTCCGCTATACGATAGCGAATAAAAGTTTAAGTCGTTAAAATACCATTGTAGTAATTTACCTGCTTCAATATATATTTTCTCCCGTACTAACTCAAATACGGCGTGAACTGCCTTTGAATACCACGAGTGGTACGCAAACCACCGTGATTTAAGGGATTGTTCCAACATCCGCCAGTATCTTCCACAACTTTTTTCCCGCTTAATCTTCGAATTGAGTTGATGGGTCATCCGCGTGTGTCGCATTCCCGGAGCGTTTGTCGGGCGGAGGTCCGCGGGCGCGTCGCCGCGTGCCACGCGCCCCGTGGGAGGCGCAGGTTGCGCGTCACGGTTGGGCGCGCGCGGCCGCGTCGGGCGCTGAGTGCTGCTGGCCGCCGCCGCCGCCGCCTGGAAGCCCCACGTTGAGACAGGCCGCGGCGCGGCGGGAGCATCGGCTTAATTGAAGCTGAACGCTCGGCTCCTGGGTTGTCGTCTTCGACTTCCATATCTCTCTACGTCTCTTTCTCTCTCCCTTCCCATTCACTCTCCTCCTTTCTGCCTCCCCCTCACTCCTCCCTCTCTGCTCCCTCCTCCCCCTCCCCTTCTCACTAATCTCCCTCCTCCCCCTGCACCCCTCCCTTCCCATCTCCCTCCCCATCTCCCCTCCCTCCCAAATCTCCCCTCTCTTCCTCCCACATCTCCTCCTCACTCCTCCCTCTCTCTCCAGCCCCTCTTTCCCATCCCCATTCGACTCTCTTCTCACTCTCTTTCCCCTCTTCCCCTCTTTCCTTCACCCTTTCTTTGTTTCTCCCTCATTTCTTCTCTCTGTACTTACTCTATATTCTCCTCTTTCGTGTTTTTCTTCTCTTCTCCACGCTCGTTTATTTCCTAATGCTTATTAGTGTATTCATACATTTATTTGTTTCCTGGGATTTAATTTGCGAGCAAGTTTCTTTTTCTTTTTTATATTTATTGTTTATTTCTCTTACATTATATGGGTTTATTCATTCTTGCTTGTTTTCGTGTTTGATTTCAAAGCATGCCTACATATGCTTTTCTCCTTCGATGGGGCAGTCGCATTCCTTTCTTATCTTGTTGTAGCTCCGTCCTTTCCGGTTTTGCTCGTCATTATTCATTTCATTTTTTTACGTTTTTTCCTTTATCTTTCTCTTGTAGTCCTCCTGAAACTCTTGGTTATTATTATCCTTGACCACCTCACCAAATATGTCATTACTATTTTTCTTCTTAGAAAGACGTCTTTCCAATTGACAATTCTAGGTATCAAGAAGAGGTATGGCTATATTCGTGGGTGTAATGCCTTTCTCGGTTAGATACATAGGGATTAGTCACTTAATTGCATTTAATTTGATTTTCTTGTGCCTCTCATGATTTAACGAATGCAAGACTCGTCGAACAAAAAACACACTATCTTCTATTTGAAGACTACTAGACTCTGATGAAATGGTAACATTTCGCGCAAAGCATTCAGTAACATCAAATCGTGATTATTGGCTTTTAGGAGTGTGGTGGTTACTCGAGTAATTCAAATGGATTAAAGAGCACACAACATGCGGCATTTTTAATTCACTCGAGTTAAGTCATTTTCAGCTTGCGTAAACAGTAGAAATACATTGAATGTTCATATGAAACGTATCCCATTATTTACATTGGAAAGCATTGTTTACAAGAAATAGATTTTTTTCTGGTAGCTACATTTATTAATGTATGTTTTACTTACAGTGTTTGTCATAATTCCATGCTATTCTATTGAATTGCCATATTTTACGTGGCGAGACTCAGGCCATGAGGCCTGCTCTTCCGTCTGACCACGCAAATTTCGTTACACTCCTTTCACCGACTAGCGGAGAAAGAAGGTATTCCTTGGGCATTCCTTTTTCCTACGAATAACCGTATTTTTTTCATATAGGAGCGTTCGTTACGTGTCACGAGTACATTTCTTCACCTGAAACATCGCCTTCCTTGGTGGTGTCCATTGAAGTTCTTGCGGCGGAGTCGTGATCACCCTAAAACCACGGGGTCATGGGACTTCCTTGTACCCTAATGAATTGAATTCTTGCTGTGACCGCAGCCTCGGAGCGCACGGTAGTTGCACGGCGCGGGTCGACAGCGGCAAAAACTCCATCGGCCTGTCTCCTCCATGAGGCCGCCCGCCCACCCATGTTGCGCCTTTGGATCGTCACACGGAGGAGGAAAAAGCAGAGGCAATGGGGGGGGGACGGAGGGAGGGAGAAGCTGGAAGAGGAGGGGAAGAACTACAAGGGAGAAGCGGAAGAGAAGGCGGTGTGGAGTGTCGAGTTGGGGGTAGATCCGGGAGTGGATGTCAAGCAGGGCCGTCAACGACATTCCAACCTTAACAAGTGACGTGCTCTTAACAAGAGCCGGCCTGAAGGCACGGCTTCATTTGTTCCCAATTAGCCGAAAGGCGATATCTTTGATACGCGCTCCGGATACCGTTACACGATTGAGGTCTTTTTATGGAATCGCCCGTCTGCTTGCCTCTCGTTAACCGTTTTGTACCCACATCAGAATTTCTTATCTATTATTAGGATTGCGTTTATTATTACAGGCCTGCCTTTTTGCTACGAACAGAATTTGGAGATAATTAATAGTAACGGTTGTTAAACTCCTACTGTTGCTTAAAATGAACGAATTTCACTGAGGAGTGGTACTCTTGAGGTCGGGAAAATTTGATCAGTGCGATGTACACTTCGTATTGCTTAGTTTGATTTGTCTTTAAGTATTTAATTAGTATTACATGTTGTTTCTTTTATTATGGACAATCAAAAGATGATAGAGAAACAGTAACCATAATTTATTTGAATATTTAATGGTCGCATAACGTTTCGTTGGTCAACTCTTCGCACGCCTCATCGGACCCATCGAATAGAGCGGGATCGGAGAAATACTGTTGATACGAGCAGCTAGCTGATAGAATTCTCGAGGCAGTGATTGAGTTCTACTGAACTACGCAGCTACTGTCGAAAATCCTCCAACGTGTGGTTTTGGACCCTAGGACCTCGCGGTCCCCTCTGCTGCAGTGGTGTGGCTATCTCAGCTGGTGATGCTGCAGGTGATGCTGCAAATCACGCAAAATATAGCAATGTGACAGGTAATATTTAGATATTCCAGTGGTTTGCTAGACTACACCACCACTACCTGGCGCCGGCCCACACTGGTTGATTTCCTTCATCTACCTGTATTAAAATATTGTCAAGAGAACGGTATAGGCGACGGGGTTGAAAATGGTCAGAATCCTTCCTTGTCCCATATATCTTTTTAATGAAGTGAAATAATATAACAATAAATACATTCCCTAGAGGCTTGATAAGGTTTATCAGGTTATCACTAACTAGTTTAGTAGCAAATTGCACATATATTTTTTTTAAGTGCACTATACTACTAAAGGTTAAGTTTCAAAAGACAGTCTACGATATCTCTGCGAAGAGATTGCGTCGCGAGTAAAGAAAATTCGTAGTCATCATACCGGATTGTCATTTGAAATCAAGATTACAAAGAAAATATCCTTTTCCTAACACGTTATCGTAATTGTAGAGATAGAATAAAAGTTTAATCATTTTAATTACTAATTTTTTTTACAATACTTACTTTTAAATGTGATTTTTCATTGTCTAATGACCTTTTGCACACCTACTTCAGCTAGAATAAATGACTTTTTTAGTCAAAATAAATGATTATTTATCTGTCTACTTTTAGGTAACATAAATGCCTGAAACTTCCGGACTCAACTGTTCAGTTTTCTTAGTTGGCTGGACCTGCGGGGTCTCGAATTCGAGTACTCTCCGTTCGCTTGAGCGCCCATCGTCCGGCGACACTTCATTACGCCGCCTTTTAAGCCGCGACCGCGCCCACGCCGCCCGCTCGCCCGATACGGCCGGCGCACCGCCAAATTTGGGCGCCAGGAGGGCACCGGCAAAACGAAGATATGCTTTCGTTTAAAGCCCCGCCACGGCGCGCCGCCCGGCCAGGACCGCGTCACGTTTCTTCCGCCACGAGATGGGCGAAGTCTAGTTTAGTCTGCCATGTTTCTTTCCGCGCTCTTTCTCACTTCTGAGGTCGCGAACGCAAGGTGTTGGTTTTAGGTTGTTCTGGTTAGGGTTCGGGTTGATGAGTATCTGGTTTCAAACCCGGTCGAAGAGGTGGATTTTCCAAGGCGAAAAAATCTTTCGAACGCCTTCCTTCGGCGGGGAAGTAAAGCCGGCTGTCCCGTGTTGTAGATTTACTGCAAGTAAAATATCCTCAACCTTGAAAGAAAGTGAGCTAAATTTAAATCTCCTCTCACACACTACCTCGAACACAGCCCAAATGACACAAAGACGCATGACATAAGGCAGTGAAACAACAAAATATTGAGAATGGGAAAAATTTGGATTACTTCATAGTAATTGACCAGCTTCTGTAGCTGGGATCGGTACCTGGCTGATCGCGGGTTCCGACGACATGCCAGTGTCGCGAGTTCCCCCTCTGTGTACTGAAGGATTGTAAAGCCATTACAAAAACTACAATCTATATTTCTGGCAAATCTACCGGTGAATTCAAAATAATTTTTTTTCAGATATGAAAAGTAAATATTTGATGGATATTTATAGAATGCTTAATTGGTCGTATTTTGTATGTCAATTTTTTACGTCTTAAATATTAACTTACAGGTTAACCAATAAAAATACATTTTATATGCAGTGTAAGTGAAAAATTCGTTATAAAGCATCATGTCGGTTGAGCCTCAATATCTGCAGCGCCCCTCTCACCACCTCGAGAAAAATCTTCGGTGCGTCTGCGTACTTAAAAGTTTGGCAGAAATGTTTGCTTTGAAATCATCAAGACCACCGGGTTCACGATTTTTTGGGCGTTATTTCGACCCACTGTGCGACGTACCTGACTCCCCACCCTTCGTCCCCATTCCCTTCCCTCAATTACGTCGCTCGTTTCGGCCAATTTAGCGAGTGCGCCGATCGGGATGTGATCCGCCTACTCCGGCTCAGAGGACCTCTGGGGTATGATCCCCCTCGCTGCGGCGTAGCGATGTGGCGCCCCGGGATTTCCCAGGTTCCTCCCTCGGGCGATGACTTGCGTCAGGTCGGGGTCAGCTCTTATATCACAGCTCCGTTTTTGGTGCGGGGAGGACGTGCTTGTGGCAGACGGCCAAAATCCTGGGGCGGGCGTTCGATAGCGAGAAAGATGGCCTCGCCGTCGGCCATTAATTGGTTGACTTTTTGCATCATTTTAAAAAAACAACTACTTAGATATATTATGAGTAAATTTTGGGATTTCAAATATATTTTTTTTAACTTTTCGTTATTCGCCTCTGCAAAACGTCTTTGTTTTTGTCGTCAAAATACACACTACGTTGCATTTAATTTTTCGTTCAATACTTTACGACGTTTATTATGTTTATTTCATATTACATTTACATTTAATTTTTGAGTTTGTTTACAATAACCATTTGAGAATATTCATGCGTTTAATGGTAATTTTAATATAATGATGTCGATGAAGATTTTTGAAGGTAACGTTGGAATACATGTATTTTTATTCCTGCACTGAGAAATTTGTAGTGTTGTGTGTTCTACGCAGAAATGTGTTCTTTCGATTCACTATGAATAGTGTATTTTTTATATTATCAATTATTTTCTTGGAGGAGAGTTTTTCCATTGTAACATGTGTACTATTTAAGAAGCACGTTGCTTTCCGCCGCACTATTGCTACCAGTTGGCAGATGGAGCACGAGTTAATTCCATTATTTCGACAGCATGGGAGGACTGACGTTGGAAAGAAAGCAATCAGCCTTCAAGTGCTGTAAAACTGACGAACGGTCTCCCAACGCTTAACATGAACCGCAAATGCGACCGCTGAAGTCTGCAAGCAGCTCGGCCAGCAGGAGATGGAGTTGAACTACTGAACTCTGGAATGCCGTCGGGAAATGAGTCCCGCTCAAATAACAGGCTTCATAACAGGTGCGCGAGGCCAAATTAAGCAAAGAACTTACTATCGCTAATGTTTTGTTCTTTGTGTAATGCTTGCTCTGTGAAATCATACACTCTGGTCTTTAGTAGGACATTATTTTCACAAATAGTAGTTAAAGAGCTGTTTTTTTAGTAGCGTGATTCTATAGTTTCTACACGAGTTTCGGCGGAAATGAAATTTTGATTTGTGTTTATCTTACGTGTGATTCATACAATTTTCTTACAGCTGGTTACAATTAAGGTGAATTGAATGTCTTTTTATCGTTGCATTGAAGTTGGACAGTTATAGTGATGGGGTTCTGTCATTTGGGTGTAATTACCTTAACTGCAGGGTGATATACCGGGATTAACACTGATACTAAGTTATTTAAATATTACCCCTGCCCCCCTTTTTTGAAGGTTTATAATTTAATTTTAGCAGTTGACAAGAAATCAATATACTGTACACTTTGTTATTTATTATTTAAAATATATTCTTTAGTAGAAATAAAAAAAATTACTAAAGCACTTTTTAGAGAGGAGTATGGGCAAGAAATTGAAAGAAAGATTTTCTTCAAGATTACATCTGGTTTCACCGCAAGCAATTCTGCTGATACAGGAACAATGAGTAATGATGACGGATGTCATTCGACTCTATCAATACGTCATTCTTCTCAGAACCATCCGCTCTGTACCAAGAAATGCACCACAAATCCTGGATTGCAATTTCACTGCAGTGCCTTTGACGGGGAGGTCATAGGGTTCGATTCCTAACGGTAAGAGGATTTTCGCCATGAACTAGTTACGTGGTCGAATTCACCCGCTGTCTGGAGGGGAATTCTAGCGGCCGGCTGCTCTGATCAGTAATTTCTGTAATTTCTCACATCTATATCAGGTGAATGTCGGAGCTGTACCCTAACAATCAGACTACGTACCACTCACGATCTTTCTTTCCTTTTCCCTGTCCTATCCTAACCCCGTACTTGCACGCACACTGACATGCATTATTCTACCACACGTATTGGGAGACCAGTCGAGCGCTTAGAGTTTGTCTCAGTGAAGGCGGTTCCCCAATAATGGACGAAACATAAATGGGGGATCACCCCCCCCAAGCCGACAAGTAGGTCAGTGCCCTATGTCACTATCCAACGATGACAGAACACCGCTACTTCTCGTGATAAAAACATGCACTTCACTTGCAGGACTAATGACCATAACAGGTGATGCGCCCGGAAACGCGAAATAATCTATCAACCAATGATTAGCAACTCCCCAGGAATCTTACTATGAGAAACTGCAAGGCGGGTAAGGGCGCGGGCCGGATCCAACCGATCATTTTGGAGGGGGTCATCACAGATTTTTGTTAAATTATAAAAATATTATATATTGTATTGCATATTATTTATGTACTATGGATATGATAAAATACAATATTATTTTTTATATAATTACATAATTCGAATATAAATATTTAAATCAATTTTGTCAAATAAAGGAAGGTAACAAAGGAAAACTCTAGGCCTTTTTGGGGAGGGGGCCTGAATCCACCACTGGTAAGGGGATGAATGAGGATGACAATGGCAACGCCAGCGAGTGGCTTGGCAGCGCCGCCGGGCGAGCGGCCCAGAGCGCTGGCCGAAGCCGCGGGTGCTTGGCCCGGGCGGGGGGGGCGGGGTTGAGGGGGGGAGCCCGGAAGCGGTGCTCACGTAACGCGTGCACGGGAGCGCAGCCGGAGCGGTGAGTGGCTCATGTTTCGCGAGTGACAAAACACAGTTGGTGAAATGGAAATGTACATTAAATGGCTAGATTGTGGATGTTTTCAGAGCTAGACGGGAGAGTTCCCGGACGAGGCCCATTACGCCTGGTCTAGGAATTCCGTCGTGTCATGGAAAGTCACTTTTGCCGTGTGATGTTCATTATTTTATTCGAGATCTCAATTTTATGACGGTTTGTCCTAGTAATTTAATTGTTGATCACGAAAACGTTCTACGATTTTTTCGTTCCGAGGTTAGTATTACGTATTGTTTCCCAACTGTTGTACTGTAGTTGATAAAACTGGGTGGGTCGGTGAGTAATAGAGTGGGTGGGTGGGTGGGGAGTAAGGTTGGTGAGAGGTAGAATGAGTGGGCTAGTGGGTGATAAAATGGGTGGGCAAGTGGTGATAGAATGGGTAGGCGGGTGAGTGGTAGAATGAGCTGGCGAGTGTGTGATAGAATGGGGGGGTGATTGTGTGATAGATGGGTAGGCGGGTGGGTATTAGAATGGGTGGGGAGGGCGGGGAAACGCGCAGTGTGCATGGCCAAGGGCGATGGCGGTGACGACGACCTCTCAATGGCGCCCGCCTTCCGGGAACTCCCATTCACATTGCCGTTCGCGGAATTCTCGGAGGCGAACTGAGGTCCCTGTTCTCTCTCGGTCTCCCTACTCGTTTTCCTCTCTCATTCGCTTTCCTTATGTCTACCCATTCTCATCTCCTCTCTAATTATTGTATTTCTTTTTATAAACAGTGCTTCTTTTGGTAAGCGTATTTTTTGTATTTTTATCAATTCATTAAAAATGGTATTTTCTCTACCTATGATGAGTGTAATGAGTTTACGTTGGATATCTACACAGGTGCTTTGATTGCATGCATGTTTAGATGTTAGTTCTAGATATTCTTGCAGAAAAGGGAGTAGTTTTAAAATTCTTTGATGTGAAAATACATAATGATTTTTCTTATTTTATAAGGTCAACAGAAGTCGAATTTAAATCAGACTCCCTTTTTGTAGTACGAAGCATTTGCTTAGGAATCTTCAGAAACTGAGGAAAATGTACTTTTGAATAGGCAATTTGTTTTCTTCCCTGATATACAGTTGCATATTATATCTAAATCGCTCACCTCAAGTTTTTCGTCTCATTGTATTTGACAATAATCTTCTAGGTTTGCTTTCTGTTTTCTTCGCTTATTCTCCTTGCGCTTCCATCTCCGCCTAGTGTGTCTTCTATAGCTTGTACGTTGTTCATCCTTTGATTATCTTCCTCTTATTGCCTACCTTGTGTATATAGATGCCAGTTTGGCAATGCCCTTTGTATATATGTGTGCGTGCGCGTGCTCTCGTGTCCTCCATAAGCTCTGTCAATGCTGCTTTGTGTGCGCATGTCAACGCTTCCATGGCCGAAATCCTTCGTTGGCCTGTTGTTGCGAGATGCGATACCGAGAGCTTTGTGGACTTCCTGGAAAGGGACCAGCGCATATTTACATTTCGTCCGGATTCGCGTCCTCACAATGAGTGCCCTAAGGCCTTGCTCAGTAAATTCGTAGGTCCGCATATTCTGCTTTATTGAAATTGAGGGTATTTTTCTTCTTCTGCTTCTCACATTCGCTTCGTGATATCCTTAGACATTATGGATGAAAATGATGGTCCACTTCTTCTCCGGCATTGTTATGTTCTATTTGTTATTATTTAATTCTCCAATTGGATACATTTTCATTAATTCTATGACTCTGTTTGTCGAAATTAAGATTCCTCGCTCAAAAGATATTGTGAGAAGGCGAAGAAGAATGAGGAACTGACTGAAACTTACGTGGTGAACTCAAACAATCACCGAAAACTCTAAAGTAATCAATAGAGATTTTGGGGATTGTTTGAGTTCACCACGTATGTTTTACCGTCATGTTGTTTGGTCAAACGCTTACCTACGTATTTGGATTATTTTTATGTACCTCATTTTCGCAACGCTAAGAAGAGAACATATTGGTCGAGGAAGAAAACTTGATTTACTTAATAATGGTAATTATGAAATATCTTTTATTTCTAGTTAGTAAGTTGGCGAAGCCGTTTGAAGCCGAAATACGCACATTCGCGCATCGACTCTTTAAAACGCTGGCGATTAGGCATCATCATCCTAACCACATGAGGATATGGCCCATTAAAACTCCAAAATGTTCCCACACGCTCCTGCTCTGGCCGGAAATGTACTGTGATGGCGTGCACTCGAAACGCGCAACCCGGGCTGTGCGCGGCGGCGGTAAAACGAAAACAAGAAAAGGAACAAAAGTTGATCCGGCGCGGCGCCACGTCTCGTCCGCGGGTCTGCTGGAAGGAACAAAGGCGTCGAAAAAATATGACGTAGGAATTCCATCAGCATAAGTTACCTGCGCGCCTGGACAGGCGTAGTCCCCTACGGAATCACCCATACAACTCACACAAAACGGCGTTAATTACCGCCGCGCCTTGCGGTACACCAGTCGCGGTGCCCTGCGGAATGCTGACCCCCCGCGCGTTTAAGCGCTCCTCGCGACCCCGCCCACTTCGCCCCACTCCACCCCACCCCAACGTACCCCAACCCACCCCGCCTCGCTCCGGCGGGCCCAGGTAATTCGCTTCACCCTGCCCCGTCCGCCTCAACAATTCCTTTTCACCCCATCCGTCTCGTTTTCTCCGCCTCACCCAAGCCACATCTTCCGTCCCCCTTGCCCCACCCAATTCACGAAGCTTCCTTCGCCTCAACCAATCCACCTCATCCACCACCTCACCGATTACCTCACCCACTACCTCACCCACCACCTCACCCACCACGTTAACTAATCAACGAATTCCCCCTCCGCCTCACCCGTACGCGTCACCCAGTCCACTCCCCCCTTCTCACCTAATCCCCCTCATCGACTTCACTCCTCACCCTGCTCCACGCTTCATCCAATCTACCCACGTCCCCTCCTCCTCCTCACTCGATGCATCCTGCTCTCTCTGCCCGCCGAACCCATCCTTCCTAATTCCGCTCCTCCCTACCGCTCCGCACTATCCATCTAACTCTGTTTTCCTCTCCTAATTCACACTTTCCTCCCCTACCTTACGATATCCACAAAGCATCCTTCCTTCGTACCAAACGTGCTCCATCTCCACCCCCACTCCTCGCTTCATTGTACACACCCACACACACATTCCGGGATCCATGCCCCCTGTGCCACCTGGACGTACCCACCGCCCTTGCCGCCTCGCGTCGGCCCCGCCCTCTTGTTCCGCCCCGCCCGACATCGGTCACTGCTCGCGCGCTGGGCGGGCTCCCAGCCTGCACCCGCGCACTAACCAGCTGGAATGCGCCCCCGGCCCGATGTTGCCGCCTTGTTCAGAGCCCGCAATGCCAGCGGTCGCAGAGGCAATTAGTGTTCAATATAAAATTGGTGTGACTATTCGTATTATACGCTGGTTTTGCTTCTGTGTTGCTGCTATTAATAGTAATTTTAATGACATTGTGTAATGTACTGAATTTTGAAGTAAAATAATCTTTTTAACAACTCTGTGCCATCACACAAGATTTGCAGTAAGATTTTGCAATACATTGACTTATAGAAAACACAAACCAATGATTGATTGTTTTGACATATCATTTTGTAGCAAATTTGTATTCCTTTTTCTTGTTTTAATATTGTAATTTTCAACGTGAAACGTTAAATTTTCGTCAGTGAAGCTAATTAAATTCTATTCAGGAAAAAATAGAAGTAGTTAAACTGTGGAGTACAATGTGGGAAATTATTGATGTTAGCAATTTTTTGTAACTAGCAGTATAAGACAATAATTACGTACCTCACTTGCAGTCAAATTATAATTCGACCGTAAATTATAGTTAAATTTTAAGTGAATCGAAATTTAACTTGCATAGTTAAAAGAGTTTAATAAGACTTATTTCGTATAATGTAGCAACCAAACATGCTGCACAACTGAATTTGTGTAGCACTTTGCCTTGGGAAATGGGAAGGACTGGCCCTAAATGAGATTGCAACAGACTGATAGATAATAATAATAATAATAATAATAATAACAATAACAACAACAACTACTAATAGCATTTACAAGGGGAGGAGCTCCGAAAGACTTCCCTCGGGGCCCTCTCAACCCACATCACCTGAAAGGGGAAGATACCTTCCTCAGCCCGGGAGCGTGCTGTAGCTAGCGCCGGCGGCGGCGGCAGCGGCCGAGTGCGACTCCTGAACCATTTACCTCGGAATTACCTTGTTTACAGCTGCTCACGAACTGAAAAAGCGAACAGTGGTGGGCGACGGACGGGCGGCGGCGGCGGCGGCACGCGTGACATCTCAACAGCGAGGAAATTACTCGTTCGTCCGTCCGCCGCCACCGCGCGCCTTCCAAATCGCCCCTCCGGAGCTGTCACTCGCGCTAAAGACCGCCACGCGATTAATGTCGCTTTCAGGCGGCCGTTTAGACGACGCGGGAGGCGCGCACGCGTCAGCCTACGGCAGGTGGGAGGTGGGTGGTTCGAAACCTGTCGGATTATATAGAGGTTCGATAGGATTGAGTTACACCTGGATGTTGAATTCTTTGAACTTCTTCTGTTTGATTGTGTGTATTTAAATTGGATTTATGGATAACGTTTCTTGGTGTATTAAAGATAATTTTTTTCTGATTATATGACCGTTTTATTTTGCTCCTATTTCACGTTTCAGAATCTGGTGGGCTCACTCTTTAGGTACAGAAATGGAGGCAAACAATTCTCTTTTTTAAAGTTATGGATGCACCATAACCTTCACATATTATAAAAATTTGAAACAATTTACAAACATACATAAATGTGAATCCGAAAATCTGGGTGCCAGGTTTTATCCAAATTTGGAATTTTTTATACTTTCTTTAGTAGCGAACTGTAGCAGCCAGACAATTATAGCGATCTCCCTGGCTAATTTATTATGTTTAAAATATTAAGTAGAGTATTCTCAAAACGTCCACTTCATGTTTGTTTAAACGTTCTTCGTCTTAGAAACTTCTAAAATAATTACATTAAGTACTCGGCAAAATGTTCTATCTGTTTAAGTAAATGTCTGAATAGTTTTGATAAAACTTGAACTTTTATATAATTGGTATAGTATTAAAACAAAACCTCCCTGTACGTTTTAATGTTATCAACAACTGCCATTAATTTAATTAATGAAGTTTTATATTTTTTACCAGTAAAATTATGAAAGGCTTGTTTAGTAATCACGCCTAACATTAATTTTTATTGTTATAAAATTTCATCAATATTTCTACAACATTCTCTGCCATACAGGCGAGCGATTGTCTACATGAGAATTCAAGTCTGAGTAGAGAGATTTGTTTGCGCAGTTCAGATACTCTTAAAGCATCATCCAAAAGAATTCACTATTTACACCTCTTGGCGCCGGGCAAAGTACTCCACGACGGGACAGTCGTCATATACGAGCATTCAGTGTGCATTGCTTCATTTAACGAAGGCGTTGGCATCTTGCACAAGTACAGTACCTGTACATTCGGCCAGCAACTAAATGCCCCCCTGCTGTACGCGCGAGGAGTAACGAAAGAAGGGGAAAAAGTGGTCGAGGAAGCAGACGAGGAGAAGCTGCTATTTACATATGTAAATGGGGATACGACGATCTAGGGAGGAAGAACGATTGCCACGCGACCCTCCTGCCGCTCGCTGCTCGCAGTTCCCTCGGGGGGGGGGGCGGACCTGGCTGGCATGTGGTCGCAATGTACAGTGGACCGCAGATAAACGTGAAAAAAAAAACAATCGCCTTTGATATCTTTGACAAAGGTGAATAAGCTGATCTCTGGAAAGTCAAAAAAACTCAATTCTACAGGAGAGCAAGAAACAACTTTGCTGTAAATAACTAATGCTGTGAAATAGGAATTAATGAAATTTAAACAAAACCTACATACAAATAGTTTCATATATCACCGTTACAATATCATTAATCCCTGATTTACTTCAGTTGAAAGTTGTTTTTTGCTCTACTGTAAAGTTAGGTGTTTATGACTTATCAGCTTATTCACTGGGATCAAAGACATTTCGCTGTAAAAATAAGTTTTTCAGAGTTCTTGGTTGATTGATATTTTGGGAACGTTCTATGATCGTTAGTCCCGTTAGTGTACTGATTGTTTAATCATTGGAAGTTGCGATGCCCCTCCCCCGCAGGGTCATGAGATCCGGCGCTCTCCTACCCAAAGGGTTCCAGGGGATTTCCTCCTTGAGTTGTCTCCCCCCAGTGGGGCATCGCCCCACCCGGGACAAGCTCTGACACTAAATTTCCGACTGGTCTGCTGGCATGCGATAACTTGTGTAGGGTGTCAACTTCAAATACAAGAATTGGCACAGTGTGTTTTCTAGAGGTGGATTGGTTGATCGTTAGAGATTCCGGGCGCATCAACTACTAGGATCATTAGTCTCGTAAGTGTAGTGCATGTTTATGCTCGGGGAAATGGCGGTGGTTTTTCCCGCTGGATTGTAAGATACGGCGTCGATCTACCATCGGCTAGCGGGGTTTCCCGAACGAGGTAACTCCCACCAGCGGGACATTGCCCCGGCAGAGACAAGTTCTAAGCTCTCGACTGGTCTCCTGGAATGTGTGGTAGTGTGGTGCATGTTAGTGCAAGTGTGTGTAAGGGGAGACGATAAGACAAGGAGGAGGTAGGGAAGATCGCGCGCGGACTGTGGACAGTTTGTTAGGGTATTACTCCGGCATTCGTCTTGTGTTAATCGGAGAAACCACGGAAAACTACGATAAGAACAGCCGGCCGCTAGAATTCTCCTCCAGACAGCGTCTGAATTCGACCAGGCTATCTATCTACTGTCGAATATCCTGCCAGCGTCAGGACTCGAACCTAGAACTTCCTGGTCAAAGGGACTGCAGTGAGATCATTTGATGCCCTGAGCCATCTCTCCCGGTCTAGGGGTGTATTTCTTAGAAATTAAGAAATAGGCATGCACTTTTTTTCGGATGCAAGAAATACCCTAAAAGCGCTTTCGGTGTCCAGCGTCTCATTGTGCGACGAAAATATCACGTGCGAAGAGAGTAAGAGACTGTTTCATTTGCCCCCGAGACCTGTGCTCTACAATCATCTCATTTGTATTCACTACCCTGCGAAGCACGGGCTTCTGATACCTTTCAATTTGCGTGGCTTATTTAGATTTTTCGTTTCTTCTCTGTAATTGCTGGGTGGAAGAAGACTCTTAGTAAATGTCAGTACTACTGACACATTGCCTGTCTGGTGTTGACAGTATTTCACACTACCCGTTACCATTATCTTTCGGTCACCATCACTATCATCCCCATCCCTTTCTTACTCTCGACACTATCCTCACCCTCTCCCGCACTATCAACCTGTTCGTCACCATCACATTCATCCATTGAGCTCCGTCTAAAATCACACGATTGACAGATACGTTCACCAATTACTCTTCACGCCATATTCGGCAATGTAATTTATTTTTCTACAGAACACCATCAACACATTCAGATCTATAGTTTATCAAAGAACTCCACATTGCCAATGAGAACGTTTTGAAACGCTGTCACTGTAGTTACCGCTACAGCCAAATGCTGTGTTCAAAACTGGCGTTCCTTCTACATTACAGCTCTATCCGAAAACTGTTGAATCCTAATTTGAACTACGTGGCGGAATATGAATACATCACCTTCCCAAAAAATTGATTTATGTCGATACGTCACGTTGTAAATAAACTTTTCAGTGCTGAGCTGTAGAGATAAGGCATGATTGATAATGAAATTTTTGTTTGTTCTACGTGATGAATACGTGGATCTGCTCTGGTAATGCCTTGTATTATTACTTCCGCATTTGTGAATCATACCACTCTAATCTATTGATACGTTTTATCGTTTATATTAAGCAACGAAAAACAATTGTTCCACTTTTCAAAGAAATTGTGCACAAAACCTTGTTCACGCTTATCATTTTCACTCTACAAGTTACTTAATGCCCACTACAGAATTTCGTAAAATTCCAGCTGAGCACTGTTTCCGAAAATATTTGGGTCATTGAACCCATTGCTTTAGAGAATACATTTGTAACCATCAAATGTATTCATTACCGTCATCAAAATTATTACTTTTTTGAAAATATTTAAATGTTACGTATGAAAAACATTGACTGTTGGTTACATCATGGACATTTTTAATTATAATATCAAAGAGAATTAAAATGAGTTATACATATTTTGATGGAGATATGAAGGAATGAGTTGGTTGGTTTTCGCTAAAAATTAGATATCGGGCATACAAAAACAACAGAAGTTGAATTTCAATGTTATCTACTTCACTATTACGGTCACGGTAAACTAAATCGCATTGCGGAATAAATTTGCGAAACGCTATTCTAAAATTTTAGTCTGAGAATATTGTGACATATATGCAGTCGACTCTATTTTTTTCTGCACAGTAAATTCTAAACCGACGACATCTTATTTCGTTTCCCCTCTGAACTTTTTCTCCTCTTTTCTTCTTTGATCGTCCGAACCACAAATTAATGCCTTCGCGACCAAAGAAGCTGGTGTTGTTTAGGGCGTGTTTGGCAACTGGGTGTCGACCGCCATTCAGAAGCAGGTCGCCGCGGACAGAGGATTCCACAGGCGTCCCCATGGACAGTGATACAAGGGACGAAAACCTTAGCGGTAAAATGTTTCGAATTATTTTAGAAAAATTAAAATAATTAAAAAATTACTTATTACTATAACTAAATTTTTCCTTTCAAATTCGCAGGGCTTGTTATTGAGCCATTATATCAATTTTCTAAAACCATCACCAAGAATAGCAACTATAACAACAATGACGACGACGACGACGACGACTTCCGTATGGCTTCGAAGTTACGAGTCATATGTATGTAATTCGTATGAACATTTCTGTCAAAATTATTGTCCGTTTCAGTAATACCCAAAACATATTTCCATCAAAAGCTCGAGATCAATCCCAATATTTTATACTATGTGAACGACAAATGACATCACAAAAATATCGGTAGCATTGTTGGATACAAGAGTATGTCTTATTACAAGTTCTAATTGTGTAGATTCTGGAAATTAAGTCCAGGTTGGATAACACTTCGAATATTATGTTGTTTTTTTTATATTATTTAGAAATAATATATTTGTTGTATAAATTTGTAAAATATATTTCTAGGGAAATCATTTTCTAGAAGGTTTTTGCTATTGTAAGTCATTCAGAATTAATTTTGTCATTTAAATGGCACACTTGACTTCAGTGACTTTCAAAATGTTTGAGCATTATTCACGTGTACGTAATTTAATCCGTTTTTTAGTGTTGTCACACTGTGCGTTGGGCATTGAAACCGGTTCCGGATGCTACATGTGCAACCAAGAGGGGCGGGTGGGTGGGATGTTTCACAAGGGAGGTCAGAAAGAGGAGAGCATAAGGATGAAGAGAAATAACTCACTAGAAGCGCAGTAGGTGAGCAACGTAATAAACAGAAATATCGGTATGGGAGTCAGAGGGAGATGTACGAAGAAGAGGGGACGGAGGCGAGCGATGCGAATGACGGTGGACGAGGCGAGGCAGAGAGGAGAGAAAACGGCGTGCCGCGGCTGAGGTAGGAAAGAGGGCGACCAAAGGAAGGAATGGAGAGAACGGAGGTGGGCCCGAACCGCAGAGTTGGTTAGCGCGCCGGCGGAATGAGTGTGTACGCACGGCTTTTGTCGCAGCCGCTTGGTAACGAGGCTCGCAGCAACTGCATGGACACCTGCGATCATGTGTGGGATTTTCTGAATAGTGGTGCAATTCTCATTTTTCAGAGTGAATGTAACGTTGAACTTGGAGCACGAAACATAAATTGCAGCATTTCAAAAATGCCTTATATGGCGTTGTTACTTTGTTGTTGTTTTTTTTCTTTTTGAAATTTCTTGTAATAAATGGTTAAGTATAATACTACTTTTTACATGCCCGTGTACAAATATAACTGAAATGAAGGTTCGTATTTGAAATTGTTTGAATGTAATCGTTGGGCTGAGAATATTCTTAGGTTGTATTTTTCTAAAGAACGATGAGGTGATATAAGTCTATCTTTTTACTTTCAACCATTACGAACAAATAATGATTCTGAACAATAATTGTTACCAGTTCAACACACCCGCTGTCTGAAGTACATGCATATGTTTGCATCATTAAATTTAACTTGTGAAGAAGAAAATGTATATTCACAGTAATCAAAGGCAATAAACGTGCATGAATAATAGCTCATTAATTCTATGTTTTTGGTACTGTAACGTTACATTACGAATATTAAGAAGATCGTTTTTAACATTTAATTTAAGAATGTATTTTCATTCTGCGCTCAAAAGTTTATAGGAACTTATTTCCAAAACCACATATTCCTTTCGTAAAACAAAAGGATGTAGGTGTATAAACCACAGTAAAACTTCCATGAGCTACATTCGAGTTGCTGGAATACTAGGTAATCAACATTAATGTGTGACGTATATTTCATGCCTTTTTTACATTCACTATTGACGTATTATTTCAGTTAGCATCACAAACGTCAGAAAAATTATAGGTCTTATCCAATCTCGGGAGATATTTTTTTATAGCCAGACGTGACTTTTTACATTTTCTGGCAGCTTACCTCATTGCGACCTTCTACTGCGCTCACACACATTTTATTTTACATCCTTACAACAATTGACGTTACCGCTACTATTTTATGCTTCCCTGTGATGGCCATATAACTCCAAGCCTTTTAAGACACGACGAATAGCACCTCCACGAAAAGGTAATTTGCATTCTTTCTCATTGGAGACGACCAAAAACTCTCCCTGGGCTTGCGAGAGAGCGGCGAAGCACGTACTATACGGAACAGGCTTTGTGTACCGGAAACGAGGAGCTCTTTTTATACTCTCTGGCGCGGTTTGTCGGCGTTTTAACGCAAAGTCGTAACCTAGAAGGCCTTTGTGGAGGCTTCCGGGCCGACGGTCCTCAGAGACGCCGCCGCCCTCTGTCCTCACGACCACACACTCACCGTCACAGTCCTCTCCTCTGTGGTGCGGCTGCCCTTGCGGCGCTCACTAGCCCTTGGTGAACCCTGATACCATGGTGACCCCTGATACCACTGACCCTCAGGGACGGATTTAAAGCACAGACGTTGGGCGGCAACTCAGTCCTAGGCTGGCTGGGAGAAAAATTATTCAAAAATAAATTTATTCGGGATTCGAAAGATTCTCTAGATTGCTCAACCTCTTCTATCGCTTTTTGCGTACACGAGGCATATGTGTTCGTAATCAACAAGAATTAAATTTTACAGGAGAACTAAAAATCTGGATAAACTTTTAGTGTTTTAAGTTGGACCTTAGATTTCAACTTATTTTATAACGTCAAGTTTCATACTTTATCATTACAATGAATAGAATTTGATATTTTCTAAGTGTTTTTAAATTATGTTGCACACAAATTGTTGCCTGAATATTACAAATTATTCGTACACAACATTTTGTTCGAATGAAATAAAGCAGAAAAATATTAATAAAACAATGTAGGCTTTCACGGCTGGGTATATTATTAAAAATATCTACTGGGCTGTAGAGCCGTGGTCGACATTTTTTGCCTAACCTTTTCATCTACAACTGCGGTAGACATCTTCAGTGGTTACTGGGTACGCACTGTTCTTCCAGACAGCTAAATTTCGCAGTTGTAGATGAAACGTTTGCCAAAAAATGTCCGATCGACCACGGCTATACTGCCCGGAAGGTATTTTTAATAGGAAAATATTTGTGAACAGTGACAATTTTTAAGACAATTAAGCTGTTGATGTCAAAATCTCAATTCCATAAATCATGAGGGTTACGCCATTTTGCAGTTTCATGAACGAAACTCCATAGTGCTAGTGACTTGAATCGCATGCGATACAAATTTCATGATTACACCCTTTAATTCTGGTGGAGTTTCGTTGTACGATCTAACTCAGTCGTAACGTTAGAGTTCGCGTTTGAGCAGAGGCTGTGAAGCTAATTTGTATCATATACGATACGTTGCTTTACGTTGTGTAAAATATGGAGTCATATTGAAAGGTGTTTTTCACGCACTATGTGACTCACCCTGGAGTCTCCTTCCTCGCCATCCCCACGCTTCCTCCTGCCACGTGCCCAGGCCATGGGTGTAATTTGTATCATATATGATACGACGCTTTACGTTGTGTAAAATATGGAGTCATATTGAAAGGTGTTTTTTTACGCACTAAGTGACTCACCCTGGAGTCTCCTTCCTCGCCATCCCCACGCTTCCTCCTGCCACGTCCCCAGGCCATGGGTGTGTTCCCGGCTCACGTGTTCGCACAAGGCCCGCCGCCTGGGAGATCACGTTTCGGTGGCGTTCGCTTGTTTTTCCCGACCTCCCGCCCGGCGACGCCGTGGCATGTATGAAGGTTCCAATTAAGGGAGAAAGCGACGCCGGACAACGCTGAGGAAACGCACTAAATCTACGCTCAGGCTAGGAGGGATCATGCGTGACGTGTTCGTTAAATTAAATGTTAATACAGTCGTGATTTATCTCGGCTTTTTCGAGGCAAGAACCCTCTGATCTGATGCAGTGTGTGACTAATGCGTCGGGTTCGGAAATTAGAGCCTCTTTTTAAAGGTGGGTTATTTGTTCACTCCTTATAGAGCGAAAGGAAGATTGTGTTAAAATTTGAGTTAACATTCGATAATGGATTTTACACTTCTTGAAGGTTTCAGAAAGTCGGACATTAATTATTTATTTAATCTAGAGAAATTGAAAGGTTTGGGGCAGTGAGAATGTCAGCCACTCCAAGCATAGAAAGCCTCCCGCTTTTCTTCACGTTGTTACCTTGATTTTGGTCGAAGTGTGCCTCATTTTTACTGCCCAAACCCTTCATAAATATGAGAAAGTACACAAGATATGTTAGACTTTCACCAAAATATAGATTTGACATATACAAATAGGGGGAAGTTTTACTGTGAATGGTGTGGCTTATTTTGTTACTGCCTCAAGCTGTGTTGCCACAGCTGTGGACATTGTTTTCTATTAGTGTTTATGATTTTTTACTTGCATTGGATAATTTTGAGATTCGCTCACATAACATTATTAAGGATTGTTTTCCTAAGCATTGAATAATTAGTTTAATTCTGTAGCTTTTCGATTGAGCGTTATATTTACAGACTTTTGGGCGTAAAATCATTAGACGTAGACATTTGACGTAGAATCAATAGAGTAGATAGACATTTATTTCGTTATATATATATATATATATATATATATATATATATATATATATATATAATACATATTACTAATTTCCAATGCGCGCGCAGAAATTGACAGGAAATTCAGCAGCCTACGGCCATGTGAGAAGTGTCTATTGTTTTGTTAGATACCCAGGAACTCATGAAAATCCAAAAACTCAGTGTACTAGTTTTTGGAAAACCATTTTGCGTGGTTTTGCTTAGCGGCACTTTTTTGCTTGTGCAGGACACTATCGTTTAGTATTTTCATATGAGAACAGGCGTGTCTAATTATTAGGTTGCATGTCGTCTCCTGAATGATCGTTTGAATATTTTGTTCATCGAAAGTGAGGTCGTTCGGTTTTCACTTAGATATCGATGGCGGTGAGTCCTAATTGCAGACCCTTTGTAATTCTGCAGAATCTTTGTAATTCTCGCTGCACCTTCATTCACAAACTGGCCCGGAGCTTGTGTAGTGGAGTCGCGGGTACGTGTGAGTGCACACGTAATCACTTCAACGATCGCGAAGTTGGCAGTTATTTTGTGCCTTCCATTAAATTACGATTGTGTAGAAGAATCTCTTTTATTCAAATTCCTTTTCCCATTTTTTTCATATTTTACACGTGAAATTTCGTGACGTAAAATTCTTTATTTCGACAGCTTTATTTAATCCCTTCCTCTTGATCGCTCCACTAAACGTATTTTGTGTCGAGGCCACGAGTTCAAATGATTGAGAGGTCAGCGCTAATCATTTGAATTTCTCTACCAAAAGGACTTCAGTCTCAATTCACGTGGATTTCAATAGCCGCATGGCCCAATTTGCCGCCCCTCACTGCACTGCTCTCGAGGTCCGCTCTTCGGAATTGAGGAGCGGAGAAAGGCGAGCTCGGTGTATGCACCGCGGCTCTACAGGCAGAGACCTCCTCTAACGGTCGGAAGCCTGATGTTATGTGCTGCTTCGTGTAAACACGATAATTAGAACTGCGTTAACTCGAATTTCTCTATATTTCGAATTCCATATTTCGAATATCTTGATATATCGATTTTTACAAGTTCATTTCAGCTTCCTAATACTTTGACAATTTTTAGAGTTTGAGTTTAGAGTTAGTGTAAGAGTTTGACAATTTTTAATTAGAAATATTTGATGATACAAATTTTTCTTTAAAATTCGAAATAAGGAGTTTCTTGCTGATTTTTTTCGGGCACACAAATTATAACTCAAATGATAACGACGTGGGCAGTAATTGGAACCACCGAAAGTGATCTCGAGTCACAATTCGCCTGGATTTCAATAGCGGTGTGTGTCAAATTGTTGAACCTGCCTCTCTGTACCCAAACCCCCTCTCTCTCTCTCTCTCTTGGGGCCGTAGCAGCGCCGAACAGCACCAGGCTTTGACAGCTTCGTGGCAGAGACGGTGACACTGACAGACAGCGATCATCGTTCTTGAAACGGTCCTTGTTTGTCAAACTGGTCACGCAGTTCGACGCCAAAATTCGTGATCTACAGTTCTCCCTCGAGGATTCAAAATGGATATCTAGAATGTTCTTCATGCTCCGTCAATTTCCTTTTGAATTTCGGGTTGAAGAAATCTGAAATTTATTTTATTTTCTAATATTCCGTAATTTTATTATTGTAACTTTCCCGTGTAGAGAAAGCTTTTTAATAGGGCAGAAATCGAATTCGATATTTTGACGAAATCATAAGTGTTGGTGTTTCCTGAAATGGGTACAATAGTTATTCATAAATCGACTACCTGTCGATTTTTATATCAGTCTGTCAACATTGCTAGTTCTTACACCATCCACTGGAACCTTTTTTGACATTCATAATCTCCTATTGATCTGGATCTTACGAGTTGTGCCCTGTGAATCTGAAAGATTTTTTTTGTTTTAAAGAGCACTATAAATGAAGCTCATTCTACTTGTTAAAAATGTTTCTCTGAAACTGAACCATATTTTTTTTCTGTTTAAATTAGTTATGTGTCTCAACACTCGTCGCGAATTCGCAATTCATCACCTCGGAGCACGTGGACGACGTGAGAATGCCGTCATCTAAAGTGAACGCCATTCAGCTGGATTTTCAAAAGCAAGTGGCAGTGGCAGGTTGGATCTCAATTGTCGTTACGCTCTTCGAATGGAGGGCGCTGACGAGGCGCGGGCGCGCACGGTGCATGCACCCACCACGACGACGACGTCGCGTGAGTCGGCGCCACTGACAGGCAGCCGCCGCGCCGCGCCGCGCCGTCATTGTGGGCGCTCCCGATGGGCCGGGATCGATCAGGGGGAGTGCGAGTGACGCGCGCGACGGCCGGAGGGCGTGGCCTTCTCTCGTACCGTCCCCCCTTCCATCTGCCCCCGCCGCCCGCAGCTACCATCGTTGCGCCGCGGGGAACTGGTTGCGCTAAATCGGGCCTGGCCGAAACAGTAACCGTAGGGCAGGGCTGCCAAACAGCACCTGGGAGCACCTTGGGCACACCAGGGGAGGTCTTTGATTGATTGATTGAATTGGTGTTGCCGAGAATATTGGCTGCTATGATCATCAGACCCGTTAGGTATAGTGATTTTTCCTGCCAAGAGATGGCGGTGTTCCTCCTCGCTGGATGATGAAATCCGGCGCCGACCTACACCTACAAGCTGTTTTCCCACTTCAGTTATCTCCTCAATGGGGGATCACCTCCAACCAGCTGGTATGGGTGGTGGAATTTGCTGTGTGCTGTACGTACAGAGTCTGAATTCTTAAAAGTTTATTTAAAAAGTTTAAAAATATGTTGTTCTCCCTATACATAAAACGTTATTTATTTACATTATTTATTATGCGTGGTTTTTTACAGTTTTTTGCACATTAATATAACACATAGAATTATTTTCTTTAAATTGAAGAAGTGCCTCTTTATGAAATACCAACGCTTTCACCGTTGCCAAATCGGCGCTTTACTCGTGATGCTTTGAATAACTAGTGCTTCCCGTCATCTGCCCTCGGAGAAGTCGCGGGAGCCGAACCGATTCGCGTGTTGCTTCGCCTACGACTCTGTACTAAGGCCATCGACCTAGTCAGTCATAGGCACTTGGATTGCCACCGGGACCACGAAGAACTCTTTCAACACTTCGGGTAAAGTAGATTCATCAAGGGTTGCCACCATTCCTCCCACGTGACCTGTTTGTCTCAAACTGTTCTCTCAACCGTGGAGCTAAGTTTCTTTCAACCAACATAAGAGTAGTTAACTTTGTCCTGTAGATGACACGTATTGATTAGGGCTAGAATAGCTTAGGAAATTAATACATTTCTGCCCTAATTATGGGATAATTAAAGAGGGTTGATGTTCCTAAACGAAGGCTTTCTTCATTTCTACTGGTTTTGTTCGCACTATCTTCAGTACAATCTTTTTGAACATGTTCTCAGTTGCAGTGATCTCGCCTCGATTTGCAACTGAAGTTATGTCATTGCAATTTCCGTTCACATAAAATAGTGATGTGAGTGGGAGAAAAAAGTGAAGTGCGAAAGAGACCTTGAGGAAACCATCATCTCACATTGATGATAATTGTAATATCTTTATTACAGTATTTCATGTATCAATATATAACTGTCCACATCATAGTATGAAATTGATTAAAGTACTACTCGTATATATCATTGTCAATAACAACAAATTACAATCTTAAGGGAAAGCAGTAAAAACGTTTCTCGGAAGCCGAATTGATATAATTCTTTGCTTTCTCACAAAACCACTTTGAAGAATGCAACGTGCAACGCCGTACTAAAACGCAAGCTCGGTATTGAAGGGCGAGTACGAAGTTGTGTCAGGATAATAAGGCACGGTGAAGTAGTGATTCGCCGCTGAGTTGGTCCATAACAAGGCTCAGGGCGTAGAGCTTGCCCGCAAACGTGCCCCGCCCTCGCTCCCCCCACCCTTCCGCTCTCGACCTTCACCTCCGCCCCCACGCCCACCCTCGCCGTCCGTCGTTTCGGGCGCGCGCCGCGTCTCCAGCGGTTTTATTAGCGTTGCCGCGCGCTCCGCATCGCCCCGCCCTCTGCCCGTTACCCCGCCTAGCCCCGCCCCCCCCGGCCCCGCGTCACTTTGCCTCTTGGGCGGCGGCCGCGCCACGTCGAAAATAGTTTATCGCGACGTTGCGCGGTTTTATGGGGCCGCCAGACTTCATGCCCGGCGGGGGCGGACGACGGTGGGGGCGAGGTGGAGGTGACAAAGGAGAGGGAGATGAGGACGGGGCACGGGGCGGAGGTGACAGGCCGCGAGGAGGGAGGAGGCGGAGAGGTTTGGGCGGATGTGGCAAAGGCGACGGACGATGGTGGGGGAGCGGTGGAGATGATAAAGGAGATGATGATGTCGCGGCAACGGAGAGAGATGACAGGAGGCTATGTTGAGGGAGGAAGCGGAGGGGGCGGGGTGGATGTGGCAAAGGAGGCGGCGATGTTGAGGTCGTAAGTGGCAAAGGAGGGAGTGGTGAGAACGGGGGCAGGAGGGGATGGTGGTGAATGGAGACCGCGGCGGGGGTGGTGGTGGAAGGATTGGGGCGGATGTGGCAAAGCAGGCAGACGTTGTTGGGGGAGAGGCGGAGGTGATAAAGGAAATGGTGACGAGGACGCGGAAGGGGGCGGAAGTGGCAGGCCGCGATAAGGGGAGGGAGAAATCAGGAGAGTATAGCAAAGGAGGCGGTCGATGGCAGTGGCGAGACGGAGATGATAAAGGAAGGGGTGATGATGAGGCAGGTTTGGAGGTAGAAGAGAAGGCGGCGATGAGGATGGTGGCTGGGTGGTTGGGGGCGGATTTGGGAAAGGAGGCGTACGATGGGTGAGGGTGAGACGAAGATGATAAAAGAGCGGGCGATGAGGACAAGGCGGGAGCGGAGGTGATACAAGATGCGGCGATGTGGATGATGGTGAAGGGGTTGGGTGCTGATGTGACGAAGGAGGCTGATAAAGGAAGCGGACGATAGGAGCGAGTTGGTAAAGGAGAGTGAGATGAGGGAGAGAGGGGGCGGAGGTGACAGGGGGCGACGAAGCGGATAGTCATGGAGGTTTTGGAGTCGGATGAGGGAAAGAGATGGGAATGGGGACGGGAATGCGGAGGAGCTGGGGTGGATTCGACAGTACATAGCGAAGGGAACGGTGGTGGAAGGGGTGGGGTAGAGATGACAAAGGACAAGGCAAAGAGATGGTGGCGGATGGAGTGGGGCTCAGAATGAGGCGACGAGAACAGGCTCGAGGAGGTCGAATGTGAGAGGACGAGCCAATGTGGCGGTCGCGGGGGCGGGTTTGGGGAATAGGCGGAGAGGAGACGCGGTGGCGTTAGCGGGGAGGAGGTCGGAGCAGAGGTATAGTGTGGTGGACGCCCGGCCGCTCCGCCTGCTCCCACAACACCCAAACCTTCTTTCGTCTGCTTTATCGTGACCTTCATTCGGGTGACTCTTGATGTAGGTATGATTAGAACGCTCATCTTCACAGCTGAGACCCGGGTTCAAATCTCATTCGATCCAAGAGAAACTTGTGGAGAAGAAGGTGGGTTCACGCGAGGTTTCCTCAGGTGTATTTTTTCCCTCTTTTTCTCATTCCACCATTGCCATCGAGATCCTAAACGCAACCCATGAAATTAATTTACCTATTTTCAGTAATGGCCATAAAGCATGTGCACTGGTATCAATAAAGTTCTTATAGTTGATCTTAATTGGGCAGTCATTAATTGAAGCTTTGTAGTTCGGGAAATCGTAGTTACAAGTCCCGACGAAGGCGTGTCTTCGACACCAAAGAAATCCCGGCGACAAGGTAAGACAAGTGAATGAGAATTTTAGAATTGGTACTTTAGTCAGTGTTTCGGTTGTTTTCTGCGATCTACGCTGATGTAGTTACTTAGAAAACTGGCCAAAGCTGCAGGCAATCTTTCTTTCTCTCATCTTTAGGTCAGCAAGATAGCTCGATTTACTACCCATTCCTTATGCCCCACCTCTTAAAAACTCAAAAGACTGTACAGCGGTTGTGCGGGATATCAAGTCAGTGAAAGAATTGGCGTACAGTGCCATCAGAAAGGAAAGGAATCTTCGCTAATTTTTCTTTCCTTTCAGCTGGCGTCTTTCATATCTTTCTTCGTCATTCTAATCTTTCTCGCGCTCACGCACCACCTCCTTTTCTTGCACTTTCGTCGTTAATCATTGTCTGTAGCTGAGAACCAGATTAATTTGGTTTGACCTAGTTCTCATCCTCATTTGTGTCAGGCTGCGCGCATCTCTCATTTGTCTAAATTGTTTTTTGTGCCCTGGTTGCCTGAAGCCGTTGCTCACGTCCTTGACCCTCGTTTCACTTCCTTTCCCGTTCTCTTTCGGAAGTTGATGTTGTCATTTCCATTATTACCATAGCATTTCTATTACTAGTTCTTAACCATTGTCGCGCCTGAATACTTACACAATAAACGTATTAGATTAAGGTGGCCTATAAGTGCTATTCCCTTCTACCACATGTCAATTTTGCCGTAATTTGTTTGTTTCCTGTGAGGTTACACGAATCTTCATAAGACTCAAATATAGCGGCGAATCTTATACGAGTAGTCGCTATCGGATATTTAATTTATTTTTATTTACTGTGTTCTTTGCCCAGAACGCGAAGCATACAC
The DNA here is from genome assembly GCA_031308135.1 of Acheta domesticus. Taxonomy (NCBI): domain Eukaryota; kingdom Metazoa; phylum Arthropoda; class Insecta; order Orthoptera; family Gryllidae; genus Acheta; species Acheta domesticus. The sequence continues at coordinate 89,186,866 of JAHLJT010003656.1, forward strand.
TTCTTTGGGTAAGCAAAGATTATGGTACTAAGTCATTTCCTATGGATCATCATTTATTCCTTACAGAATGTAATGAAAAGAGAGCAATACGTACACCACGAGAGTGAGATCGTAACAGAAGCAAATATTGACCTCTAATATTGGACGTGCTGTTATTCGGAATAGGACTCTGAAGTGCAGTTTTCCTCCTTGATATTCCCCTTGAATTTCGTCATTGCCTGTCTTCCCTTTCAGGTATCATTTTCGTAATTACATTTCCAACGTCTGTCCGTGTCTTCAACTATATGTTTCCCGTCTGTTCTTCATTCAACTTCGGTTAACTAACATGGCGCGCCCTCTTGTGATGTAAAGTCACTACTCTTTCCTTAAAACTGCAGTGTTGGAAATAATAATCGGGTAACTGATGAACGATGAGTGGTAGTTAAAAACACGCATTTTGTTTTGATACTGATTGGATGAAATACACGAAAACTGATATTATGAAATTGTAGGTTACGGTATGTCTTTGAAACTCGACTTATTCGATAATGATGCAATGATTGAAGTAATTTTGTTCTCGCTTATGTTATATATCACTCCATCAAATCAGGAGCGTGACAAAATATTTATAAAATTTCAAATTATTCTTGAGACCTATTCTATGGATTTTTTTTCTAGTTTCAGTTATAGTATGTACCACATTGTAGAAAATTATTATTGGATATATAGCATGAATGGAATTTTTTGATGATTACATTTGTTGTCTGTCAGGTTTAATGTTTCATGAAATGAATGAAAATTTCTGACTATTGCTGTTTTATTTTAAAACAAATAATATTTCTCATATTGTACAAGAATTAGACCTAGGAGTTAAATTTTACTTATGAATATGTGCTGATAACATGAAATGTAATACTATCACATCTCTACCGCGTTGAAATGTTTAAATTCAGTTTAATTATAATGAATAATGTTCGCAAAAATAAGTGCAAACTGAAAGCTGAAAGTCTCCCTCCTTTATCCAATATCACTGTAAGTAGGATACCGACGCGGTCTACCGCCAATTCCATGGGAGTACTCCGCCTTGGCCCTGAATGACGGCACAAGAGTTTTCAAAGCTTTTTGCACCGACATCTGCCACCAGTCACCGCTCTCAACGCGTGGCCATACCACTTTGAACACTGGGCCGAAACGAGCTCAAATCGGACGCAAGACGTGACTAAAACCATGGAAGTTAACTTAAATTGAGTTATGTTTTGAAGAGGCATAATGTGATATAAAATATTGAATAAAGATAGATTGCTGAAGCATGTGTATTGTTATAGTAGAAGAGATGGACTTCGTGACGCAACTTTCCCAGTATAGGATAATTACCCTAATACAATCCACTGCCACTACTGTTGCTGATGCTGATGCTGATGCTTAAATTTTTTTTTTAAATGTCTAATGAACTTAAATTTTAGCAGCCTTAAACATAAAATAATGAACTTAAATATTTACATTCATAAGTTAATGTAAATATTACAAATATTGACATATATCAATTGGCGCGGCATATAATTTCCGCCAATATATTTAATTTATAATATGCTTCATTTGTAAAAGGTAGCTAAGGAAGAATAAATGTGGTTTTTATGGTGTAACGGTTAGAATTTCGGAATGTTATACCCAAGTTAGCGTGTTCAAACCCGATCAAATTCGTGGATTCAGGGCGAAAAAACTTTTGTACGCCTTCTTTCCGAGGGGAAGTAAAGCCAGCTGTCTCACGTTGTAGATTTACTGCATGCAAAAGATCGTCAAGCCTAGAAGAATCTTCTGAGCAAATTGCAAATCCCCTGTTTCGTTGCCCGAGTGATACCTTCTTTCTCTGAGGTGGAAGAGCAGACCTTATTGCCTGGGCATCGCCTTGAAAAATGAGGCGAAATTAAATTTGAATAGAATATGTGAGAGGCTTGGAGCACAATATATAAGGGCCGCAAATGTGATATTGAGAAAATCGAGATCAAAGTTGAGTGACTATAGTAAACGCTATTGAAAGCATTTTCTTTCCAACGTTAGATCTCTGCAAGTGTTTGAGCTATTGGAATAACATTTTTTCCAATATAGTTTTTACTTGACACTCTACTCCAAACACAATTTGCCAAAAATACACTTACTCCCGCCGTTCTCTTACCCCCCTCATATACCTGGAAACCACAAAAACTAGTGCTGAAACAGTACGTACTTTCTCACCCGTATTTTCAAGCAAAATTACTCGAAAAGTACTCAAATTTTGAAAAATTGTTCATGACCTTATTTCAAACAAATATTTAAGGAATAGATTTCATTAAGGAAAGCATCTCTATCTTCATAATTGTAGTTGTAGGAAGACGCTGGAAAAAAATTTAATTTTTCTAATTTTGGAAAAATAATCAGTTTTCTTGACACCATCGAACAACAAAATTTAGTGTAAATCGATAGAGCCATTTCTTTGAAACTTTTCAAAATGTCCCAGGGGTGTCATGTAAAGAAACCCCCCAAATTAAAATATCATCTTCAAATTCAAGGAATCGCGACGTCCGTCAGATCGATTGGGGAATGTCAATTTTGGAGAAAATCTGTTGAACGGTTTAGCCGCTAGCATTGTTGACGGACGGACTGCGCCATGAGAAACTTGTGGAGAAGAAAGTGGGTCGATTAAAATGTACGTACGTTTTGCCGACATCTGTTTTTCAGTATCAACGACCCACAAAACATGGATTCTGGCTGCACCACGTGTTAGAGGATTTTTTTAATTTAGCAACTGGATTTATCCACTTTTTCGTTACCAGGGCCCGGTAATAAAAGTTTTCCGTCGAAAATTCGCCGCTTTTTCGCACAGCATTGTTTGACTTTCTGTCTACTGTGGTAGCGAGAAAGTAAGTCCAGTGGCTTTTGGTATTTCGGCCCACTGTCCGCGGCGTGCGTACCTGAGTGCAGACTGCGGCTGCGGCTGCGGCGTGGCCGTTCAGGGCGCGCGAAATAAAGCGCGTTTTCATGCCATCAGAGCGAGCGCGTGGCGTCGTTCTATTGTTTTACGGCACGCATTCACGAGAGCAGCAGCTGTCGCCGCGCTGCGGGGGACCAAACTAGTGGGCGTGCCGACTTTCTGCGTGTTTTATGAGCCAGGTAGTTTTTGCTTGGTCGATGTGATTTTTGGAAACATGATTCCGCTAATAATTTTGCAGTTATGGGGCGTCGTTAATGTTTTTGTGCTTTTAGGAACGCAAAATTAAATATGTTCTTATAGATACCTAATTCGTGCAAATATCAATCATTGTCATTGAATACAATTTTCACAAACAGTTTCCTGGTCTTACCGTACATCTCTTTTAATGTTAGTTAGGTTTGTACGTTTAAGTGTAGTTAAATAATAATACAAAATTCACATATATTTACGTAATAAAACATCATTTTATAGCGCATTTTCACGTTATAAATATTTGTCGATTATTAACTATCTTCGGAATTGGTTGAAATCTTATTGAAGTCTCTGTGCAAATCTTCATAATATTTTAATAACTGGGGGAATGAATTACTTAGGTGATCCCAGATATATTACTTTCATCGTACCTACTACAACAGATCTATAAAGAGAGAGAGAAGGGGGGGAAAGACAGATTGTCGACACATTTTATGAATTGGTCAAGTTTTGTTCATTTCTTACTTTTATTCAGGGACACACGAATTCAGAACATGTGTGGCCCGAATAACACAGGAGCTCCTACGCTCCGCCTCCACGTGACCTCCGCCGCCTTGACGGTAGCTCCATCTACTTCCTGGTGCCCGCGCTAGCGGAACCACAAAGGAGCCGCTCCAGAGGAAGACGGCAGGCGCAGACAAGGAACGAGCGAATGAAGAAGGAAAGGAAGAAAAAAAAACGAAACAGGGCGGCAAAATTCGTGCGTACGCGCGCGCGGTCGTTGTCACGTCTCCGCACGTGATGCGGCGTGCCACAAGGGGGCCGTTGGTGGCACGACGGGTGGGGGCTGCGACGAGGGGGACGGAAGGGTGGGGGGACCGGAGCGCCCCGCAAAGGGGAGAGGTTGAGGGGTGGGGGTGAGAGGAAAGAGCCTTCCCCTTCCGCAGATCAAAAGATGTGTAGGCTCAGATTTTTCTGGCGTGACGTAAATGCGGACGGAGCGGGCTGCAATTGGTTAAGAGCCCACACAGCGTGGGCCTGTGTCGCCGTCGGCGGCACGAGCGGTGCCGCGGGGCAGGGGAGGGGTAGTTAAGCGAGTCGGGGGCGGCGGATGCTGGTAGTGGTAGCAACAGCAACAGCGACGGCGGTGGTGGTAGTGGAGACGACGTCGGTGTCGGGGACGCTTCCAGTCCTTGGGAATCGGCCAGTCTGCGAAATGGGCTTCTGCCGTGCGGGCCGACGACCGTGTGCGGGAGGCGCGAGGATGACGCGTGACGTGACGCGGCGCGTGACGTGACGGTGCGCGAGCGGTCGCGAGAGGGAGTGCGTTACGCTCCCGAGGCGAAGGGGTCGCGATGGCGCGTCGACTGTGGCGACTCTTCTCCCGCAGGAAGAGGTCCGACGACTTGATCGACCAGCAGGTACGCGTGGGGTTGGTCCTTGGTGGTGGTGGTGGTGGTAGTAATGCTTTTGGTTTGGTTGTTCGTCCTCACGGGTAAACAAAACTATTTCTCCGCGTGGTTGTGGTGGTGGTGGAGGCTTAGTCCTCTTACACCCAATTTCGTAATTAATTCTGATATCCGTGTTGTGTTTGAATGGTGAGAGAGTGGATTTCCGAGAATATATTTAATGCTTACCGGCATGTCTATGTATTGATACATCTGCGATGAAAATGTATGAATCATTACAGTGAGTCCGAAATACTTATCTCCCAGTATGTTGTTTTTTATACATTTTGATCGTTTTGAAATGTCACGTATTTAGCTAACAACATTGTCTTTTTACTCATCTCAAATTTTAATGGTACTTAAATGGAGTACTCATAGTCTTCGCGCGAGTCATCAAAATCTTCATTCATTTCTAAATCTCCGAAAAAACGCATATCAGAATGTGCAAAATTATCGATAATGGAGTTTTACTAGTTCGTCTTCCTCCATAGACATACAACGCGCTTCGTAGGGATGTAAGTTGCGACTGCGCCCTCTAGGCCAGTAAAGTGACTCTTTTTTCTTTCAACTTTCAAGCAAACAATTTGTTTAATCTTTGAGAAGCACAAAAAATAACACAAAATTTCGGGTATGACGAAAATGGTTATTGCTGGAATGGCTGTGCCAGCGGACGTCTCTTTTCGAAGTATGAGGAAATGGTCCTCCTGCTTGGTGAAGATGTTCTCTTGATTGGCACTGCGCATGGTCAGCTAGACAATTGAAGGATGTGCTTGTGTTGTCCTTTCGCTCTGTCGTGAAGGGACGTCTTATGCGTCTGTTTTTGCTTTAAAGTAATGTTAATTGTGTTAGGTTTTGCCATGTACATTGAGAATTAACAATTAAAGTCTGGTGCAGTGATATCTATAGTAAAAGTGCATTATTTACTCAAGATATAATATGATTATAATAATTTGTTGAAATTGAATTATTCAATTGTCATCAGTAGTAATAAAATATTTATTTTGCACGACTAACTGAAGTAAACAGAGGGGCAGAATTCCATTAGAACTCCCGCACATGGAAGTCAGCATCAATGAATATTGTAGAAATTATTAACATGTTCTATTTTTCAAGATGCGTAATTGATTGACACGCTTACCGGAGATCTGTTGGCTTAGAGCCTTGATTTTCCAACGTCGTGTGCATCAGCCTGTTGATCGTAAAAAGATTTTTCGCGTACGCCGTCCAGACAAAAACAAAGCTCTGATAATGGCATGATAATGGTACAGGACTGGCTGCTGGAAAATGTCTCACTCATCGCCGCGTTCTGCGCTTGCGCAGCCTGTATATTCTTAATCTAAAACATCTCTCTCTCTCTCTGATCCCTCTCAACTCTCTCCGTTATCACGAGACGACGTGACGGCGAATGGTTTCGACTCTGTTGGTGCAAGTTGATTTGAATTTCGCGCGAAATTGGGAGGGATATTTTATATATTCCGATTAAACACCCTTCCGACTTGTGCTGAGAGGATAGGAGGGGACATCAGATGACAGTGTTCATTTCTTCGTCCAGCTCGTGACCTTGAAGTGGTACTATACTTCGATTTATTTATAATGACGTTTGACGTTTAATCTGCTATTACGGTGCCATCCAATAGGGAAGCTTGAATGTCACCAAAATGACGTCTCTAGTAACGTTCAACTTCCCGATTGGATGGCACAGTAACAGCAGACTTACGTCAAGTGCCACTACAAATAAATCGAAGTGTATGATTAAATCGAAATAGTGCCGGTCCCCTTAGCGCTCCTCTCGCCGAGGCGAACCGCGCGCAGGGGCGCTCCGTGCGTGGAAGGACATCTGCGCGAGAAGGAAACTCGCCGTGGAGCACGCGGAGAGGCAAGTGCGAAGATTAATGGAGCCTTATAAATTCTCGCGGAGAGCTGTGACGCAACCGCAGCAGCCTGCCTCGCCGTAGTCATTGCCGCTGCTGCTGCCGCCGCCGCCTCTCGTCGTCATCCGCTCCATAGTCATCGTCGTCTACCTCGCATCCGCTGGTCTCTTTAAGATGGTCTTTGACTCTGGTTTTGCTGCCATTGTCAATTCGTCGCTTTCTAGTAAACTGAAAAAAAAGAGAATTTCATCGTTCTCGAAAAGTCTGGAAAAATCGGGGAATTTGTGGAAAAAGTCGGAGAAAATGTTGAGATGGTTATGAAGGAAGGTATTATACCTAAAATAAATAATACATTATTTTTACTAAATTTCTATTTGTTGAGATTTGTTAATTTGTGCTGCATCACTGCGAAGTCAAGGAGCAGACAAATTAGTTTCAGGCTTGCTTTAATATTTTGTTTGAAGTGTGTGAAATAGTCAGTGATTTTTTTAAATGCTATAGAAAACAAGTAAAAGTCAAGGAAATTCGTTTCTGGAAATCAGTGGTCACCTTGAGTGTTTGCATGCGGTCAGAGTGCGTCCGTGTTCGGCGGACTATTTTAAGCGCACACTATAATGTAGGTCCTGTCGCAATGCGTGCGACAACTTCTGATGACTCCGATCGAAGTTCCAAGTTGACAGAACAGTGACAAATTAACGTGAATTATTCGAACTACTGTGTGAAGGAGAAGTCTCGTGGGAGATCTCCAAATCAAGATGCCGCAGTAGAGACATCAGCGAGTAATTTCATAAGAAATGGGAGAAAGGTTTTGGTAGTAATTTTACCAAACGTTAACTAAATGTCACGAGCTCTTTTAATATTTTCGCTTCCATTACTTCTCGCAATTACGTAATAATTGGAAGACGGATATCTGATGCTGTGGAATACTGTGTGATCACTACCGTTCGGCAGAATTAGATCACGATAGAACGTATCTTCGGGCAAAGACAGATTCACACTTACCACACCGTTTGTCATTTTCGGGGCCGTTGCAGTCGTCGTTGTTATACTCTCTGTGTTATAGTCATTGTGGTTTTCGCTTTCCATCTTCGTCTCGTGTTCATCATCTTCCTTCTTCGTGCACCAATCCCTATATCTCATTATCAACATCACTGTCGTCCTCAGCGTCACGTGTGCTACTTCCTCGAATGATATGGCTGGAGTGATACAGCTGACTACCCAGTTTCCTGTCTTTGTACTGAGATGAGTACTATATGTTTAATTTGCAATGAATACGCCGCGTTTCAACATCGCAACACTGCCTCCACCTCTAATTCTGTTACCTGTCTACCACTGACTTACCTGTCTGACACTGATTTACTCTTCAGTCCACTTTGATACGTATCCTGTGTGTTTTTGCAAGAACCTATTCCTGTTGCCGTGTTCCACTGTCATGTTGGACCATTTCCGATATCGTTGCAGCTTCTCCAAACACTCGGATGTTTTCATGAAAGGTCGTGACTTTTTGGATATCGGAATTAATTTACCTTTCATCCAATATCTTGCGATATACGTAACCTTTCTCATCCTTTGCGCGTTTCTATTCCTTCCATTTCTCCTGTTCCCATACCATCCCTAACAACACTTCCCATTCCGCCTGCGAAGAGCTTTCACTCCCACGACACATCTCATTTCTTCACCATCACTCGCCGCTAAGTTACCATTTCACACCATACGACCTCGCCGCCACAGCCATCGCGTAAATCTTGGCAGCTTGCGGTCTCGCTGCCATTTTTCTCCGCGTCCGCGCTCCGACCGCCGGTTAACAGCTTAATTAGGGAAGCGGCGAAGGCGGAGGCGTTGGAGGGGGTCGTAATGGGGAGGGGGAGGGAGAGACTCTGCGGTGAAGGCTCATGCAGACCGTCGTTCTTCACTACGCGTCACCAGGAAAACCACGTGCCACCTTGGGTGACGCCGGGGGATGTGCGCGGTCGACGACCGGCTAGAGCAAAGGTAGCTGATGAAAGGTTGTGGGTAGACTGGAGGAGTAGTGTAAATTAGGCAGAAAATTAGCAGGTGCCACCGGATCTCTAGTGCTGTTCGGCCTATTCGTGCGTGTATGTATACCTTGAAGTGGATCGAATCCTGATGTATTAATCCGAATGCAAAAGTTAATTCTATACTGTGACAATAAACCGAAGTAGTCATTTTTGAGGCATGTTATTAGCGGATTAAATATATGTAAACTTGGGAGCCAGTGGTGGAGTAGAGAAAATAAAGAAAATATGAAAGTACGCGATGGCTTTCTGGCATTTTGAGTGCATGGCTGAAACTCAGTATTAAGCTTCCTCAAATAAATAACTTTCATTCACAATTTTGCATTTTTATTTAGATCATGTCTATTAGTTTAATCAGTCACTGTCTCTCATCCGCGACACTATTCATTACTATGGTTCTTGTGAAAACCCAATACGAGCTAATTCAATTGCATTAAAATTAAGCTCATTAGTTATTCAAATGATTGTTCTCCATGTTGTCTCCGCAGGAAAGTATGTACCCTCAAAAAGGAAAAAAAGGGGAATAAGAGCCCAAATCTCTAGCTGATTTGTCTGTGAAAATCAATTTTATTACACTGGAGCGAATATTTTCTTACCAATTTTTGCTAAAAATGCTCATATGTTTTGTATTCAGAATTCAACTTGTAGAATTAAGAAAATGTGCACAGAATCAACTTCCCCCCATTAGCATGTCACACACAGTTTTTAACTGTTTTTGTCGTAAAATAAATAAAATAAAAACGTTCCTATTTCTAGTATGTGTGCTTTCGCACTATTCTTACGAATCAATAGGGATTTTACCGCAGTATCTTTGGGCGAGGACGCGCCGACGAAGTGCTCCGCGGGAAGGACGGAGAACGAGGCACGTCCCCCGAGGACGGAGGAGCCGCTCGTTTGGCTCGAGCGCCGATTAAAAAGTGAGCGTGGGGACTCATTTTTCAATCAAGTTGATTGCGCCTGATGGCGTGCTGAACTGGATGGTGTCATTACGGTCGTTTCTTGACGTGTGTTAGCATATCCCCTCCTCTCTCTCTCTCTCTCTCTCTCTCTCTCTCTCTCTCCATATATATCTATCTATATCTATATATATATCCATCTTTCTTTCTATCTCTTTTCTCTCTCTCTTTTCTTCTCTCTTTCTTTCTATCTCCATCTCTCTTATTGTCTCTTTTCTCTCTCTCTCTTCTTTCTCTCAATCTAATCTTTCTTTCTCCCTCAAGCTCTCTTTCTCCCAAACTGTAAACACACTTTCTTCTCCCTTCCCTTGTGTCTCTCTTTGACTCCTCTCTGTCTCTCCATATCTCGTCCCCTCTCTCCTTATCCGTCTTTCCTCTTTCTATCCTTTCTTTTATCGCTATCCTTTTCCTTTCTCATTCAGTTGCCGTCGGTTCTTGAACCTTGGGTCTCGGAATTGCGTACGTTAACTGATCCAGTTGAGGCGTTTTGGGCCCAGGGATTTTTTCGTGCCTACTGGGGTGACTGGATTCTGTTCGATAGAAGCGTGTTTTCTGTGGAGAAAAAGAATTTTTACGGTGCATTTCCTGTCAGACCGTTATAACCTTTCATAGTACTACTAAATGTTAAAAATAACTCGTTTATGTCCTCTCGAGCTGGAGATATAATTCAAAATGTTTTGCTCTTTTACTGACTGATGTTTATAGGAGGCTGACCCAGTTTCCTCCGCGCCAGATTTGGATCCACTTTACGTCTCACGACATCTCTACGTGTAGCAGCCCGTGCCGCACAATTTTGTAGATTGTTGACATTTTTATAGCTACCAGCATTCTATAGCGATGTGACATTTAAACTGTTACAACGTGTATGTAATAATTATTTCTGCGCCCCGTAATTATTTGTATAAACAATCTATTCAAATAACTAGGAGCCAGAAATTATAAAGAAGCTTTGTGACAAATAATGAGAAGTGTAGACAGATAATGAGAAGCAATTGTTAATTACGTTTATATCGGTCTGGGCTCGTTAATTTCCAAAATAGTTGTAGAAATGCACTAACAATGCTGATTTTCCTTCAGGTGGTCGAGACCGACTGGCCGCAGTCCACAAGTTAATCCAGCCCCACCTGCAGCGTGGGGCTATACTTGGGCTTTTATATTTTGGTGCGTGCGGGCTTGTTTTCACGATAGAATATCTCACGGTATTTCGCGTCGTTCTTGGTCGTGCCGCTTGGAGCCCCATGATCGCGACGGCATCGAGCAGTGCTAGCGATCATGCAACTCCTAGAGGCACGACCTGACAACGACGCGAAATACTGCGAGATATTCCATCGTGAAGGCAAGTCCCCACGCGCCAAGAAATAATACCCCAAGTATAGGTAGGTAGTTCACCTCAGAAATCGAACAGATCGTATTTGATCCCATAGCATGATCACAAGCCTTTCAGTTACGTATTATTTTTACTCGTGTAATGCCAGTTTATTCCACTCGTATTTTAAGAATTGGCAGAGAGTCATACACACTCACTCAAAGAGCACTTCATGGCTCAACAGTTTTCAAAATCAGAGCTTACGAATAAACTTCCACGGACCATTTCCCTTATCCTGGCCCGCCAGGTGGTCGAGACCGCTGGCCGCAATCTCCCACCTGCAGCATGGGGCTAAGTAGGCACTTCACCTCGGAGGCCTAAGCGAGCGTGCAGCCTTCGTTAACGCCGGTCCGCCGCGCAGGAAGCACTCGCGTTCACACGCGGTCGCTAACGCCAGCGTAAGTGGCCGGCGCGGCGATCCGCTGCAAGAGGCAGGCAGGCAGGCGGCGGTCGCAGCAGCGTTTGCTGTGGTGCATTGCGACCAACTTGGCGCTGATGGCCCCCCGGGCAGTCATTTGGCGCTTTGCGAAGGCTCAACAACTTTACCCTGCGTCGCGCCAACTTTCCCTACCGGAGGATGATCGTCTGCTCTCCTTCGGTATATGCCCTCGGGTGCCGTGGAGCAGGGAGCGGCTTTGCGTCGTGGAGGCTGTGTGGGCCTTAGAAAGTTTGACGTAAATGTGTAGTAAATAGTAATTTAGGAATAACGGACTTCTGTTTTTCGCAGTGGGCACGTGGGTAAACAAATTTACATATCACACTACATTTAAGTAAACACATTTAAGGCCTTGCAAAGCCGAATTAGCTAAGTACCAAAATTTTCTAAACGAATGTTTTGACTTCTAAATATTATATACTGTATATAGTAAATCTGTGTCCAAAACGCAGTCGAATGAGCGATGTTCCAAACGGCATCTAGGTAGTTAACATTTACCTAGTGATGGTTGCTGGTTGTACTCAAGAATACGAGTTCAGTTTTCATTGATTTCCCGAAGATAAACACATTTTTTGGCACTTAGCTCCTTTGGCTTTGCCAGGCCTCATTTACTGTCTTCTCTGGAGGTACACATGAAATAGATGTAGGCATTTGCCAAGTATTTGTTTTCCGTGCGAATTGAGAACATGAACATGTAAACCGTATTTTTAAACATTCTGAAAATGGAATTTGTTTTTAGGTTTTATGCGTGTAAACTAGTTAAATATTCCATTCTGTGAATATTGATACAAAAGTCTCTTTGTGGTACGTCTATGGAAAAGTACGTAGAAGTTTTACGTACTTTACTCAAAGTACGCAGCATACCGTAAAGTAGATAAAACTAAGGGTATTGCAGCACATGAACAAAAGATCTTCTTTCTTACTTCTTGTATTATTATGTATTCTTGTATTATTATCTTGTATCATTATGTTTAAATATTGATGTGTTAATATGTTTATATCATATTTCTTTAACCCTACGATGCATGTACCAACAAAACTGCATTAATGCATAGGCAGGGCCTTTGAGGCCCTACCCAATGCGCTCTCGAAAAGCTCACATAAAATTTGTTTATTATTCTTAATAACTTCATTTCTTAATAATTGCAATAATATTCGACTCTTAATCTTAAATAAATTATTATTTATTTCAATTACTATTCATAAAAACTGTTCTCATTAACCTCCATTAACTTGAAACATTATTGAAAACATACCAATCTTAATGTCAGAAACTGGAAAATTGCATTTGTTTGTTCCACTTCCAATTTGTTCCTCGAGAGTTTCTATGAATTTCTTTTATAGTAAAGTTTATTATTGGTAAACTTGGGTGTACATTTTCCGTCAATGGTGTTTTTCCGTTTCTAAATTTTCAAAAGAAATTACTGTAATTAAGTCAAATACCAACGAATTCGGTTTCGCAAGTTACACGAATTCGGTTCATTGTGGTTTCGCAAGTTACACGTTAGACTTCAAGAGAACTTACATGTGAAATTCTGTTGGTTCATTTACATTCCTGTCAAGAATTACACTATGGTTCTTTAAGATTTCTTTAACACAAATCACGGTAGCTACTGTTACGAATTTCCACTAAACACATCTTGCCTCAGAGTTGCTACACGACCAATGTAGAACAAACCGTTCTTTCTCTCTGGAGCAGAACATCTCGTAACGGCGCGTGTATAAATTGGATCTTTCGTCCTGAGCAGCAGGTATTTACGTTAGGCGCAGCGTTTCCGTTAAATTGCCCGGCCGTTCTGATGGAAGACTCGACTGTGGGGGTGGCAATCGCAGAAACGCTGACAGCCGTAAACACTAGCAGGGGGAGCGGAAATAGCTCGGGAGGGGCGGGGGGCAGAGAGAGAGAGATTCGTGCCAGGCGCGACCGCCAGAATGCGCTTAATCAGGCGGGAGATTAGAGTCAAGCGGGGTGAAGAGCGCTTGGTGCGGTGATAAATGGAGCCTTGAAGTCTTCTTATTCTGCCATTTATGAAACAGTAAGATTGGTGTACGTTAATGCAAAGAAATACGAAAAGCCAATCTGTAGCACTGAAGGGCTGGCCAATAGAGGGGCGTCAGTTGAACAGGTGTGCTGTCGGATTGACTGATACTTCCATGCTTGCGCGTAGTTGTTCAGTTCCGTTTGTTCTTTTGCAAATTATCTTTTCTTTCCATAAAAGGTAACTTTTACCTTTAAATTTTTTGTTTTGTTTTGGGTTGTGTAAGATGTGTTAAAATTATTTGAAGTCTTCGAACATTGAAGTACGAACAGGCAATTTTTCATTGAGGCAAACCATTCTTATCTTTGTGTTACGCTTCATAGGACAGTACTTAATGTTTTTCAGTTTCTGTCTCGTTTTTTCCATAAAATTCACTGAAAAATAAAAACAATTGAATTCAGAGAAGCAATTTATTTGGTAAAGGATCGTAGAAGAACTTGTTTAACTTTAATACATGCTTACTTAGTTTCATGTAACACAACTAAAGTGTATTTACGTCTGTGGCAATGACACACTACAAACACATTTGTTTAATGAGCGAATCCGATCTTTACAGAGTTCGACGAAGTCACAGTATTCCTAAAAGCTGTAGAGGCCACCACACACGCTAGCTCGTACCATTGCCTCATTCCAATTACTACACTTCTGAGTTCCGCTTATCAATGGATTAATTGATAATTCCGGGCGCATCAACTGCCAAGGTCATTACTCCCGTTAGTGTAGAGCATGTTTTTATCGCGGGAAGTTGCGACAAGTTGTTGGATGGCAAGATTCAGCGCCGACCTATCCATAGGCTTGCAGGTTTTCCTCAACCAGGTATCACCCACCAGCGTGGCACCGCTCCAGCCGGGACAAGCTCTTATCTCCCGACAAGTGTGGTAGTGTAGTGCGTGTGAGTGTGTGTGGAAGTGGGAGTGAGGATAGAACAAGGAAGGAAATATCGCGGGCTGTCTGTGGCCTTTTGGTAGGGTACTTACTCTGCCATTCGCGTGGTGTTCCCCGGAGAAAACACGAACCGATCAGAGCAGCCGGCCGCTAGAATTCTCCTCCAGGCAACGGCTGAATTCGAGGTAGCTATGTGTCGAAAATCCTGCCGTCGACGGGACCTGAACCCTTGGACAAGCCGGTCAGAGGTACTGCAGTGACATCAGTCGATGCCCTGAGCCACCTTGACTGGTGTTTATCAACGAATTATTGTGTTATTTTCTGATGGCGGCCTTGGATAACTCGCATAATCGTGAGTCAACTGCACGTGGTTCGTCTGGTCTCCCCATTCACCGGTATGTCGATGGAGCCGCGGGCGCCGCGCCGCCCCGCGCCGCGAGCGCTGCCGAGGGACCGCGTGCCGGATCGCAGGCCGCGTTCCGCCCATCGCTTCCGGTAGGGGAAGGGAAGGTAGGAATGGAGAGGGGAAGGGAAGGCCTGGGGCGACTCCGCGTCCCTTCCGCGCCGGGGCGCATCTCGCCACGCGACGCGTGCCTGCGTACGGCACCGCCGGGCTTTGACCTCCTACGGGGACCGCCACACCTCACCCTCTGCTCTGCCGCACACACGACGCTCCAACCCGGTCGTCCTCTCTAGTCCTGTTGCTTCCCATCCAATCCCGATCTCGACCGGTCTCGATCCGACCTTAAACGTCCCTGACCCCTCCAGAATCGTTCTGATCCGTCTCGACCCGCCTCGTCCCATCCCAACAGTCCCGATACGACCAGACGTGATCCGATCTGATCCGATCCGATCTGACCCGTCACGATCCGACCCGACCCGACCCGATCCGATCCGACCCGATCCGATCCGACCTGACAGAATGGGAGTGAAGGATCGAAAGTGCGATAATATAATGGTAAATCAGCCGGAAAAAGTAAATACGGTGTGGTAAATGAGGTGCCTACGAATAAGCGGGAAGACACAGAATTAAGAGAAGTAGGTCGACAAAGGAGAGAAGTGAAACAGAAAACGGTAAACCACCGGGCATCTGAGAAGATCAAAAAATCAGTGAGCGTCTAGAATGTCAGTGAGCAACAAGAGCAACCCACTGCAGCGCCAGAATAGAAAAGAGCCGAAGGGTAGCGATGACAAAGGAAATCACGAGAATGCAGACGGGTTCGCATCCGTGGAGGGCTGCCTGAGGCGGCAGAAGGCGCTTTATAAGAGACCCCTGGCGACGCCTCGGCTTCCTCCTGTGTTTACAAGGAGTTCCCCTCACTCCTCCGACTGCCCTCCCCCTCCGCTGTGTTTCTTCCTTCCCCTCTCTGCCGTTCCCGCGTCGCGCCTTTTTAACCCGGTGGAACGGAAATAACCGCGACCGCCCCTAGCGCTTGAACGGCGATCTCTGCGCTGTCAGCGCCTCGGCGCGTGGCGAGGGCGGCGGGGAGGGGGGCAGAGACGACGACGCATGCCGGGATAAAGGTCGGCAAGGGTAATAGCAGCACGGAGGAGGAAAGACCGCCTGGTCGGCTGCGGAGATGCGCAGGACGGCGAAGACGGACTACGGAAACGACACCAGAGGGCGAAGAGTACGTCAGTGCGAGGAAAGTAGGGCGGAGGGATGGCAGAGACGTACTGGTCGAAGAGAGAGCAAGGACGACGGTGATAAGGGGCAAAACGACGGGGCATGTGTGTATTAAACATTACATTATATTGTGAAATGAACACGCATGCAATTGGCTAGTAGCAATTCTTTAGTAACAGTTATGCGAGGCAGTGAGTCGAATTGAAACATACATGTATTTTGATATCAAAAGCGTAGAACATTTTGTGTAGGCTGAACTCGAGGAAATTTTATAGGGCAAAGATAAGAGCTGCCAATTTAGAGCCAGAGAGGCACTTTGGAATAGCAAGATAGATATTGTTTCGCTTAGGTAACTAAACACAAAGAATTTATCAGTTTTCAATGCAACTTCAATTTAGTTAAATCATATTAATTACGTAGTCATCATTTAGTTAATTTACTTTAGTTCAGTTCATCTGGTACGTACAACTTATTGAATCATCACTCACTGTACATTGCACGTGTGTCCCGGTTATTCATTTCCTGTAGCCGTTTGTTAATAAAGTCCTCGCGGGCAAGACGATGGCAGCGCCGGGGCGGTGAGAAAAAAAGGGGGTGGGTGCCGACGATAGCGACAGCGGCTTCGAATAACCGCCTGCCACCCCAGGCACTCGCGCGGGCAATGACGCGTGATCCCCGCGCGTCGACACCGAACCTCCATTACGCGCCCGTGGGCGCCCGTAAGGAGATGAAGTATGATGTGGCGTTTGCACTCTTGGGAGCTGGCCGCTTGCGGCGCGTAAGCCCATAGTGCCGTCCCGGGCAATTTGTTTCAGACTAGAGTTTGCCCGTACTCGCAACCCAGGGGCGTGTGGCGTCTCAATTTTCTGGTAGGGAAAACGAAGTCTTCTTCTTCTTCTTCACTATCAGGCATTAGGCTGACAGCCTGTTCCGTCTTCAATCCAACCGTTTCTTCCTAGGACGTCCTATTTCTCGTCTTCCTACAGGTTTATAGGATAATATTGACTTTATTATTCTTGTGTTATCCATTCTATTTATATGGTGTATCCAGCGTTGTTTATTTTCTTTAATACGGTCATTCATGGAATGTATATTTAGATCAGATTTAATCTCCTCATTTCTGATTTGATCTAATATCGAGCAACCATTCACTCTCCTCAGAAATTTAATCTCTGCTGTTTGTATTCGTTGTTGCTCTTTTGCTGTTAGACTCCACGATTCGCTACCGTATGTTAATACTGGTGCTGCCATTACTTTAATAAAATTTCATTCTAGTTTCTTTCATTGTTTTATTTTTTAAAGTTCTATGAATAGTGCCACGCATCATTTGATATTTATTTAGTTTATTTTGCAAATCATTTTCCCTTTCATAGCTAATGTCACAGACCAAAAAATTAAAATGTGACACTTGTTCTATTATCTGATTATTTATAACAATTTTGGAGCGTATAGGATATTTCCCTTTAAAAGCCATAACTTTCGTCTTTTTAATAGATATTTTAAAATCATAGTGCTCACATATCTGGTTTAAGCGGTATATAGGTTTTTTGCAAATCATTTTCTGTTTTCTGCATAATTATTTGATCGTCAGCAAACAATAATGTATTAATGCTTATTTATTTATTTTGGGAGTGTAGCTTTATTCCTGGATTTATTTCATCTTTCCATTGTCCCAGGATTGTTGGGGGGCTTGTCTGACTTTTTTTCGAGCATAATTACGTTTCTGTTTATAGTTTGCTGCAGAGGAAAACGAAGTCTTTGGCGGAAATGTAGCTGTCTCTTTCAAGACCTTTGTGTAATATTTTGGTGATTTAAGAAAGGCGCCGACTTAATAAGGTTGGGGGCAATTGTGTTTATTTTTTTGCCACTGATAACTTTTTTATTTTTAATACTGTACGCAAGAAATATAATTATGCTGACGACAGTGAATGAAAACTTTCATTTGTTAATTTCCAATTGAGATTCGTACATAATTCCATATTTTTATCCCCTAACTTACTAGTCGTCTTACTAGCAACATCGCAGAGATTTTCAGAAGAAATCAGCAACGTTATCGACATTTGTATGAAATGGTTTAATGTATAGGAAAAATTAGGTACTTTAGGATACAATAGGATATATGGTGGAATTTGAGGTATCGTGTATTTAAGCACGTTCGATTTTATCGAGATGGTAGAGGAAATAAAGTTATCTATTTTGGGTTAAGTGGTTAATTTGTTTGACAGATTTGAGAAGTGATAACATTATAAAAGTGAAGGAATTCGAGATACTGGGTTTGTAGTAATCGAAATTGGTTTTATAAAGTATCGACATGTCGGTATTCAAGAATTCTAAATGCATGTATCGGAATTTGGCAATATCACATGGGTTAAATATGCAATCTGAGGTTAATACATCAATAAAATACTTTGTTTATCTTCTAACATCACGGGTATCATCACAAGGCGAGTGTCATCGCAACTCATGACCGCGGAGGCTGTCTGGGAAGGCGCAGCACCCTGGATTTGATTGATTCATTGATTGATTGATTCATTCATTCATTCGTGATTCTGAGCGCCGAGGTCATTAGTTCCATACGTGTAGTGAATGTTTTTTTCATTTTCGCTGGAGGTGCTCTTCCCTAGCTGGGTGGCGAAATCGGGAGCTGACCTACACGTCTTGCGGGTTTTCCCCTCAACTAGGTATCTCTCCCCAGCGGGGCACCGCCCCAGCCCGGACAAACTCTAAGCTCCCGACTGGTATCCCGGCATGTGTTGTAGTGTAGTATGTGTGTGGTGTGTAAATAAGTGGTGAGTTTAGGACAAGGAAGAAGGTATGATCCCGCGCGGTCCGAGGCCCGGGATATGGTTGATACGGTTCTTCTCCAGCGTTCGCCTGGTTTTGATCGGAGAAATCACGAAAACTTCCGATCAGATCAACGAGGAGCTAGATTTTTCCTCCAGACAGCAGCTGAATCAGACGTAGCCAAATAGCCAATCTCAAAAATCCTGCCACTGTCGGGATTCGAATCCTAGGACGTCCGGTCAGAGGCATTGCAACGACATCATTTGATGCTCTGAGCCGGTCGCTGCACCCTCGAGAAGGGGTTCGCCCGTCCTCGCGGCGTCCTCCTCGCGTCCTCTCGCCGTCTCCTCCGCGTCCTCTCGCCGCGTGCGCAATTACCCAGGACGTGCGCGGGGCCGCGGAGGGTCGCGCCTCGACCCTCCGCTCGGCTCCTCTCCGGTCGACGATCGTGCCCGCCGCTCGTGCTGCGCGCTCCTCCAGCCGGAACTCCCCCTCCTCCTCCTCCTCCCCTCCTCTTCGACCCACCCCCTTCCGACACCTCCGCGGTTGCCATTGCTCTCGTGGAGTCTGCCCTCCACAGACCTCACTGCTGTACCATTGTGGGTTTTTTTCTGGGCTGATTATCCCTTTCCTGATAGTTGTTTGGTGTACATTTTTCGTCTGCTTCTTTTGTTATTTCTCCTTCTCTTCCGTCTTCTCATTACTCTTCGCCTTCTCATTATCCTAATTCTGCTTTCCCTCTTCCATATTCTTCTCCTCATTTCAACAGACCTTACTGCATAATTGCTGTACAATTGTGGTTTTTATAGGGGGGCTGATTATCCCTCTCCTGATATCATTTTATGATATTTTTTTGTCTGCTTCTTTCGTTATTTCTCATTCTCTTCCGTCTTCTCATTACCCTTCGCCTTCTCGTTATCCTAGTTCTGCATTTCCTCTTCCTTGTTCTTCTCCCCTTTCTCTTCCAACTCCTTTTTTATCTCCTCTTTCTTCTTCTGCTTCTTTAAATACCCAAGAATGAAATCCCAAATTCCTACATCTTGTGAACAACGAAGCTATAAATGTTTCTCTGAATGATACGATAGTGTTCAGTATGGTTTGCCTTTCGATGATCGGACTTTTGCATCAAACGTTATATTTTATCATTTTTCCACTTCCGAAGTATCATTTCCTCTCAATACAAAAAAGTCGTCAACTCCCCTCTACATCGTCCAATCCCA
This sequence comes from Acheta domesticus, assembly GCA_031308135.1. Taxonomy (NCBI): domain Eukaryota; kingdom Metazoa; phylum Arthropoda; class Insecta; order Orthoptera; family Gryllidae; genus Acheta; species Acheta domesticus. The sequence goes on from JAHLJT010003656.1 coordinate 89,206,673, forward strand.
CTTCTTTTATGTCTCTAACGTTCCTGTCCATCAGCCCTGCCTGTTCGCATTTGCTGCTCCACTACACCCTTGACGCTTGCCCACCCCTAACTACCCCTGCGTTGATGACCCTGTGGTGTCGCGGTGGTGATTTGACCTATTCTGCGGTTCCCTGCAAATCACGCCGACCGCAAGCAAATGCATAGTGGTCGACAACGGGGATCGTCGGTCAGTTTTGGTCTATCAATATGAATGATCGACATCTGTCGGCCGGAAATTGCGTCTTTGCTCCATGTCATGACTTCAAAGACTACATTTTCAATCTTTCTACAGAATCTATGATTAACATATTCACGGTTTTATTGTATACATTCTCTCGTGTGCTGTGTAGAATCAGATAATTGAAATGGTGGTTAGAATCTGTTTACAAATGCGTTTCTAGATATTTCAATTAAAAGTAAATAGCAAACTCTCATTCCGTGGATATTATAGGTTTGATTTCTCATTCGCATTTCTGAAATTGAATATTGATTTTACATGAAATTCTCACGAATGTATCGCAGGGAACCATTCGAATATACACGTACGCAAGTCGTACCACCGATTAGAAATTTTGATACATTGTTTTCGGTAACAAATATTTCTGGGTGAGGAACGATAATTTATTGAATGTACATTTTTTTGATTATATATTCTACACTTCAATCTATGATCTCACTAGAATTCTCAACGAATTATCACAAGCTTTCAAAACTTCCCCAAGATTAGCTTGTTCCAGTAATTTCCCTTGCGTCTGCGTATGTTCTCATAGCCCTTTCCGTCTCTCAGTATTTCTCATTTTCCTAGCACTAGTCTTTCTCGTACATTTTCATTACCAGCGTCCAAAATATTTTTAATTTTTTTATCGTTGAAAATTATAAAATAGAACATTGACACTCGTAAAAGGAATTGAGGAGTGTGAAATACACGAAATCCATGAAAGCCGTGTTAAAAACGTATTAGAGGTAAATATATCGTTATGAATGTATGTATAAGAACAATTGCAAATATTCATATAGATATTGATCCTTGAAATTGAAATCTTAGTAATTAGCAATATTCTATTTGAAAAAAATCAACATATCTTTAAGCTCTTCGAATTCTGGAACATATTCGCCAACTTCTTTCCTAACTCCTTAGTTATTCTAGCGATGTCTCATCTCTTCTGCGCGCTTTTCTAAAATACACGGTTAAGATCGTCAGAATTGTTCGGCAAGATTAGAAAGTATACTTTCCTTCCTTTTAAGATTAAAAGAGTATATTTAATCTTTTCTCAGGGAAGACAACCTTTGATTTTACGTTTTGTGTTTTACAAATTATATGTCTTTAATCTCTGTGTTCTGTTATGAAATAGTGCTCCAAACAATTCTCATAAGGGATTTTTAAATTTCTTAGATTTTATTACACCTTCTGAAAATTCAAACTTTTACAGTTTGTACTGTTCTTTGAGACAATAAATAAAACAAAATCAAACGAAATTTTGTGTGATAAAATATGTTTTATTATTTTTATTTCACAGATAGGAATCATGGTTAAGAAATGTTTATTAAAACTGTGTACAATGTGAAACGGAAGATATCTTTTGAAACTAATATATTTATTTGGAAATTTAATATAATACATTTCAAGAAGTAATATATTTTACAAAGGTTAAAATGCTTTATAGCAATTATGAAAAATGATACATTAGAGTACCCCATTAAAAAAGGAGAGTACAAAAGAGAATACATTTTAAAATAATTAACTTGTTTGAAAATATTATAAACATGGCTTTAAAGACATCTGATAACCCAATAGCTTATCAGTCAGGTTTGTCAGTATTAGCAGAACCTTTAAACACAACACAGTACGACTAGTAAGACGTACGACCAAAATTACATTAATGCTGAAGGCGTTGTTACAATATACGAGGAAACCATTTGGAGCGAGGATCTCTCTTAAGATTGTGCTCTCGTGATATCGTGAAACTTCGACGTGGACCATCCCTTGATTTTACGATCTCCTGGGAAGTCTAGCTTATCTTGCTGACACCCGACTTCACCCAGAGCTTGGTGTCTGCTCGCCTCCCGTCTTCCGCGGGCGGCGGTCGTCCCGTGGCCTCGCTCTATCACACGTCTCCCCCATCCCTCTCCTTCGTCGTTACCGCGCGAACGCCCCCCCCCTCCGCCGCCCGGGGCCGGAGATCGATGCCGGTCGTTTGCAGGGCGCGCGGGCGTGTCTGCCGACGCCGCCCATTTGTCATGAAAAATCGTCGCGTTCGCTTGCGGGGAGGTGACGCCTGCCGTCGACACGTCGCTCTGAAGACGCGAGACGAATGCACTGCTTTTCGTATCTTTCGTCATGGGGCGTAGGAAGTGAATGTGCGGAGCTTGTGCGCTCCGAGTCTTACTGCCTGAAGAAAAAGGGTTATTAGTGCAACTTGTGTCCTGTGTGCTTGTCAGTTTCTTTTGAGATGTAAATGCCTGTGTCTTGTCAATACGTTAGTCTTGTTTATTCATTTCAGGTCACTGAGTGTTACTGTCAAAAATGAGGTTTTCCTAAAACGAGTACATTTTTTAAATCATATTAGTTTTACATTTTTTTATTTATAATTTTTCGTGTTTCTGAATCATTTACAATGAAATTTTCAGTTAGTTGTCACTAGGAAATAAACGAGGAGGTAACACCGCTTAAGCACAAGAAGAGAAGAACGTATTTCTTTTCATATCTTTTTTTCACATGCGGTAGAAAGTTAATAGATGCAGCTTGCTTGCTCTTCTATGGGTTATTAGTGAAACGTTTTACTCTCTGAAATTGTATTATGTAGTGTCTATGGTTGCCACTTCCTTTTAGATGTAAATGATTACATCTGTCCATCACCTTTCCGTCTCGTTCAAAAATTCTCCATTCGGGGTCGGTTAGTAATCCTGTCAAAAATCAAGTTATCCTAAAATTGACATTTATTACCTTTAATAAATTCATGTCAGTTCTTTCACGTTTTCTATTACGTAAGTTTTCATTTGAAGAGAGGTAACACCGCCTGAACAAAATTTAGAAGAAGCGAAACGATCGCTGCTTTTGTGAGGCCCTGAGAGAAATGAATGCACTCCGCTTGCGCGACCCGAATCTTTACTGCTGAGGAACAACGGGTTATGTAATAAAAATAATACATTCTAAACTCTGTGAGGGCAACGTTTGACAGCCTCGAGTTATGTTCGGGTTGTGTATGGTAGTCCCGTATTTTTAAAAGACTGCATTTCATCCGCACACTTGTATCTTATTTAAAAATAGGAGTATCTGCATTCCATGTCAAATATTATTTTATCTTGTAGATCTTGAAGTATTCACATTATCTCGTTCCTTAATTTCGCAGTCTTTAGATATCATAGAGATTCTTATAATTATCAACAAATTCGTAGACACTGACATGAGGATCATAATGGTGCCCCTGGCTATTTTTATATTCTGATCTTATTTATTATTATTTACATGAGAGTATTGGAGTTGTCGTTTTTTTGTGAGATTGAAATTCTATTTTTAATATTCAGCTCTATGAAGCTGAACACATGAAGCAACCTTCTATTTTCAATAAGCGAAAAATAAATAATCCATAATACCGTCCATGATCATTTAATGCAAATGCTTCGTTCTTGTATTGAAGTAAATTAAGAAGAGGGGTGGTTAGCTTTCATAATTGAAATATAGGAAACTTGTACTGCAATTATTAGAAGCTTATAATTATCCTTCATTTCAATTACATTAATTTTATAAGTTTCACTTTCATTTACTTTCTTGAGGCAAATTCTCAACGTTTAAGTTTGTGTTTTGCGGTACACATTTGTTTAAGCGCTGGCAGACACGCAGTGTTCGTTCATCGATGCTCTTCAAATAATTAATACATGCGTGAGAGTGCGTAGTTACTCGGGGAAAGAACGCTCAAAGCTGCGAAGAGAAGCAGCCATGTTCTCATTCAAAGGGATTTTTATGACTTCCCGAGCGATGGGCAGAGGTAAACGAGTTTCAAAGGTTTCTGGCGCTCCTCACTTCTCGCATTCGAAAGTTGCCTGCCGAATATTCCGTTTCTCATACGCCCGAATCTAAACGAGATCCATTAAGTTATTAAAGAAGTAAAACGTGGGAAAGTTTTGAACAGACAATCAGACCTAGCAGGACTGGATAAAGGCAAAGTGGGCCCCTGGGTTATGAGGTCAGGTGTAAGAAAATAAAAATAAAAATTTTACACCGTGTTGCGATAGTTTTGAAGTATACGTATGTCTCTTGAAAAATACCATTGTGTCCATGTAATGTGGTATATTGTGCATGATCAAGTAAATTGTTGAATGGCGAAACAGCATCATTGTGAAAAAAATTCACCTTGTATTGAAATGGCACAACAGGATCATTGTGAAAAAATTTCTCCTTTGATTGAATTTCCACGCTTCATACAGTTTTTTAAGGCTTAATTGTATCATTCTCGTTGCGCTTTTTAATAAGTTTGCAAATCTCTCACACCTGTTCTGTGAGTTAATATGGAATAGTTCTAAAAAAAAGAGAATGAAGAATAGACGTATACCATTTGTACCGAAAATGTATATTTTCTGTGGTTATTTGATTACCTAAAATAAAAACCGAGGCAGTGTACGAGTATTAATATCTGCTCGTGAACATTTACATTTCTTCAAGTTCTAGTTGTAAAAGTTCCTCCCCATGTACTTGATCTTTATTTTCTGCGCTTCGCAGTACCCTTAAGACATGATTGCGGGACCCCGGAGAGCTTTACAGACTCGTTTGGAAACCGCCGCTGTAATCTCTCTCACCGGGTCTCATCTCCTAGAGATAGCGCCGAGCGACTTCCTTCTGGTCCCTTCCGCTTCCACTCTGTGGTCGTGTCCTGACCGGAGGCCGGAGGAGGTGGCAGTAGTAAGCACATCACGTAGCTGGAGGAGGGGATATGTTGGGAATGGCAGATGGATCGTGTATGTTTGCTCGAATGGTCTCAAGATGTTGATTCGCTGTCTAACCTACATTTTGCGATACCTTGAACAGTCTACGATAGCATATTGTAAAGGACACGAAGACAAAAGTTTTTTCAGTTGTTATTGTTCTTCTTCTTCTTTTTGTTATTAAGTATGACTATTGTTTAGTAACTGCAGTACAGAATAATGACGATTCCCCTCTCCAATTCGATGTTTAAAATATATTAATCAAATACTACACAAACAGAACTTGATTATTCGAACCAGAAAATTACAATGGGTAGGTTTCTATAATAACTTGTTCTCATGACATAGTCAGCAACTAGATCAAAGGCACCTTTATAGAATTATCTATCCCCGTACAATTGATTCATGTGGGACTCGTGCAATGCGAGGCCAATTAAATCACGAATAAAACAGCGTCGCTTGGTATTAGAAGATAAAGTGTGTCGCACAATAGGTGCAGTGCGGGTTCGTGCCTGCCGCGGAGGTGGCGGGTGCCGGGCGGTGCCGCCTCGCTGCGGCGCATCGGCCCCGCCCACTGCAGCGCGGGCGTCGCGTCGCGGGGTGCCCGCGCGGCTGGCAGGTGGCGCGGCGCGGCGCTGGCCTAGTCGATAGCGCAGCCGCTGACGGCGGAGTCACCTCGCCCCTCCGTTGGCAGTCTACCTCTCGCCACCACCTCGGTCCCTCTCTTTGCCTGCCAACGTACCCTAGGCCACCCAACATCCCCTCCGCCTCTTAACACCCCCTCCGCCTCCTAACACCCCCTCCACTTCACAACATCCCCTCCGACTCTCTACACTCCCTCAGCCCCCTAACAACCCTCCGTCACCACACACCCCTTCCGCTTCCCAACATACCCTCCGTCTCCCAACACCTTCGTCTGCCATCTTCGTAAGCCTTCTTTATTCCCTCCCTCCCGTCATCCCTCTCGATCACCCACTCTTGCGTCCCCCCCAATATTCTCTCCACCCCCTCTCTCTCCTCGTCATCCTTAACCCTTTACCTCTTCTTCGCCTCCTCTCTGTCCCCCTTCCCACCAAACCGTCAACTTTCCCCACCACCACCGCCTCTCCACCTACATCCTTCCATTTCCCTCCCCCTCTTTCTTCGCCACCACCTCTGCCCTATCACCTCCGCCCCCTCTCCGCCTCAACGTCCTCTACCTTCTTGCTTTCCGCCATCGCCTCTTCCTCATCCGTTCCCCTTCCCATTCCACTACCAGCCATCCCTCCCCCCTCTCTCGTTCTCTCTACGCCTGCTCTCTCATGATTGCCGTCTCCACCGTTGTACGTCCCTTTTAATTTCTTCTTATTTTTAATTTGTTCGTGTACGCAACATTAGAAAAATTGCACATTCTACATACATGACAGTTTCGAGATGTCCTCCAGTGACATTCCTTTTTCCAAAGTTACTATAACTCAATACATAAATTCAATTAATTCAACGTATTTCGTCTCTTTGTATCATGTCCATGGCATAAATCATTCCTTGTCAAATGATTTGGATATCTTTACAGGGTTTGCTGATGTTTGAGGCTTCTGATTTCATCAGTTTTTTAAACAGAATCTCTACTTCAACTCCCGCTACCGCCTCTATTGAACAAATATGGTCGAACAAGAACGTAATCTACCATCTCCACCGCCACACCGCCCGCACCATTTCTTTTGCACTGCACCCCTTCCCCCCCTCTCTGGTGAGAGGAGACATCGCGTGCCGCCACCGCCCTCCGCCCCCGCCGATACGTCCATTAAGCGCCCTCGTGCCCCTCCTCGCCGCGCCGCGCACATCCCCAACGCCGCGTCATCCATCACGCCACTTCCCCTGCCGAGCCACCCTCGCTTCGCATGCGGCTCCTCCCCCCCCGCCCTCTCGCACCTTCCGCATACCTCCAGCCTCCCTACCGGCTTAGGGCAGCAATTCATGTCACTGCTGCGCCTCTGACCGGGAGGTTCCAGAGACCGAGACGCGACGGTGGCAGGATTCTCGACACTAGCTTATTAGCTAGGTCGAATGCAGCCGCTGGCCACAGGTGAATTCTAGCGGCTCGCTGCTCTCATCGATAGTTTTCTGTGGATTCTCCAATCAATAGGGAGCTTTTGCCACCTCGAACGTGAAGCACTATCGATCTTCTGCTCAAACGCAGCTCAAGTTTCGCATCACTTTAGTGGATCTGCGCAGAAGATCGATAATGCTTAACGTTCGAGGTGGCAAAAACTCCTTAACTAGGGCAAATGCCGGAAAAGTATCCTAACAAACGGGCCGAGAACCACGCGCTTTCATTCCTCTTTCTTGTTCTATCCTCATCCATGTATATATATATATATATATATATATATATATATATATATATATATATATATATATATACACACACTTACATGCCCTTCACTATCACACATATCGGGAGACCAAAGAGAGAGCTTACAGCTGGTCCCGGCTGGGGTGGTGCCCCTCTAGATTGAGGTACCTGGTTGGTGAAATCCTGTAAGCTGATGTGTAGGTCGCCGCTAGATCTTGCCATCCAACGGGGAAGATCTCCGCCACTCCCGCGATAAAAACGTGCGCTACATTTACAGGACTACTCTTAGCAGTTGAGCTCCCGGAAACGCTAATAAATTGATCAGTCCGTCCGCTCTCAATCGCCCGGCGACGTCGAAGGACGTTCTCATGGTCCCCTTCGAAACACCGTCCCTACATCTTTCGAACCGTTTCGACACCGACAATTTCCAAAACCTTCCGACGCACCTTAAAAACGTTGCACATCTTTCGTCCCACCAATGCTTTTTGACGTCTGCAATTTCTCAGTTAACAGCAGCAAAAAGGATCCTGAGGATCGATTGGGCTGCCCAAATTTAATTTAATCTCTTTGCTCTACTTATCATCGCGCAGGAAGTAATCGAAATATGCAAAGGATATGGATAAGGATAAAAGATTCCCTTACGTGGCGCTTGAAATGCTCGTGGTCTTCTAGGCAATTCTGCAGATACATTTTTTAGCAAAAGCTGTGATGTATACGTGGGAAATGCAGAAGCTTCCTTTTCAATCCTTTGAGCTTGTCCTACCTATTACTAAAAAAATTACATCAATTTCGGTCAAATTTGTAGTCATAATTCATCATCAGAAATAGATGTGCATTAAAGTAAACATTGATAATAAACACGGGATTATTTTAAATGCGACCATTTGTACTTCAGGGGCTTTCGTACAATGCTCGTTGCACAGTTGGAATGGAAATAACATTCACAGGAGCATATTGAACACAGCACCTCCATCCGAAGAGAGACCAGCTTCGTGTTGGAGAGACTGCTCTGGATCGTGGAGACTGCTCCCTTCGGCCCGCGGATCCGAATTAAAAAGAATCGAGGAACCTTCGGCGAAGTGTACGGTCGACTTCGCTCCCGCTCGATGTCTCCCTCGGCGATCGTTTCCATCCGCGACTTGCAGGCGGATCGGATCGGATGGGGTCTTACTGTGGCTTCCCGAGCTCCATTTTGTTTTGTGCCTCTCGTTTCAATATTGTCTTCCTTTCTTATTCTCTTATTTTTGTTAGTTATTGTCACTTTTACGTTTGCTTGCTTTATTATTATTATTATTATTATTATTATTATTATTATTATTATTATTATTCAGACAATATTCTGTTATTAATATCAGCTCACGAAAAATGACCGAGTAAATTTAAAATGAGGAGTACAAAAATCCATCGCATCGGTTGCGTATCACGCAGTTCATGATTTGTAGCCGCCTGCGGTGACATATGAGGATCTATTTTTAAATATATTCATTGACTTTAACATGGGATATATTGTTTAACGTCACACTATATAGATATTTTCAGGGCTGTAAAAGTTACAAATCTAACTAAAACTTTCTTGACGTGTCTGGGAGCTACGATTTCCACATTGGACATGCGTAGAGCATTATTGCTTTTTATATAGTTTTGTAAATGATTATGGTGTTGGAATATGAAAGGAATTTCGTTTATTGATGAGGTGCCGGAGTTAATTTTGTTTTCAACTTGTTTAATTTTTATACTGAGGATTTTACAGGTTAGTTTTGTATCCATGTGTAGGCACAGGTATGTAATGGGTTGGGATGGTAGGGTGCAGGTGATTAGGAAGTGTTTCATTATTGGCAGATGTGTTAAAGTGAAGTTTCAGTGTGAGAAGCTTTTTGATGTAATTAGCTTGCAACTGTAAAACTGCGGAGCCGAAGGTTGCTTGGTGTAGTCTTCTATATTTTTACCCTCTGACGTTGTCGGTTTTCCCGTTCTTCGACATATCCCATGCTTTTGGTTCTACAGTCCCTTGGAATTTTCATAAGCTCTTTGATGAATGAGCAGAATCTTAAAAGTAGCAACTTTAAATTTGTAAGCTTCTCTCTTCTATCGGGGAAACGAAATGTGCAAAGTGTTGTAAACACGCACAATGTTGTAATTTATGCAGCGTGATACCTCAAGATCTCAGTACTTGATGTGAACTGTTTACTTTATTAGATGAGTGAAGTTGATAACAATCAAGGTAAGAGTGCATGATAAAGGAAATTCACAGTGAGAATAGAAACGTTAAGACCAATACGCTTCCATCAGTATTATATTAATTTTAATATTTTTCTGGTCGAAAACATTGATAATGCCGGTGAGCTGTTGCATTTAAGTACAATGACTTCGAATAAATTTCTAGTTTTTTCTTTTTAATTTCTTATTGGTTTTATTTTCTTCCTTTTCTCTAGTATTTATTTTAAATGAAACAATTAAAACTAATGTATTATGATTAGCATTGAAGGATAGGGTTATCTAAGAAATGTCGAATACTTTCGAACTGTAATTGTGAGTTTGAAAAAATGCGGCATCGTTACTTTTTCAAACTTCATGATCGTTCAACAATAAATAAGAACAAGCTCAAACTACATATTTAATGTGAGCCAGGGGCAACTAGACACATGTTGCTCTGAATTGAAAGAATGCGGTCGAGTCAGGAAGCTTAGTTTGCACTGAAAGAGAATCATGAGATTACTGCACGTCGCAGGATGACGCGAATGTGTAGCATACCTCTTCTCTTGACATGCCGAGTCATTACCATAAAACCTGCCACACCGCACAGGCCCAGATTACGCAGAAGAGACCGGAATTCTACTTTGCGCAAAGTCAAGTTTTGTTATGAATAATTGGCCAGTACGATGTTTTCCTCGCTGTGGTTGTTTCCAGGTTTTGTTTTTATCACCCCCTGACAAATGCTATAAATATGCCAGCGCCGTAAACAAAGCAATCCTTCCTTTTCCATTCGGTCCTCCCTATTATTAGAACCAAGCGATATTCTGATTTCCCATCCTTTTATGACACATTCCCCATGATGCAATATGTGTCCGGCAAGCGTCCGTGTCACAGAAGAATGAGGTGTTATGGGTAGCTATGGCATTCTCTCGCAAAAAAAAAAAAAAAATCGCTGAATCTAGGAAGTGGTTTAGGACGTGTGAAGGTTTTGGAATATAAATAATATATTTCACGTTTTGTAGGACATTTTCGTTTTGTTCCACCATTTACAGTACAAGGAACGAGAGACATTTACTTCAACGAATGGGTAAATCATCATTGCATTTTTGTACACTATCGACTCTCCCTCTTAATGGTCAGTTTATTAGATTTCCAAAAACTCAAATTTACACTTGAATATCGTAATGCATGAAACAATTCGATATTGAGTATATCGGAGATATCGTTAATGTGATCAGTTCCTAAATCAATTGAATCTTTATTATGCCCGTCAGAATCTCAGAATTTTCGATCACACGTGGTTTGGTTGATGGGGATGATGATGACATGATTTGTATGATGACGGAGCAATGATTCAATGCGATATGGGGAAAACCGAGGGAAATGGAAGAACACCGAGAAAACCTACCCAAAGGTCACTTTGACCACAACTTCCACATGGATTGACAAAGATTACAACCGCGCAACCCTAAGGTGGAAGTTAGGTCGGATCACTTCATCACGGGCCGCCCTCATATTCTGCCCCAATAAAGTGGCCTCCCTAGTCCGTTGAAAAGCCACGCGTGGGTGCGCAGCGAACGGCCGGCAGCGGTGCAGGCGCGGAGTCCGGGCAGGGCGCCCGAGGCGTTTGTGGGTCAAGAGGGCCCTCGAGAGGCGGCGGCGGCGGCAGCGGCTGGCCTCGTGGGGCCAGTGCCCCGGCGGCGGCGGCGGCGGCCTCGCCGCAGGCGCTACGCCCTCGCCGCCGCCGCGCCACCGCCGCCGCCGCCGCCGCCGCCGCGCCGCCGCTGCGGCCCCGCCCCGCCCCGCCCCCCCCCACCCTCAGCCCCGCCCAGTCCCGCCCCCCCGCCCAGCCCCGCCCCCCCCGCCCCGCTCCCGCCCCAGCCACCCCTCCCCGCTCCCGCCCAGCCCCCCCTCCCCGCTCCCGCCCACCCCCGCCCCCGCCCAGCTCCGCCACGCCCCCGCCCCGTCCCGCCCTCCCGCCCAGCCCCGCCCCCACGCCCAGCCCCGCCCTTCCCCGCCTAGCCCCGCACCCCCGCCCCGCTCCCGCCCCAGCCCCGCCCCCGCCCTCCCCGCCCAGCCCCGCCCAGCCCCGCCCAGCCCCGCCCGCTCCGTTCCGCTCCGCCCCACCCCGCCATGCCCGCCACGCCGCCTTGCGGGGGCCTCCGGGCGTGGCAATCTGCGGAGCCGTCAAAAACGCTTCTTCTCTGCGCCCGTCGGTTTTCCTAATGCTCTTTCCTTCTGCTTCTTTGCATCTCTTCCGCATCTTCCGCCTGCTGCTCTTATTGTTCGTATTCCTCGATTGCCCTTTTCACTTTCTCCTCCTTCTGGTTCTGTTACTCCTCTTTCTCCTCCTCCCTTCTCGCTTGCGCCTTTAATCTTCCACCTTCTCTCTTACTTTTCTTCTCCTCCTCTTCCTACTTTTTCCCCTCTCCACTTCTTGAAGATTTCCAGATTACTCCTTCATCTACTCGTTATTCCCCTTTCGTCCCTTATAATATACTAATCGTCTTCCTCCCCTCTTTTCTAATTATTACTTCGATTCCTCGTGAATGTCCTCTTCAGCTACCTCTTCGTACTATTCTTTGTCCTCCTTCACTTCAAGTCTTTGTGCTTGTCTTCTAATTCACGTATCACCACTGTTTTTCACCATGCACCCTTCGACGTATTTCGCTAAGATTTTATTGCTTTTTCCTATGGAACGTGAAATATCAATTACCATTGTTTACGTCAGAACACTTCAAATGCGGTTAAATGAATATTTCTTGATTAATGTGATTAGAGCAAACCTTTCGCTTTAGCTACGCCGCAAACTCTTAATAATAACAATATTATTATTATTATTATTATTATTATTATTATTATTATTATTGTAGTAGTAGTTCTGTGTGGGCGAACCCAATTCGCTTTGAAGGTCTGTGGCTGAGGGCGATGCGCGTGGAGTGCTGGTTCGAGCGGGAAGGGCTCCTTTGGAGCTAACGGGCTGAGCGTCCGCACGGCCCGCTGCCCCTCCCTTCCCCCTTCCCCTCCTCTTCCCCTCCCACGCCCTTCTGTAACGGGATGCGCCGAAGCCCACGCCGACCCGTCCCTGGACCCGCCCACCGCCGACGCCCAGCCGCCCATTGCGCTCTATCTGCTACAGAGGTCGCCAACCTCTCGGACTGCTAAAGGCAGTCATTTTAAATCCCTGTGAACACTAATCAAACATTTTGTAGAAGAATACATTTGGCTAGCCTGGAACTAAAGTGGTCTACGGTACTTACGGTACAATGTGCCTTACACCACTTTAGAACTCACTTACCTTGAAACTATGTGTCAACATGTGTCAATACTAAAGAGGTACTTTTATTATGCGTCACCTACAACGACAAATAAGACATTGACCAATTCAGAATATAGATGCTCACATGTTCAGATCAAATTGACCATAACCTGAATTTTAGCCAAAAAGTTTCATAGGGTAATGAGTAGTTAACTAGGAATGACAAGGAATTTGTAATTGCTATTGTCGCTCTCATCTGACTGTACAGTGTGTGTCGAGCTCCGTTTATATTCACTTACACGAGCGTATTCACTTTGACGATTGGGTATAAAATTCCGTATTTGTTTCTGAGAAATAAAATTTTGCCATTTTTCTCTTTATATTCCTATTTAGTGCACACAATTCATAACCACGTTCTCAGTCTTACCACTCAGTGGTTGTGTCATTTTTTTTTCTTTCTCGTCGAATCGCCTTTCGAAAGTCGCATAATATGCTCTATAGAAAGCACAGTACACTTTCATTATATCAAAATTAAAACGTAAAAATAAATATAAACAGTTATATGGTTTATTGAAAGTGTAGTTATGATTTATAACGGAATTTCAATAACATTTGCATGGACATTAACTCAAATATAATATACACGAAATTATCAAAATTGGTAAGTTTACCAAACGCACCAATTTTGATATTGTTGTAGCCTATGAGGATATTGTTATGGTCTAGAAAATATCTGGGAATACAAAGATATTCAAATACAAAGGTATTTTAAAAGAATAACATTTTCGTAGTAATTTATACCAAAATGGCACAACGTTCTGCAACTAAAATGATGGTGAATGAAGTCACGTTCTGCAAGACTTCGAAACTTAATTCCAATCTTTATAAGGCATTGGTATCCTCTAATACGAAAGACAAACACAACAGTATTTTAAAAAACGGAATTATTTTTTTGTTGTCATCAATTCACTAAAAGTCACAACGTTTTACAACACAATATGACCGCATTATAAGATGGTCTATAATCAAAGAGTAACAACAATTAAAACAGTTTCTTTCTTCGTCTCCCTGCTCGGGCCAACCGTCCCGCACCCACCTGTCATGACAGGGCGCGGCAGAGTGCCATTGCTTTTGCCTCTTGTTCCGATCCCTGCAGAGGGTCCTGACCTCTGGATACTTTCCTCATGTCGAGCAGTGGTACCCTCATTCTCCTATTCAAGTAAAAGTGTTTCTTTTCTCGTAAAAATTTAAATTTGAAATAACAATGCGAAACAACACAAAAAATAATTATATACTCTCCTGTATTATTTGAGTAGTATACCGTCCCTTTGCGGCTCTTTATCAATGAGGTCTCTCAAGAAAGAAATTGAGACGTGGAGAATTGCACTTCAAAAATATGAAGGATTTGTTTAAAAAAATCGCATCTAAATATTCATGTAAAAATGAAACCCGCAACGCATGTCAGGATTTTTGTAATCTACATAGTTAAATAACTCCTAAACGAAGCGTTCTGGGCCTTATAAACTAAAATTTTGAGGCCAAAGTCCTCAAAGAAACGTCACTGACACCGTAATATTTAGGATGAAATCTTCTTGACCATTCTTTTACATTGTTCTGCTTCGACGCTTCTCGATTCTGCCCCACCTGTTGCCAGTAGCAGCCAGCCAGTAGAATCTGCAACTGTATGTGAAATTACGAATTACTTGATATTCTATCCGCTTGAATTACACGGGTGTACCTCTTTGCTCGATAATAAAGTTAAATAAGAATAGAGTGTTTTGACAAGGGTGCATTATATTGTTGTCAATAGCAAGGTGACATTGAACAAGTGATGGAGAACAAGAGGATCTTGAAGAAAAATATATGATACAGGCTTAATATGGAAATGTAAAAATAAGGGAGAGGGTGGGGTATAGCATGCGAGAGTTTTCGCACGGGTACGCTAGTTTTAAAATAACTCTTGTTCTGGTCGTCTTTAATATTAGAGGATGTCATATAAAAATATATTTTATATAGACAATCACCTTTGGTTTCGTTTTTAAGTAATTCCAATTTTCTTGATAAGACATCTCGCATTGGTTTTGAAGTACGTTGGTTGTTCTATGCCAGCAAAGATGCCCCATGCCGCCCTGAGAACATCGTGGCAGGTCTTATCTCTCCGGGTGATGCAGCACGCGTACATCCGAGATTCGCCTCGCTCCTGAGTTAATTTCGTAGTTTATTCAGAGGGGTCCGGCGTTATCTCTGGATCCGACACGCTGTGTTAAGAACCGGTCCTAACGTTATGGAACCTTCTATAAAAGGCAAGTGGTCAACCTGGCGATCTGAATTCATGATGTCTTTTACATGGCGAGGTGCCTGTGCGTTTGCCGCAATGTGAATACACACCCGCTGGATATAGTTAGTGAGGGTGTGTTAGAAAATCCATTATTTCTGAGTTCTTGTTATTTGAAGAAAGTATTATCAAATATCACTTAGTTTTAAGTTTCTGCACAATTCTTCTGTATGCACTAACCTATAATTATCATATTATTTTAAAATTGTTTTAAAATACGTTTCACTATCTGACTGAAGAAATAAACGACAGAATGGCTGCAAATGCAATACTCTCTTCTGCTGCATTAATAAGACAATATTAATATGATTGTATTCTTCAGAATATGATTTACGTGATCAATGTTTATCCGTGGAGGAGAAGTACTGATGTTGGAGGAATTTTATCACCGCATGGCTCTCTAATACATTGTTGTAATTCATAGATTTCAGATGCTTTGATCTGATGATTTCAGATACTCAACTTTGAATACAAGATAACTGACCATCAAATTTGATAGGATGAAGTAAATGTATACAATACTCAAAGATTTGTATTACTTTAAAATTCATATTCCTTTTTGCTTGAATAATTTGCGAACAATCCAGCTTGATGTTCTACGGTATTACAATCTTTTCGCATTTTCTCCGCTCTTTGCTACGAAAACGAAAATCTCGCAGACTTAAGCCTTTGTAACCATAAATCTCCCTGATGCTTCTGCGATTTTAATGCAGAGCGTAACCTTGTTCATCAAGGATTCGACCGTGGCCGACAGCAGATTACATTATATCCCAACAAAATTTCCGTTCTCCCTCGAGCTATTTGCGCACAGAACAGTGCTCCGAGCAGTATGCTAACCATTTCTCTCCAGGCACATCTCCCCTACGCCGCCCACTAACGTTATCACCATCTCTGGATCCTCTAGATATGATCCATCAGATGTTTAGTTTAACCGGAAAGCCCTGCTCTGCAAATGACCATAACCCGCTTTCCAAGATTCCATAACTCTAGTGTTTATGCTAGTAATTATCATAGGTAATACCACGACTGCTTTGAAAATTGTCGATAAATCCCTGACTCACGAAGTTAGCAGAGGTTTCATGTGGGGATTTTCAAAGCACGTGTGGTATTTAATATGACTATTCCACGAATGAAATTACGTCCAACAGAGTTCAAAAAATGCGCCAAATATTGAATACAACTCAAAGCATGGTGAAATCAAAGAGGTTAGGTTACAGTACAAACCCTGTTTACTACACATCAACGCAGCGATCGACACACATCGTCTTGTAAGATATGAGTCGCAGCTTATTATTGGAAGGGAGGGGCGGTAAGAAAAATTGGATAGAAAAAGCGATAATTTTTTTCACATACACTATACTGATTGGAGTATTTTACATGTATAGTAAACGCTATTTGTTTTAATTTCACTAGTGGAATAGTCAAATGATATAATAGTCAAATATTATAAGTGTTCTCCTGAAAATAAGCGTGGAAGAATTGAAAGGATATTATGTATTTAACTCTTACTGTTCAATGTATTCTTCGGTCACTGATGAAGAATTTAAAGAAAAAATTTTCGATGCAAAAAAAGTTTCGATTTCGGGCATTTAGCTTTAGGAAGTAAATATTACTTTAAAAATATTTTCGCGGTCATTTAATCAAGCTTGTAATTTAAGCCATGATTTAAACCAGTCAAACCTGCAGCAAAAGATAGCATTTACATATCATACAGTTACAGAGGTTCAGGTATCTGAGTCATGAAGAACATATAAAATACTTTCGTATAACTCCTTAATAAATTTACTATTTTAATAAAAGTCAATCGTGCAAACAGTGACTCACGGAGCGAGAGTATTCAATTGTACACACATCATAAGAGGCAGAATAACACAAGTATTTGCATTTTTCAGTCAAAATTGAAACGGTTTCAGTTTTTTTCTTCCGAGTTACTGGATATCTAACGAAACCGTTGACACCTCTCACATGGAAACAGGATGCTTAGTTTTCTTTAATTTCTGCGCGTATGGAAATTAATAATACATGTTACGTTCTTTGTTATTTTTATTAACATTTGTAGTTGGTATTTTTGTTTTCGTTTCTTTTTAAAGAATCAAAATATTCCATTTCATTTTCGAAAATACTGCTGCATGTTTTGACAGCGCCATCGCTAAAGGAAAAGTGAGAGTGCGTATTACTTATTGTTCCCTTCACCATCACTAGTTTTGTTATTTAGCTCGTTGCATGCCATGGGTAAGCGAGGCGTGGTCCGATCAAAGTAAGTTGGTGATTGACAGTTGGGAGTGGAACGGAGAGACGTTGACTGTTTGCGTACCACTGAGCAGGGGTTCCCAGGACACGCAGATAAATACTTGAAATAAATACTTATTAAAGTAACCAAATCATACACTCATATTGTATGAAGCTACAGCTTCAGAAGTGGAATTGTCAATCACCAACTTATTTTAATCAGACCCTACTGCTACAGGTAGGCAACCGTGACATTATTGCTGTACTGCAAACTAAACCTCGGACGATCCATAGCTCTCCGCATTGACATCCCTATTTTCATGTCTTACGGTTTCCTTTTAGAATACTTGTTGCATTGATACGCTTATGGCATGTCAAGTCTATGCGAGACGTGGTGCTGTCGCCAGTAGCAACCATCACACCCCTGCCTACTGCACACTAAACCTGGGACGATCCATAGCTCTCCTCATTGACATCCTATTTTCATATCTTAGGGATTCCTTTTAGAATACTGGTTGCATTGATACGCTTATGGCATGTCAAGTCTATGCGAGACGTGGTGCTGTCGCCAGTAGCAACCATCACACCCCTGCCTACTGCACACTAAACCTCGGACGATCCATAGCTCTCCGCATTGACATCCTATTTTCATGTCTTAGGGATTCCTTTTAGAATACTGGTTGCATTGATACGCTTATGGCATGTCAAGTCTATGCGAGACGTGGTACTGTCGCCAGTAGCAACCATCACACCACTGCCTACTGCACACTAAACCTCGGACGATCCATAGCTCTCCGCATTGACATCCCTATTTTCATGTCTTATGGTTTCCTTTTAGAATACTGGTTGCATTGATACGCTTATGGCATGTCAAGTCTATGCGAGACGTGGTACTGTCGCCAGTAGCAACCATCACACCACTGCCTACTGCACACTAAACCTCGGACGAGTCCTAGCGCGCTACGCATTGAGATCCTCATTCTCGTGTGGCCCGCGGAGGCCGGGGGGGGGGCGATGGCGGCGGGGAACGTGCTCCAGATGCCTGGGGATGTGGGCCGGTCGACGCCGGCGGGGGCGGGGAGGGCAAGAGCGGCGTGGGCTACGATACGCCGAGTCATGCTGCCCGAAAGCCCCACGAGCGGCGGGCGGCGGAGATGCACGGTGGTTCATTTGCCAAACCTGCTGGACCCAAAACAGAGCTATCTTTGTGGAATGGAATGCGGGGATGTTAATGAATGATGCAGATGGAGGTTGCGCCACGCTGAAATTAAAGAAGCTCTCAGAATTAATTGAACAGAGATATCTCGAGGCGTTTAAAAGAATTTACGGTCCGGACGCCGCTTTCATGTGCTAAATTCAAAGTTTCTGCAGCGAAGTGGTGGCGCTAGGCAAGCGGATCGTGTTTTGTTGTTTGAAGCTTCATTTCGGAATTTCTCATGTGTTTTTCATGTTCTTATGTTCAGATTGGAGGAATGTTCTCAAAATTAAATGATTAAGACTGCATGAAATAAGCTAGAACGTTCAATAACTCTCAGTTCTACGTACGGTTACATAGACCAATATAGTACGAAGTGATTATCGTTGTTTCATCTGCGATATTAGCCTGTGCTGCAAAGCGATTAAAGCACATTTTCTGGGAAGCAATTTTACACGTGTAAATACAAATATGCAAATCAAATAATTTGAATGCCGACATTTCTATTTCCATTCTATACCATACACGAGTACAATTTGCAAGAAAACCTCACCAATAGAACAAGATTTCATACATTGTTAGTACTATACATTCACTTAAAATATATCATACACTAGTTTTTTTTAATACATTTTTTTAGGTGTTTGCGATACGTCAATATGACAACGTACCTCCATTCGAATACACGAGTTTTCTGGACTTCGGCGCTTCCATCAACTGTGCGACGGTGGCAGCGGCGGCGGTGCTGGCGGCCGTTAATTTAGCCGATGCGGCTCTCGATATCGCCGCCCCCGCTGCCCCGCCCCCTGTCTGCCTTGCCCCGCGCCTTCCCCGCCTCACGGGCCGTCAGGGGCTAATGAGGCAGCGTGGGGCGCCGCAGATGTGACCCTGGGAAGCGCTCCGCCGCCTTCTCATCCACAACTCCACCATCTGTACCTCTACCTCTACCGCCATCACCGTCGCCACTGACACCGCCCACGACCTCAAACCCCACTTCCACCGTCATCGCCCTCGACCCCCACTCCTCCACCACCACCACTATTGCCGCCGCCACCTCCAACTCCACCTCAGACTCCACCACCACTCACCCCCATCACCTCCTCCGCGCGCACCACCGCCACCGCTGCAGCGACTGCCTCCGTCCCCGCCCCTGCATCAGGTACCGCCCACTGACCTGCCCTTCCCTGTGCGCCCCGGCCTTTGCCTTTCCGACCGCCTGTGCCTCTTCCTCTGAATCTTCCTCTGCCTCTTCCTCTACCTCTTCCTCTTCCTCTACCTCTAGCTCTTCCTCTTCCTCTTCCTCTAGCTCTTCCTCTTCCTCTACCTCTACCTCTACCTCTACCTCTACCTATACCTCTACCTCTACCTCTACCTCTACCTCTACCTCTACCTCTACCTCTACCTCTACCTCTACCTCTACCTCTACCTCTACCTCTACCTCTACCTCTACCTCTACCTCTACCTCTACCTCTACCTCTACCTCTACCTCTACCTCTACCTCTACCTCTACCTCTACCTCTACCTCTACCTCTACCTCTACCTCTACCTCTACCTCTACCTCTACCTCTACCTCTACCTCTACCTCTACCTCTACCTCTACCTCTACCTCTACCTCTACCTCTACCTCTACCTCTACCTCTACCTCTACCTCTACCTCTACCTCTACCTCTACCTCTACCTCTACCTCTACCTCTACCTCTACCTCTACCTCTACCTCTACCTCTACCTCTACCTCTACCTCTACCTCTACCTCTACCTCTACCTCTACCTCTACCTCTACCTCTACCTCTACCTCTACCTCTACCTCTACCTCTACCTCTACCTCTACCTCTACCTCTACCTCTACCTCTACCTCTACCTCTACCTCTACCTCTACCTCTACCTCTACCTCTACCTCTACCTCTACCTCTACCTCTACCTCTACCTCTACCTCTACCTCTACCTCTACCTCTACCTCTACCTCTACCTCTACCTCTACCTCTACCTCTACCTCTACCTCTACCTCTACCTCTACCTCTACCTCTACCTCTACCTCTACCTCTACCTCTACCTCTACCTCTACCTCTACCTCTACCTCTACCTCTACCTCTACCTCTACCTCTACCTCTACCTCTACCTCTACCTCTACCTCTACCTCTACCTCTACCTCTACCTCTACCTCTACCTCTTCTGCCTTTTGCTCTTGCTCTTCCTCTACCACCGTAACAGCCACTGGCACTGCCTCCGCCTCCGCCATTGCCTCTGCTACCGCTAGTGACTCCGCCTCCGCCTCGGCCTCGGCTTCTACTTCTGCCTTTACCTCCTCTTCCGCCATGACCCCAGCCCCCCTTCCTCTACCGTCACCACCACCACCATCACCTCCGCCCTCACCTCCACCACTTTGCTCACCCCCGCTTTGCTCACCAGCGCAACCCCCGTCAGGCTGCTGCCCTTTTACCCGCACTCACCCAGTCCCCGTGTCCATCCCCCCCCCCTGAGACGCCCGCCCCGCCTCAGACCACGCCGTCCCGCCACCGCCACATTCCACTCTTTACCCGCCCCCCATTCTCGGCCTGCGCTTCCGCCGTCACCTTCACTCGTCGTTCCTTCTCCGTCGCCAGTCCTCCTCTGCAACCGCCTCTTTCTCCGTCCACTTCCACTCTGCCATCTGCACCTCCGTCTCTCTCTCTCTCTCTCTCTTTCTCTCTCCATCTCCGTCTTCGCCTTCACCTTCGCCTCCGACCTCGCCTCCTCCACTGCCGCCGCAGCCTTCACTGCCGCTCCCGCTGCCGCCGCCGCCTCCCGGATCCGCGAGCGCGTTATCGGAGGGAGGCCCCCTCGCCTTGAACGCCGCGCCGCGAAGACGCTCAGTGCACGCCGCGGCCAAGGTCCTTTCAAGGCAGCTGCGGTCTGCGGACACACTGCTACGAGTGACAGGTGCACTCGCTACAAAAACGAGCCCACGTCACACGCACTTTCTGCCGTACCCCAGCCCACTGCGTCTGTGCCTCTCAATCGTTGTTTCTACGTGTTTCCCTTTCCTTCGTTTTGTTTATTTGTTGATTTCCGTTCCTTGGTCTCGCTTTTCGTCTCTTCCTCGACTTATTTTTCTTACCATTCAGCGTACGCACTTCTCACTCATTTGTATTGTAATTTTTCCTCTACTGCATTTTTAGCGATTGTAGTGTTACGTGAAAAGTAAATTAGCATGCATTTCGAGGACGGAGAAATCATATTATATTGTATAAAAACGTTGCTTGATATCTTTTCATCGCTTGTTGTGAACTGTGATGTCTGTTCACCTCATGTGTATGAAGTTTTAAACAAAAGTATAACAGTTTTCAATGAGATTCTAAAAGTCATACGAAGTAATGAGAGAAAACAAATGAAAAAAAGTATTAAATTGATAAAAATGTATAAATACAAATTATTTCGTTAAATCGTACAATACAAAACTACAGTAATAAATTTACTCTAGGTTTACTTTTTAAATAACCGTACATTTGGTTGAGTGGAATGCGGCATTAACGAAATACTCAGGAACTTTGTGCTTAATAATAAATAGTCTCCCACTTAAGTAGAGACCGTTGTTCGATATGCATCTCCCTCACTTGTGGAATGCGGTGACTGTCTCGGGACCCTGTAATTAGTACTTACGAGCGTGCGTAAGACCTGTATGGACTACTTCATTGCAATGCAAATTCTTTATGCGTCGCATCTTTTCTCACGATGTATGTCTCGAGTGTCGTACTCTTGCGCGTCATCTAGCACGTCAAATCACATAACATCATGGGTAGAATGTTTGAAATGAGTTTCAAGGTTAATGTTCGTGCAGCTGTTCACAATTGCTTCTATTTGTTTTTGTATGAGAATTGCACGTGTACCTTTGTCTAGATAGAGAGACGGTTTTCTGGATTTGAAGAATATAATTTATATAAATATTGTTGAAAATTAAAAGGTAAATCTTGGTAGGGGGGCTATTTAAAATTGGTGCTGATTTCTTATTTCCAATAGCAGCAGATTTGTGAAAATGTAAAAGTTTACTTTTTCTTTAGGCCGGAGGTTTTAATTTTAATTAATTTTCCAAACCTCGAGAACCAGCCTGCGTATGGTAACTGTACGTGTAAGCGCTGCGATCGAAATTAAGGAATTGTGTCAATTATAAGGACCCAATTTAATGGTATTATATAAACCCAGCCTTTTAAAACTGGAAATAATTCTTCTTAGCTCGTTTCTTGAATAAAAATGTTGTAGAGCGAGATAAAAGGCAAATAATAAATGCATAGAAATGTGCATCTACCAGAACTCTTTCTCTAGATTATTGCGATCTTAAGAAATAAAGAAATTAGAAATGCAAATTGTGAATAAATTCCAACAGTAACTGATGTATTAAAATGTTATGAAAACATGGACAATAGTTTCAAATGCATTGATCCACACCGATTAAAACCGACAATCTTTCCGGATTTATTGAGCCACATACAAAAATATATGTAACATTGAGCGAAAAGGTCGTGACCGAATTCTTCTTACAATAATCGAGATAAGATGAGGTCACTCGTTGCCATGATGTTTTTCCTCGAGGACCACCAAACGCAGAGTCGCTATCGCACGGATCTCGCGCGCTTGTGCGAACGGGAAGGGTGATGCGTGTGCTACATTACAGGACGACGCGCAGTCCAAGTTTGTGGACACAAGTTTCAAGATCCACCGCCAGTGGCAGCACCGGCAGCTTCTCACCTTTCCCACTGTTGCGGCCGTCAAACTTCCGGTAAGCTACCATGTGCTTGGTGCCATTTGTGTTGGATGCAAAGAAGTGTGTGGAATTGGGTTCCCGTTTTAAAATATTTTCCCATCTTTCGGTGTCTAAAACGTCCCCTCCCTCATTCTCCTTAGAGACTTCCTACTCGTGGTGCAGCTAATCAGGTGGCACTTACCAGTCTTCCTATCCATTGCGCCAGTTGGTCTCGTGGCCCTAGATCGGACATTGTACAGTTGAACAAACGTAACTCGTCAACTTGAGAGCGTAGCTCATGTCATGAAAAATAGAACAAGTTTGTGTGTGTGTGTGTGTGTGTGTGTGTGTGTGTGACTGTATAAGAGAGAAAGAAAGAGAGAAAGAGAAGGGAAGAATTGGAGGAGACAGTGCCAGAACGAAAGAGGAAGAGAGAGGAAAGTGAAAGATTAAACATTTAAACTAGACTCAAAATGGCTGTTAACCATTGTTAAATCTATTTCCATTAATTTATGCAGGTTATATTGCTTAGCACTTACTGGAAATCAGAACATTCTGAAAGATCAACACATAGTGTTTGGTTTTTGAAAGTAACTCCAAGTTCTTGCAAATGAAAATTTTCATTTTATTAAATCTTTGAGTTACATTATCAAAACGTGCTTTACAAAACACGTAGGAATAAGTATCATAAGATAATATTTCCCTTTTTATTATATTTGTAAGCAACATTGTTTCCGATGTAATAGTTTATAAGATTTCTTAATTCACAGATTATGATTTCGCTCTGGGATGTAGTCCCAATAAAAGTCAAATGAACACGTACGATAAAACCTCCTCCAAGAGTTCCTCTTGTTAGCTCGCTTGACAGCGGGCGGGAACTAAACTGTCACGCTAATTAACCACTTTTCCGTAAGGCGGAGTTGGTATCATTTAATGGTCCTTTTTCACCTTATGCGAACTGAACAAAAAACGTTAGAAATCGCAGATCGTTCGCTGAAGTGAAAATTTCATGCACGTGACTTGGGTTACAGTGTTGCTTTGATGTGCACGTGCTATATCTTCGGCATCTTAAGAACTGTCGGTGTTAAAGATGTTCGCTTTATCATACGTTGATCAAAGTCTACCGCCGTGATGCCTGACGGTTACAATAGCCACTCACAGGAAGGCACGTTCTTACCTGTGTCCACCCGTGGTATCTGAAGAAGAGAAGCTGTAAAGGTTTGTTTTTATGTAGTACTGGGAATGAAGTGTGAATGGAATGTCTCAATTTCTGGGGTCGGAATTTTAATACATTCAACTAAGGGCTTTGGCTTCGAGGAAGATGTGTCATTACCACTCGTTATCGAATTAAATTGAAATAATATATAAAGGCTAGAATAAATGTTGCAATGTAGTAATTAAAGGAATGCTGTATTAAATGAAGAAGTACTTGTCTCATTTTTTGCACTTAATACATCTTATATTGTTTCAGTTGCTTGCCCATGGAATTATGTCATTCGATGTTGTCTTTCTTGATCTGCTAAATATTGTTGTTGAATTAATTAGCTTAAGGTACATATGAATTCATACAATTATTAAAAACGGTATACATTTCTAACCATACTGTCGTATAATACACGTAAAGAATATGATCATTAGGCAATTAAAAGTTTGAATTTTTTAATTCGGAACCAAACAACATCTGTGCCCCGTCAAGTTACTGAAAATATCTGTGCAGGATCAGAATGATGCCATTTGAGATTTCGGGAAAATCAAGTTTAATTGATGGTAGTTTTTCCTTACTTGCCTACACCCTGTCTGTCTCTCACTCTCCCCCCTCTCTCTCATACATACACACACACACACACACACACTCATTTTGCCACTTCCTCCTTTCCCTCCCTCTTCTCCCTTTCACCCACCAACACATCTTCGTATCTCTCATACTATCTCTCTCGTTTCTCTCCCTCTTTTTTTGTTTCCCTCGCACCTAGCTTTCCTCTATTTCGCCATTTCCACTTTTCTGCTTTCTTGTTGCCTAAACTGTGATTTTCCCAATTTTGCTCCTGACAGGAATCAGCTGTTTCGCTGCCATTCAATCGGGAGCTAAAATGTCGCTATTGTGACTTCACTATGGTGACGTTCGAGCTTCCGATTGGATGAAACCGTCAACAGCTGATTCCTGTCAGGGGCAGAGTTACTAAAATCGCAGTGTATATCTCTCTTTTTTTTCGATCTGATTCTTCCGCTGACCCCACGACCGAAGAACCACAATTTTACTCCTCTGAGCGCGTGCACGCACGCGTGGTGAAGAGCGCGCGGCGCGGCGCGTGTGTGCGTGAGTGCGCACGCGTGCTCGAGCGGCGGCGGGGCGCGTGCCGGCGATCCCTGGAGGGCCCTCGCCGTCCGGTCGCCGACAGACGGCGCGCGCTGGCGACGTGGAGAGCGCCTCTGTCGGCGGTTCTGCGAACTCGCAGCGCTTCGCGACCGCCATGGAGGGTGGAAGGGGGTGGGGAGGGGAGGGGAGGGGTGCGCACGTGCGCGTAAGAATTCGCGTGCAGCGCTAATTGGTGGAGGAGGGGCGTTCGGGGAAAGCATTCCGGACGCAATTGCAGCAGTTTCTAAGGATCTTCACTAAATGAAATCTCTAGTTTAAACTTCGAGCTGCAACTGGCCTTGTAAACCGTCGTTTTATTAGTTAGAATTTAAAGGGATACATACAGTCTGTATGCGAGACAGTTTTATCCATCCGGATAAACTTATGACCTCCGTCCTGCGAATGAGACAATTTCGATGAAACCTGTTTGGTTAGTAATGTGAAGGTGAACACTCTTGTTTTAAACATTAGATACGAAAAACCTAATGGGTTAAACTCGGAATCTGTGAGTGACTATGGTGCACTGCAAAACATGAGAAGCAAGAACGTGGAAGGTTAAACTGTCCCAATTGAGAGCATTGGAAGTAGCGA
Source organism: Acheta domesticus (assembly GCA_031308135.1). Classification (NCBI taxonomy): domain Eukaryota; kingdom Metazoa; phylum Arthropoda; class Insecta; order Orthoptera; family Gryllidae; genus Acheta; species Acheta domesticus. The sequence continues at coordinate 89,232,820 of JAHLJT010003656.1, forward strand.
GAGGTCTTGCATGTGCTCTGTTGTTGAAAGAAATTGTACTATTTTATTTGATTGAGTTAATTTGATAATAATAAATGCTGACAGTTCGTGATTTCAAAGTCATTATTAAATTTTTCTAAAGAAACAGGTGGTGAATTCTCTTCCATGTTTTGTTTTTCATGAGTTGTGAATTTTCACATATCAATTAATTATCTTAAATTGAAATTGGTTTAAAAAGTTTCGCAAACAAATGCAGAATAATTCATTGTTACTTACAGAGTTCATTATTTTTCTTTAACCACCAAACATCTTAAAAATACGTCATATTCTGACGTGCCACCCCAAAATTCTCTTACCACCTCATGAGGCATCCATTCTCTGTGTAATGATATTCAGTATTATACATTAATTGGTTTGGCTGTAATACCTTTCGTGTGCAGATTTTCAACTGTGTACCCTCTCCGTATTTGGAAACAAGAGTTTGTTTGCGTTGTAATAACATGTGTGCGTTAGAAATTAGCATCCAGTGGGGAAACGTCAGCTGCTGAACCTCGGAACTTGCGTACACCAACATGACGCTTTCCGAAAAGCGGCGGCCAGCGCAGGAGCCCCGCGCGCCAACGCGGGGAGTAGTCGCTAGTGGAGCAGGGCCTTTTAACTCGCGTATAACGTGGTGGAGACCATTACAGTGCCGCGTCTCTCCTGATAGCTCCTCCTTACGGGAACTAACTACTAAGTGCTTCTAACGATACTTCAAACGTGCGTGGCTGCTGCGTAGGTTGGCGAGACGCAAGCAGGCGCGTTAAGTTACAAAAAGATAGCGTCGATGTTTGGGCAGCGGTTTCTTATATGTTACTTATATTACTTACTACTTTTATTCGTATATGTTACGAATAATTGACCACTTAGAAGATACTTTTCGTATTTCTCACAAAATAGCCAATTTTTATGTGGGGAAGTTGGCGAGCCTAACCTTTAGATGTACCCGGTGCCACTAGCGCCTCCTATAGTAGCACCCTCAAGCTTTGTCTCCGGTTTTGATGGGGAGTTGCAAGGCCCTGGCGTGGAGGGCGGTGGATGTGCGGTGCCGGCGTCACGGTCGCGGCGGGCGATGGCGAAGGCGATGACGGCGCTGCCGAAACGAGGCGCTTCCGGCGGAGGGCATTTGCAAGTCGATGCGGCGGCGGCGGCGAGGGCGCACGCGCGCGCGCCCTATCACGATTAGCACGCGGCTGACTCCTTCCCCGAGCGCTCCTTCCGCGCGCCTTTCCTACCCTGTCCCGTCCCCGCCTCTGCCTCTCCCGTCGTAGCGAATACACTCCTTTCTCTATGGATGAAGTTCTCTCACCAATAGCTTCGTCTCCGCTGGTGACTTCTCTGTAATTCTCCCTGTTCGTTCCGTTCTTGCGCCCAGTGGCGAATCCATCGGGGTACCTTAGGGGCAACGCCCCCCCCCCCAAGGCCCAAGGTTTTCGTTTGTTACCTTCCCTTTTATGGCACAATTGATTTAAATATTTATATTAAAATTATCTAATTTTTAAACAAAAATATTTTGTATCCACTACAAAAATAATATACACTATACCTCTTTATTATTTAACAAAAATATATGATGCCCCCCCCCCCCCCGATTGGCTGGATCCGCTCCTGCTTGCGCCTCGGTGCCTTCCTCTGTATCTTCCTTCGCCTAAGCCGTCTCCACGCCATCCACCCATTTTTACACTTCCTCTCCCGCTGCAGCCCTCCTCCAACTATTTCCGGCTTAAGGTTAGCGTATTGGACTGTTACACCCAAGTTGGTGGTTTGAAATCCTATCGAAGTCGTGGATTTTTAAGGGCGTAAAAAAAAACTTTCGTACGCCTTCCTTCAGAGAGAAAGTAAAGTCTATTGTCTCATGTCGCATATTTCCTGGATGTAAAAGGATCTCTAAGCCTAAAAGAAGCCTCTGAGCTAAATTCGTCACTCGAGCGTCACCTTCTTTCGCTGCTAAATGGCGAAAGCAACCCTACGGGAAATCTGCGTGATCAGGCGGAAGAGGAGGCCTGTTTGTCTGAGCCAAGGCACGTAAAATAAGGCATCATTGAATTGAATTGAATGAAAATTATTCTTAATCTCACTTCTTCGTCTTCGCCATCTCCGTCTGCACCTCCTACTCTTCTTATTCGTTCAATTATATTTAGTAAATGGGTGACGCTCAAGGGTCTGGAGCTCAAGAAAACAGTGCAAGAATTATACTTTTCCCATATTCATTACATAGCCTTTTAACAGTTCTTGAATTAAAAGTTAACCAAATCGAATAAATAAAATCTTCCTACTCGATCTCCGCCTCCTCCACCGCTTCCCCTCTCCGTGGCTTCCTTCCGATGTTAATCCCGCGCCTTCGCCTACGCCATTTATTTCATTCCTCTTTCTTCCCTTGCATCCTTCATCCCTTGCGCTTCGGCTCTTGTTATTCTCCTCCCACACCTCTCCATCCACTTCCTCCGCCGTCTTTCCCTTTGCCTCTCCAGCTCCTTCGACTGACCTCTCTCACTTTCTCACACCCCTTCGTTCTCGCTGTCTCCAGCTCTTTCGCCTCCTCCTCCTCCTCTCCCTTTCCCGTCGTCCCCCTGCCCCTCTTGCATCCATCTTTTTCGCCCTCTTCCTTTTCCTCCTATGTCCTACTTCTTTTCTTTCTTCGTCGCATTCATTTTTCTCCCTTTCCTTCTCCGTTGTCCTCGTCGTCCTCATCCTTTTCTTTCTTCGTTCTCCTCCACCGCTTCTCTTCTGCCCCGCCAGCTCCTCCGTACATCAACCGTACAAGCAGTGCTTGTGATCATGCGATTTCTAGCAGGCACAGCCGAGAAAGACGGGAAGTGTCGTGTGTGATATTCCATCCTGGCCAGAGGAGCTTGAGAGGCAAAGTTAGAAAAATCCATACGCGTGCGAACACCTCCGGTCGCGAGTTCCACTGTATTCTTTTCCTGTCGTAGCCGCCGCCGGCGCGAAAGGTAGAGCGCTAGGTCCTCGCGGGGCGGTCGGCAGCGGAGGCAGGGGCGGGGGCGGGGGCGGGGCGGGAGCCGCCGCCGGACTCGCCTCTGATGTGAGGGCGGCGCGGCGCGCTGAGGCATGTGTTGACGCGCCTGTATAAAACAAAAGAAGACCGCGTGGCGGAGGCCTCTCGGGAGCCGGTCTCCCAGCGCCTCGCCTCTTCGCGCCGCGGCTCTTCCCTCTCCGTTAAACAGGATGACGCCGCATTCTGGCCCGGCACTCCGCCGCCACCGCCCGTTGCGGCGTCGTCTCGGCTACTGCCTGTCTCTAAATCTTTGCCGGGAGCTTGAAGGTGTCGTCTACAAAAGATGTCTGCAAGATTAAATGGGAGGCTTATCAAAACATCGAACTGGGAGGATCTTATGGACGTCCTCATTTAATTCTTAATATTAAATTGAATGTATTGGAACAATGAATGAATATTCGAAAATATTTCTGAATTGAACCATTAATATGTTCCACCATGATGTTTTATGTTAATACATTGCAAACTTTGAAAAACGAGGTTTATGTGTTCCAAACAGAAGCAGTTTGCAAAGGCTAGTTTGGTACTGTTCTATTACTCGTAGACGTAGGGAGAAAATTCTGATTTGTAGACGACGTTTAAAAACGAATTCAGCATCGATTCCCTGTTGTAACCAGCGTTTGAAAGGTCATCGCCGCCGTTGCCACTCCACCTTCGCCCCCCTCCCCCCCCCCCTAGGGCCACGGACTTCTTCGCCGCCAGGAATGCTGCTTTGCGTTTTTTGCGGTGGCCCCAACTGATTCGAGCCCGGTCATACAATCGCACGTGGAGCGTTCGTCGTTGCGTGCGAACGAGCCAATGGTCTCTTGCCGGTTATGTAAAGAGACGTACACTGAACAGATACCTACACTACAGAAAGACCCACACTACAGACAGAAAATTTAAAAGGCGCAAGGTCATTCTCGAGAACTCCCCAATGCTCATTCTCTTGTCGCTGGCCCCTCATTGTAGATATGATTTACACGCTTCCTTGAGACAAACCAATCCTGAATTTTAACGATCGCGCTAATGCGCAGTGTCGCTTATGGGATTCCAGTGCTCACTCTGCGCATGCTGGTCATTCGCTAAAGGTTCGAAACTGTTCGTTAAAAGGAAGCGTGAATATCAGTTCTTCTAATAGCTTTCGGTCAATGATTGTGCATCTGCGTAATGTAAAGGGAAATCCAGACGTTTCCACGAAATGGGGAATGTTGAAAGGTGAAGGGACCTACCTAAAAATTTACTCAATTCTAGACAAATTGTAGAGTACATTGAAACCCATACATTCTCGAAAATTAATTTTAAATGTTGCTCGAGATCTTCGATCCACGAATTTTTTTGATCACTTCTGAAATATTAATAACAAAAATAATAAATTTGGGGTAGCCCTCTTCAAGAAGGGGCCCTGATGAAGCGGTTTGTGAAGAAATCGTCAGAAACCGTTTTTATAACTATTGTGATTATAAAACGCAGATTCCAGATGCATCCGGGTATTTTTTATTTCGAAAATTTGCTGGTGTAATTATCACGACATAACTTTTCACATAATTGAACATAATAAAACAGCTTATTTTAACTTTGTCGCTTCAAGTGATCTAAAGCCCCTAGGCTACATCCTGCAAAGCGCATGCCTTAATCCCGTACCTCGTGTAGCCCAGCGGCTTGGCGTAATCCTACTCCTGCACTTGCTCGTTCCTCCACCCCTCCTCGCTTCAGGTACACAGCGATTAATCCGGCGCTTGCCTATAACATTTCGATGCGCCGTGCGGGCCTGCGAGGGCTTGTAAAGGCAAATTACGCGAATAATTCATGCAGCCGCGCGCGCTCAGATGTGCCGCTCGCGTCGACGAATGCTTAAACGCCGCCTGACAAATCGCCGGCGTTTAAGGACGGGTTATACACGCGTGTCCCGATAAGGCATGTTACTCGGAGATTGAGAGAGGATGGAATTTGGCACAGTTACTTCGAAGATCGTTTGCTGGGTTGTGTTGGCCAACCGCGTCTGGGTATAGAGTCTGTAGATTTGAAAGGTTTGTTAATTGTGTTTTAGTATTAAAAAATGAGATTTCAAAATTCCATTTCTGGGAACAAGTTTGAGAAAGAAAACTAATTATTAAAACGTGTAATTGCATTTTTTAAAGAAGTTGTGGTGATGATGGTCTCGAAATTTTTTGTCAAAAATAAAGATATCATACTTTTAAGAGCCCTTTTTCAGACTGCTCTGATCATCTGCTTTTATCTCTTCCGCGGAGTGGTTGTTAACGTCCTGTTTGCAATTTCTGAATAAAGTGATGTCTTCTTACCTGCATAATGGACTTGCAAATGTACTAACTACGTATCCAAATATGTAGTAAGTCTAAGCTTTTAGTATGAATGAAAAGGGGAATGTAATAAAGGGGGAGTAAGTATGATAAAACTAGTGGTAATTAGTGTCCTGAAACTATATATCTTGATGTGTTTGGACTCCCATTAAAATACATTTTCGATTGACTTGGTCTTTTATGTGGAAACTACAAATCCCGTAGGTCAGTGCGACGCTGAAGATGCCATTACATGGAGAAATCTCGATGATAATTTATTTCCTTCTTAGATGAATCATTTATCTTAGCTTACTTTTAATTTGATTTAGTAAAGTTATTCAAAAAATTTTATGTATATTTTAAAATAAGAAAACTACTTGCAGTGATCGTATTATTCCATTGCTTTGCTGAGATATCTTTTATAAGTAATAGTTATGTCAATGGTAAATAAATGAAGTGCTTAAGTAAATGCCTGTAACAAAATTATTTTCAATCCGATCAAATATACTAATTTCCAAGATTAAGAATTTTAATCGTGAATATTTATTTCTTTTCAATTCTAACTTAATCTCACGTGCATGTAAAAAAGCAGCGCAACCCATCGGCTACATTACTTTTTAGACCGTACCATCCAAATGGTCCAGGAACATTCGACTGTCAGGAAACATGTTGGCCACTTATCATTCCGCACACCCTGCGACGTACTTTCCCGCGAACCGCCACGGACGAGTCGGCGTACAAAACGACCCCGTGAAACAACCTCACCCGTCCGAAGCGAACATTCGATTCAGCGAGAAATTTATCCCGGGGCATCTGGGGAGGGGGGAGGGCGGTTAATACATGCTAGGAAAACAGCGGACCGGGCCTATTAGGCGGCCATTAGGCGTCCGTTAGGCGTGCCCGCGGGGGCGGGGCCGCGCGCCGCCGCTTGATAGAGCAATTGTCGCGAGGCGGCTGGCCGCGCTCGGACCGGCCCCTCCCCCCTGCGGCGCCGGCCATTTGCAGGCCTATCGCCAGGGGATCGCCGCGCGCGCCCTTTCCGTGGAGACGCGCTTCCACGGCACAGTGGGCGAAAACACGGGGGGGGGGAATCATAGTTTTTTGTTAAACAATAAACGTATTTATTACATTCTTTTTGTACTGTATACATGATAATATACAATATTATTGTTTAAATAATTACATAATTTTAATATAATTACATATTTAAATTAATTATACCGTATATAGGAAGGTAACAAACGAAAAACCTTAGGGCTTTTGGGGGGGGAGGGCATGGCCCCATAATTCCCCGCCCCTGGCTCCGCCACTGTGCCTTCGCCACGTTGCCTTCGATTCGTTGAGAATTGCACTGTAGCATCTCGATTATTTGAACTTCGATCTTTAGCGCTTCGATAGTGGCCACTTCGATCATTGGAGAGTGTTTGCAGAACGTAACGTACAGCAATCACGGGACCAATTGCGGGTAAGGTCGATTGATTAATTGATTGACTGATTGATTAGTGATTCCGGGCGCTTTAACTGCTAAGGTTAATCATCGAGAAACATGTGTTGCACAAACGTTTAGGCCGCTACGGAACAAGGCGCGAGGTGGAAATTCCCATAATGCCACATCTTCTTGGCTAGCCTTTGTTTGACTAGGGCTGCCCATGATACACTGTAATTCTCATATAATTAAATTGAGGGCTGGCGACGGTACGTCGCGAATTGCAGTGTAGCATCTCGATTACTGTGGAACGTACACTTAGATCATTGGCGCTTAGATAGTTGTCACTTCGATTAGTGACGTAGAGACTTTGCGGAGCGGACAGCAATCACGTAGCCAATTGCGGGTGAAGTCGATAGATTAGTGACTCCGGGCGTGTTATCTGCTAAGGTCATTAGTCCCATAAGTATAGCGCATATTTTAATCGCAGGAGGTGGTGGTGATCTTTCCCTGCTGGATGGTGAGCTCGGCGCCCACCTACAGGTCGGCTTGCAGGTTTTTGCCCAGTTGGGTATCACCCATCAGCGTAGCACCTACCCAATACAAGCTCTAAGTTTGCGAGTGGTCTCCCGACAAGTTTGGTAGTGTAGTATGTGTGTGTGTATGTAAGAGGTGAGGGTAGAACAAGAAAGAGAAAGGAAATATCGCGCGCTGTCCGTGATCCGTTTGTTAGGATACTGCTCCGACATTCACCTGGTGTTGATCGGAGAAACCGCGGAAAAGTTCCGATCAGAGCAGGTGGCCGCTAGAATTCACCTTAGATGCTGAATTCCACTTAGATATGTAGCTAGTGTCAAAATTCTGTCATTATGGGGACTCGAACCCTCGGCCCTCCTATCAGATGCACTGCCGATACATCAGTGCCCTGAGCCACTTTTGCCGGTCGGGCTCTGAAGGTCTTTGGTACGTCCCGAGTTGTCCTGGAGCATCTCGATTTCTGACGCCAGAGGTCACTTCGATCATTGGAGACAGTTCGCAGAGCGTAACGTGCAGCAATCTCGTGACCAAATTGCGGGTGAAGTCGAGAAAGAGCTATTGCACAAATGTTCAGGTCCTCTCCTTTATTTGATTTATTTAAAGTCAAAATCAAAAATTGGTGACACGTCCTCTTTTAAATGCATATTTTGCTTGTTTGCATTGTAGTGTCATTAAAATATTTATCAGGCAGTGTGTGCGGTGGAAACTCATAAGTTGTTTGATGAGTTATATTACGAAGTTGTACCGCAGAATTTTGGAGTACGAGCTGTTTAGTAATTTAAACCTAAGCACCTAAAAATATCTCTTCCAAACATGTGAGTGACTAGCCCATAGTAAGGTTTGGGATTGCCAATTGATATTTCAAAATTACCTAGCGTTATTAGAAGACGCGAGCAATTGCAGGAACTTGAGTGCCGCAAAGTTTTTCTTTGAATTTGTAACACAAGTTTAGAACTCAGGACTGTTCGTGAAAGGTTCATATTTAGTTTCATTGCGAAACCCTAATTTGGCATATTCCCGAATACAAATATTCAAAAGTTTTCACATTATTCGAAGGTTCGGGATTTACTCGCAGAGAAGGCATACAATTCTGTAATTTATAAAACATAAAAATAGTATACTGTATATTAATCACAAAGTGAAGGAATGATATGACGAATGATAGCAGAGAATGATCGGGAAACAGTACGAACTTACGAACACCACTCTAAGACGTGCGAAGGAAAATGTCAGTGAGAAATGTTTAATTCGTAAGAAATCGCTGAAGTCCTATGGATGCGTAATAATGTCTTATTTAGGAAATGGAATGTTGATATTTGGGAACGTTGACATTGTTCATTGACCCTTTGTTGTCCGCCTAGATAAGCCTTTCAAGCACTTTAATCCCCTGCAGGACGCTGCAGACGAATCTTGTTATCTACGAGCTCACATTTATAACGTTTTATTTTTGTAGTTTTAGAATTGTTTTTTATTTTATTTGTTTTATGGACGATTAGATGTCATTTGTTGAAAAAATTATGTATTTCCTTCATGTCTGCGTATCTGTCTTTTTACTCTCTCAAAGGGTCTTTCGTCGATCTGATTAATCGATGTTTTTTCTAAGTGGTAATGGGAAGTAGATACATTCCCTTCCTTGCTCAGAACTCATTAGAAATCGCTTACTTTTTTCAATCACCTTATTTTCTCTTTACCGATCTCTACATTCAAGATGTTTTCCTTTCCTCACCTTATTAGTGTGTTTATTACATCTCATAATGGAGGCCTTGCTCTTAATATTCCGTTTCGTGATAAGTGTTTCATAACATCGAAAGTAATGGCGGCAAAAGCCGTGTTCGGCAATCTGAATGAACGTATCGGCTGCTTTGCATATCTAGTCGCAGTGGGGCTTGGAGTCGATAGTATCCTTACGCCTCTCCGAAGTCGTTTACATGCGCGCGTGTGGGCTCTTGCATCGACATATCGACCGAGCGCGCGATTGTGGAGGCTATTTCGCAAGCGTTGAGGGAGCCCGCCGACGAATTCTGCCCCTAGCCCACCGCAGTTTTCGGGTGTAACGGTTGTCGCACGAGATTTAGAGTGCGATTCGGAACCGGTAGACGTAAAGTGTAAACGGATGCCTAGATTTTGGGGGGAGATTTGGCTTGAGTTGGCTGGTTGGGCAACAGAATTAGAGAATGTTGTAAATGTCTTATACTGCGTGTTTGAAATCTAATTCATATTGGAAAAAAAGAAGGAAGTTTGTCAGTACAGCCTGACACAGGCACATTTTCGGCTATTGGTATAAACGCTACGGAGTCCGATTTTTAATGTTGCAAGCTAGATCGAACTCCATAAAGTTTGTCCAACTTTAGACTTTGCTCGCAGATACAGTCCGGGCTTTCAACAAAATAAGATAATCTTGTAATCGCATTTGAAAGCGTGTCTGAGATTCGATTCTTTTCAGGAAAATGTTTAGAAATTCTTTCTGGGAAAAGCCCATTAATGCTTATCATATTCAACCGAACAAAAGTTTCTTTTGTAATGTTCAAAAAGAAAAAATTAAACCGATGCAAGCCATTCACCGCAGTCATATTAAGCTGCAGAATTTCAACAAAGGCTGTCTGATTGGAGTAACTGCAGTAACCAGCAATGCAACAAAAGCGTTCTCAAAACATTTCCAATATAGTTTATTTGGATTTTGAGATATAAAATCTTCTTTTATGTGGAAAATTTCTTCAGTTTATAATTTGTGCATGATCCATATTGTTTCTCGTGTTTTGATAGCTTCGAAATAATAATAGTAATAATAATAATAATAATAATAATAATAATAATTTTTATCCAAATTTTGTTAAACATAAGCACATTTCAGTCACATCTAACATTACACTTCGTATTGTGCAATACTTTTTTATTTACGACAATGCACGTTTCACTCCAACATTCCATTTTGTATTGGTTTTGCATGAAATTCATCATCTTACTATCATTCTTTTGTAATTCTCCATGTACTCAACACCCCTTTCTGACACTACAAAAATGCTCTTAATTGTTTCTTGTATTCCCCCCATTCTCCCCTAAGATTCTCTCCTCCTCCTCCTCCTTACACACCTCTCTTCAACACTTTCTTCCTCCACACCACAAATTTTCCCGCACTTCCTCTACTTCCAACATATCTTCTTTCAACCAATGTTTGCTTTTAACTCATTCCATAATCTATACTTAACAAAAGACCTTCCGCATCACGTACATTTCTTATACTTCAACACTGTAACCTTTAGAATAATTTTACAAGTATATACATAATTAATTACTTTGTCTTATCCACATTATTTCCGTCAATCATCACTTTGCGTTACTCATCAATTTTTGAAGTAAATGAGTGACTTCTGTTCGTCACTTACGATTAGACCTGTCCCGGTCCAAAAATTGGGACTAATGATGTGTCATTCGTTGCTTCTCAGCCTCCTCTTGGGACACTAATAATTATTTTTGCAGATCCATCCAGAAGATCCTAAAATATTCCTTTTTAAAATCATTTACTGTTTTATTCAAGCAATTAAAATTCGTTTGGGGTGATTTACGGAGGGTACAGAGGTGATGAATAAGTCGTTTGATATCTTTAGACGAGATATATCGATTGACACAACTAATAGCTTTTGGATATTTTGTATGAATGAACGAAAATCGCGTGCTTTTGATAGAATCATTGCATCTGTAGTTATGTTGAAACGTTAATTACTAAACATTAATGAAAAGTTAATTTATAATTTTTCCGGCACTTACATGCATGCTTACGTCTGGATTAATCAGACTAGCGAAAGTTTGTAATGAAACAAACATTAAAACAAGTTTATGAATCGATACTTTTAATCGACCTCATTGTTCTCGAAAATTGACGAGGCGGAGAACTATAATGTCTTTAAATTGAATTTTTATTATGAACTTGCAATGCACCGGATAAAACTCTTTTGACAGGAAAATACCCATCGATGTCCCCACGCTAAGCTACTTTTAGTTTCAACATCACGGCCGCTCTCCCGCGCGGTAATGGAATCAGTTCTTAAACACGTCCTCTTAAACACTAATCCCGCGTTTAAAACAGTTGACAAACGTTTATTGCGGACACTAAACCGTAGTTTGCATATCCGGGAGAGAGGCCTGTTAAACACAGCAGCGTCCGCACGGGTCGTGCATTTGCTAGTATTGTGTTCTCGGTCTCCCGACGACGTCGCGGGAGGCGAATTTCAGCTGGCGCGCATTCGGCGGCCACGCATTGAAATGCCTTCTCGGGAGCGAGTCGGAATCTCGACTCGTTCGCCATCAAACGCGGTCTCCGAAGGGTTAACTTGTTCGGCAAACTCCACGACGCGCGCTCGTATTCTCTCTCCGGCGCCCTCGCCCCTGCCCTCGCTCGCGGTCGGCGCTGCCGCTGCCTCTGTTGATCCCCGCGCCCTCCCGAGTTTCCCCTTGCTGTCTTTTCGCTCCCTTTCCGCCTCTCTACTTCGTTATTTCTTTCCGTCGTGCACGTTTCTTCCACCTCTCTCCCTCCATATTTTCTCTTCTATATTTTCGTTGTTTCTTTCCGTTATATCTATATCTCTTCCTTACGCTCTCAGTCTTTTCTAATTGTACCTTTTTAATATATATTTCTTGGTTAATCCCCCCGCCCTCGCCCGCTTCCTGTTGCTGATTTTTCGCTCCCTTTCCGTCTCCCTAATACTTTCTGTCGTGCACTCTCCCTTCGTATTTTATCGTTATTATTATATCTGTCTCTTATCCTTACGGTCTCATTATTTCCTCAATGCATACATTTTTAATGTTTTATGCTTTTTTTTCTAATTCTCTTTTGTCTACTTCACGTTTCATCACCATTGTCTTTCCTTCGTATTCTTTTCTCTCTTATTAAGACGCTTCTTCTTGCTGACTTTTCGCTTACTTTCCGCCTCTCTCATTCTCTTTTCCTGTCGTGCACTCTCCCTCCGTATTTTATCTTCTCCATTATGTGTCTCTTCCTTACGCTTTCTTTCTTTACTCACTGTATACCTTTTTAATGTTTTCTGCTTAGTATTTTTTATGCCCTTCCACTTTATATTTCATTGTCATTCTGTTTCCTCGACATTCTTTTCCCCTATTTACATTCCTAATTTCATTTGTAATATATTATTTTATTATAAATAAATGTCTATAGTTTTGCTATTTTCCTACCCTCGTTCATTCTTTACCTGATTGTCTCTTTCGTGTGTTTCAAGCTTTCCCAGTTCTTTTTTCTTTACTATTTCACTACATCTGCGTTAGCGGTCTCTCTCTTCCTTTGCTCCCTCCCTTTTCGTTGCTATGAGAACACATTGGCGCCTTGCGGCTCCGCGTCGGACGGCGGCGGGCGCTGCGAAGTTGCGGGCGCGGCTGTCGACTGTCACAGGCGACGATCACAGGCGGTCGTCGGGAGCGGAACCTCGCTCGCGGCGGCGGCGGCGGCTGTGGACGGGGGTGGGAGGGGCTGAGGCGCGCCCTCGGGGCATGTCGGCGACGTTCTCGTCCAGCGAGGCGAGACGGCACGACGGACGGACGGACGGGCGGGCGGGCGGGCGGCGGCGCGCGATCGTCAGCTGTCGCCGCGCAGCCCTCGCCCTTCCTCTGGGCTTGCGGCCAGGCTGCTACTGGCCAGGTCAGCGATTGCGCGGAGAACAATGCTCGTGTGAAGAGGAAGTTGTGTGAATTTCGAAGCTCTCGGGAGTGGGGGAGAAATTAATGCAGGATCTGACTGCGCTCGAATATAGAGGCTCCAGTACATAGAGTCAAATATTTTTGTAAACAAAAGTTTGTTCACAGATTTTGCAAAAACATTTCAAGAATATGAATATCATAGAAAAAGAGATTGTATTTGTTTATAAATACGCAAAAAGTAATATTGTAATATGTAGAAAGTAATATTTTGATATGAAAAACTTAATATTGTAATGTGTTAAAAGTAATGTAATATGTAAAAAGTAATATTGTAATATGTAAAAAGTGATATTGTAGTATGTTAAAAGAATACTGGAATATGTTGAAAGGAATACTGGAATATGTTAAAGGAAATTGGAATATGTTAAAAGGAATACTGGAATATTTTAAAAGAAATACTGGAATATGTAAATAACTAATATTGTAATGTTATTTTTTAATTTGTGAATTTTACTGTTTATTTTTATATTATCCTTCATCAATTAGTGAAAATGTGGCCCATTGATTTTGCCATGCTTCGGGTCACTAAAGACGCGTGGCTTAGTTTGTCTAACGGTTAGCGTATCGGGCCAAATCAAAGTTCGCCAGTTCAAATTCCATCAATTCAGTGGAGAGAAAACGTCCATCACACGCCTTTGTTCGAAGAGGAAGTAAAGCAAGGTGTTCCATGTTGCAGATTTACTGTATATAAAAGATACTCAAGCCTAAAAGGACTCTCTGAGCTAAATTCCAATTGTGTTTTGACGCTCGAGTGATAACGTCTTTTGTTGCTAGATGACGAAAGGAGCTTAGCGAAATTTGCTTGGTCATGTGGAAGATCGTGCATGGATCTGATAGCCTCATTGTGTGAGAGGTCATTGTATTCACCTTGTTGTATTGTCCTGATTGTTTTGTTACTTTGTAAGATACGTAATTTTGCGTTCTAGTTTGAGCTTACACTTCCAGACAGCAAACATTTCGAAATAAATGTATTTATATAATAAAATAACTGTTATTGTGTTTAATATATATTGTCGTTATTCATCTAGTGTTTTTTTGTGTATGGGCTTATTTTAAAATTCAAGAGTTCGCAGTCATCTACATATAATATACAAGTGTAAAAAATATGCAACTTCTGGATTCATCTTGTGTTTGACAGCGCCTCAACAATGTTGTTGTATATTGCTCCCTATAAAATTGAATTTTATTTATTTTTATTATTGTAGTACATTGTTGTTCGTTTAACTACGACCTTAGTTAATTCTAACCGGGATCCTATGTTGTGCTTCATCACATTAAGTAACATTATGCGTCTAGTTAAATGATGTTAAATGTTATCCCCCGGATGCAAGTGTGTAATTTATATAATATGATGTTGCCTTCTGGATGTAAATGCTGTCATTGGTTATTTATGTTTATTATCTTAAACTGCCTCACGGTTTAGAGTGCTTAAGAAAGACTCACGAGGGAGGATTCAGCCAGAGGTCATAAGGCTATTGTGATGGAGGTGGGAGAAGGATATATCCTGCACGATTAAGTGTAAATCAGACCCAAGTACCATTTACGATCTCTGAATTTACGAGACTCATTTACGAGACTAACAAACAGACATGGGGTTTTGGAGACCCTATGATAATTTCAACGTATACTTGAGTGTTTTGGAATGTTAAACATGATTAATCACACATTTTTGTGTTAATATGATGTTATTTTCTTTGTGTATTGGTTTCCTTCTGTACTACCTCCTAATTTCCGTCGTGAACTCGATTGCGTGGGATATCGTTTATGGATATTGTTGATAAAACGGAATCCCTGGAAGAACAGTAGCCAACTTCGAGCTTGACTTTTCTGTATAAAATAGCAAGATCTTCAAGTAGAGGCGCCAGAAAGAAGTCACTGGAGATAATTGAAGGTCTCGCTTAACAAAAGCTTTAGCAAAATTTTTAGGCATTAAATAAATGACGATAAATAAAACGCATGTATATTAAACACACTCCTTCCACACTCACTGAATAATGTTAGAAACACTTTACCTACTCTGAATTAGAGTAAGAAATGTAGTTTGAAATATTAAACAAATATATTCTGAAATGACTTAATTTGTACCTGGAACAAATACAACAAAACAAAAATACAAGATACACAAGGCATGATCAACATAGGATTTGCTTTGCTGTTTTGATAGAGAAGTCTGGTAACTTTCACCATGCATTCTCGATCTAGAGCCCTGAGCCTTTCAAGTGCTCAGGAAGCTCAAAGAACATTTAGATAGAAGACAACATTCCAATGATGAGCAGGTTCAGACAGCTGTTCTTAGCTGGCTACTGGGCGAAGGAACTATTTTCTATTCTTTTCTTTCAGAGCTTCAAATGATTGGTGCAAATGTCTACAGCGACTGGGAGATTATACAGAGAAATATTGTTTTTTTTATATGTATCATAATGTATTGCAGCAACTTCAGTAAAGTGTTCTTTGCCATTAATTTTTCGTGTGTAACGTACTTTTTTAATACCTAGTATTAGAGGGTAATTAGTGATAGGAAAATAGAACTGGTTAGTTGTAATCGAACTAGGGCCCAAGTAGGTGCAACGTAGGTGCAGGTTAAAGGCGAATTTCTATGGCGTTGTTCGTTCGGAAAAAGAAAAAGAGAACTCACCTTCTCCCATTGCCTTCATTAATTGGTTTAGAAGGATTTTGGATTAGTATACATATGACTCATTTATTTAATGCCAAAAAAACCAATTGAAGTGTCGTCACCATACGTAATATTATAATCCGTATACCTTTTCTTGAGCTCTGGAGTTACTCTTATGTCGTTTTTACCCTCTCAATCATTTTCCATCAACGTACTTGAGAGACGCTTTTTCGCTTTTTGTCAGAAAGAATATCATGGGTCAATAGCTTAACAATCTAGTAGAAGGGTTCTGTAATGAAATACATTCTTCGTTCTCGCTACTTAGAACTATGGAATGTGCTCAGTATTTGTAACAAATTTTCCAACTAAATCAATAAAAATATGTTCCTACATATTTGTAATTTTGATTTTTTCTTTTTTCACAGGTAAGTTCCTGACTTGTGCGACATCATTTTAATGGCAGCAATTTGTTGACTGCCAAAAATAGTGGTGAGTGTTCATACGCCATATTCTACTGTGCCTTCTATCTGTTTCTTAAAAACTGCCTCTATCACAATTTTTTACACAACCATTGAGTAACATCAAACTGTGAAAATATGCCACAGATTTACTCAGTAAAACTTTTTGCTGTTTTAAGTTTTAAAATCGTATTTACAGTTGTTTTCATCAAAAGTGGTAAAATAATAATGTATTGGGTGTGTCGGGTAAACTGAATGTTGGCTTTGAACAAACGGCTTTACGCTGTAGTAAGTCGTGTCAACGTAGCGCTGAAACCGATTGCGACAACTGACGATAATGATGATGAGGCTAAGAAAGAGTGTCATAGTCGGTTTCGAATGCAGGCGAGAGTGAAGGCATATGTATTTGTTCCCTTCTTTCTTGGCCTGGCGGTCTTCTTCCTTTCAATGAAAGGTTGTAGAGTGATAGGAGAGTAGAGTGGTGTTGGGTGAATGATTATGAATGGAATTTTATGTTATCCAGATGAGGTTCATGGGGGTATGTAGAAAATACCAATTGCTTGTGCGTAATGGCGCACTCAGGGAGGGGGCAACTCATAAGCCTCACTCTCCCCTTCCAAAATGGGTGGTACGTATTAAAAAATATGGCCTTCACTAATTTTCTGTACAAACGAAAGTCATTCAAATATATCAAATGTTTACGTTGTAAATATTAACTGTCTAATGTAAAAATAATTAGGTCATCTATCTATAATACAAAATAATTAGGCTGCCACTAGTAAAGGGAGTCAGTTTTAGGGCGTATGCAACGAGCTAAATATTCGATTTTTCAATCAACTACAACTCAACGTAATGTACTCGTAACACATTATGCGTTTTGTATGTTTGAATTAAATTACAAGGGAAGCCGGTAAGGCTGTCTAAAAAATATGTATGACGCATGAAGTGGATTTTTTTTCCTCATAGCATTGCGCCACACTGCCTATCGGCCTCTTGTCGCAACATTTCCTACTTGTCTGTTTTATCACTCGTATCATAACAATGATGCTACACAAAAAAATCTTTATAAGAAAACATCAAATTCTGCTGAACACTTTACCTCGTCCCCCCTTCCCTCCCCCGAGAAAAATCCGAGTTGCACCTCCGCTTATGTGACTCACTGAAACTAGTGATGCGATATCGACAAGAAAACTTGTTCAAAATCAAAGCTTCGGTTTTATTAATACACCGACCAAAAACAATTGATGTTTTTAAAAATCATCGATGTTTCAAAGTTGGTTTAGTAACCATTAAAACAAATTGTTGCGTAGCAAAATTTAATTTGACGATGGCCGTGCTTATTAATTTATAATTAAAATTTAACTGAAAACAAAGTTATACGTCTCTCCATGTGCGAAATACAGGAAAGACAAAGAAAAAACCAGGCCATCAGTGTCATCTTGAGTGAGGGATGGTGGACTCCTCGATGAAGACCCCGTCCTTTTCGATCGAGTACAAACATTATATTGGTTCTATCCATTATTACTTTTTATTTTAACATTTACAAAACTTTAATTATGGGCATCTTTCATCCACGAACAAATCATTGTGAACGTGAAAACATCGAATCCTAAACATCGATGTTAAAAAACATCGGTTTCAATATATCGATGATTAAAACATATTTTTGTGGAAACATTGATGTTTTGAAAACACTTAGCTGTTTATCTAACATTTAATCCCCTGTGACACACGTGGGAGAGACAATAACTAAACATTGCTCACTTCGCGAAACAGACGTCATTCTTTCGAACGATTGAAACGTGTCCTTTTTTTGCGCGCGTGCAGGTGGCAATAGGTCGCGGCCGTGTTGCGGTAGGTTGTCTTTACATAAGCGCCGACGCAGTTACGCATCGCGCCAACGCAGACCTCCCCCCTCCCTTGCGCGCAGCTGCGTGACGCAAGACGCAGAAACACATGTAGTGTCGCATGACAACCAGTTAGTAGTTCTTATCTTGACACCTCCGATGTGATGGTATTCTAGCGGCTAGCTGCTTTGATCGGTAAAATGCCCCAGTGGTTTCTCTGGTCAATATCAGGTGAATTCCGGGATATTAAACGGTGTCGTAAGCAATGTGTGAAGGATCACCCGAAAAAAATTGCTTTCTGATTTTAACGATCTAAACGGCGCTTTGGTTCCCGCTTCTGGCTGCTGGGCACTTTATACTAGAGGTATCCGCTCAGCTAAATGTTACTAACTTCTAGAGCAAATGGATTAGTCGAAAATGATCACTTTTTGTCAATGAAAACGTAGTGGAACATTTCATATAACGGAGTTATGCATGTGACATTCACCCTGATTTTTAGGCAACTTCTATGCACATATGTTCGGCAGGTCACGTTTTAAAACTGACAAGGAGATTTCTTGTACCTGTCGAACAACTGTGTTTATGAGGCTGCCTAATAATCAACAACAAACGTCATTGTATATATACATGTAACGGACTTGTATGCATATTCCTCTGTGTGTTCATCAGCAAAAGTGTTCATTTTCGTCCTCTACACGCTGTAGAAGTTTTCAAAATTTCTTCTGAGAAAACCTGTATCGACTGATGTCTGTGGCAAGGATGCGCCAGAGTCGTGGTTCCTCCCCCTCCCGACCAATATTAGTATTCCTTCTTTGCACTTTTTAAAATAATCTCCGTGCATTGCAACTTTTTTTTCGGTAAGGGCTCGATTTTATCAATTTCATTTGGTGTATTTACAATTTTACATTTTCATGTCATTTTGACAAATATTATTCTTGAGTTTATACCAATTGAGTTTTAAATAATATGGAGGCGAGTGACTATTACGGATTTGAATGAATATAAATTATCATTGCGTATTTAGTCCCTTGTTGGATATTATTTAAATAGTTATACAGTTAAAAAGTAAACTTATATGCCTTCAAATATTCAAAAGTAAAAATTGTTCAAGTAATTAACTTTCATTGATTCCGTGCCTTTGGGCAAGCTCTCTGATTTCTCTGAAACGCTAAAGCCGCAAGATTTAGCAATGTAACAAAAATTCTGCGATCAATGTTGCAAGCAGATGCTTTCAGATAACAACAACGACCCTTGCGCGCACGGGAGCCACATCAATGAGCGCCCGCGACGAGCAGCAAAATTAATTCTGGCGTGAATGGGTTAAACTCTCTACCTTCCGCAAAAGGCAGTTTGAGAAATGGTGTCCTAGGCAGTGTGTGGAAGACCGATCCCTCAGGGTACCGCTTTCTCGTTTGAACTTTCCTGACGCGCCGCCGCCGCGCCGGTTCCCGCTGCTGGCGGCTTGGGGCGCCGCCTCGGCCGCACGTGCCGGAGCGGCCCGCCTGTCCGCCCACGCGCGCGGGGGCAGTCGACCCTGACACGCCGCATGCGGTGCCGCGCATGCGCAGAGGGAAGCCGCGCCGTTGCGTGACTGCCGCGCGTCCGTCCAGATGCGGTGCCACCGTCGTGGTCGTCGACGTCGTAATGGTTACTCGTGGTATTCGTAGTTGTGTTAGTTCGTAGTCATCGTGGAAGTCGTAGTTCTGGGCGTTGTAGTGGTTGTGATCGTGGACGTCTTGGTCGTTCGTGGTCTAGTTTTCATCGTCATACTTGTCATCGTTTTAGTCATCGTAATCGTAGACGTCGTTGTAGTCAACGTAGACGTTTCAATTGCAGTCGTCGTAGTTGTCATCGTGATAGTTGTTGTGGTCGTAGTCGTAATCGTAGCCATCGTCGTTGTGGTCGTGGTAATTGTAGTTGTAGTCATTGTCATTGTAGTCGTCATAGTTGTCAATATTGATATTGTCATCAGTTTTGCAGTAGTCGTAATCGTAGTCATTGGAGTCTTAGTCATTGCTGTTGGATTTATATCGGTCGTCGTCGCCGAGAGGATGTGTCTTAAACGCTGATGCCGCGGCACGAACTAAGCTTATGGGTACGTTCAAAGTGGCTTCGTATTGAATAAACGTTTGGTGACGAGCGACCAACATATTCTCCCGACACGGTAGTGTTCACTGTGTATTCGACTGCACAAGGAGATCGTCTTTCAACAATTACTTAATGAAAAAGTGTAATAGAATCGAAAATAGTAACACGGCTTGCTTAGAGCTGTATTTCACGTCGACTCACTCGAAATATATTTGTGAATTAAAATTCGTTTTGAATTAGTGAGTTTAGATTCATGTTGGCTAAAAATACCAGCAAACCCATGTACGTTGTTTCTTCGGAGGCCGTCCATAAATTAGGAAACGCAAAATTTGGAGTATTTTCAACACCCCCTCTCCCCCTTGTAACGCACCCGTAAAGCACATTTTACCCCCCTTAATAATTACGTAACGCTTGTGACAACACCCACTAGTAAATTCAAGAAGTAAAAATAAATTATAACACAGTAAAACAAATTGTATTTATTTTACTTGTGTTGTTTATTAAAATTAATGATAATAAAAGTAGAAATTAGTTGGAGTTGTGAGTAAAAGAAGAATACTTGGGCGAGAAATGGTTGATCACATCCTATGCACACGCCGTCGCGGATGATCCAAGAGTGAGCGTCTAGAGCGCCAATTCAAATGGATTCTTGAATATATTTTATATCAGTTTCGAATATTTTTTCTTCATAATCGTACAGATTAAAAAAACCTTGAAAAATATTTCATTTATTGCACCCATATACAATCAATATCTTTAGTTTTAATATTTTAATGTTTTAGTACAGGACTCAAAAAAGGAATTATTTTAGCTAATGTTGAAACAAAAAAATACCAGTGTTAAGTAACACTTAACTAATACCCCCTACCTCTATGTAACGCAGATTAACGCTGCCTCAGACCCCCTTCCCCATCTTTAGCGTTACGTACTTTGTGGACGACACCTCACCAGTTTCACGATCCGAACTCTTATAAATCCTTTAAACATGCTGCTTCGTAGTTATTGTTACCTTATATGAGGAATATTTCAAACCGAAATTGAAATTTACTAACGATAATTTTATCACTACCCAAACGACAGTTTTATTCAACAGTCCTGCGACCTCCTTTGTAAATGCAAAGCATTATTCTTCCTCAAGAGCCTGTAGTTCCTTCCGGTTCTTTCTGTTGTGTCTATTAGGATCATTTTTACTTGTCTAACGTCCTTCTCGACTAGAGGAAAGACCGACAACACAGTGGGTCGAAGTGATGCCGAATTCGCGAAATGTGCCTGTCTGGAATTTATAAGATACTTCAACCCGTGGAATTTTCTTAAAATAAGGAAGAAAATATAGGATTTTAATATGTATGTAATATAGTATATATATATATATATATATATATACGTAATGTGTGTGTGTGTGTGTAAGCAATTGATCTTACTTCACTATTTAGCTCAGGTCATTATTTCGCTCTGATTGAAGGTAGCAGAATGGCGGCCGAAACATTGACACCTGTATCTATGACGTGGCGACTCCCAGACAGCCAAGTATTCACCAACAAAAATTTAGTTGTATTAAATAAACAATCCTTAGTTATTTTTAACCACATTAAAAACTGACACGAATTTTATATATTACGCTAGTTATGAACGTTGTGCGCCCCCGCGCTGTTTGGGGCCATTTCGTCCTAGGGAAGGTCGCAGTATGGCTGCCGAAACGTTGG
Organism: Acheta domesticus; assembly: GCA_031308135.1. Taxonomy (NCBI): domain Eukaryota; kingdom Metazoa; phylum Arthropoda; class Insecta; order Orthoptera; family Gryllidae; genus Acheta; species Acheta domesticus. The sequence continues at coordinate 89,254,512 of JAHLJT010003656.1, forward strand.
CATCTAGTGCCTAGGACGTGACGTTTCCCGAACAGCCAAGTAGTCACCATCAGAAATTTAATTCTATTAAATATACAACCCTTGGGCAATTTTTAACCACATTCGAAACTGACACGAATTTTGTATATTACGCTCATAATGAACGTTGTGCGCCTTCCGCGGCGTTTCGGCCAGTGCGCGGGGCTCGCTGGGCGTTACGCTTCCGCCACGTCACGCCCCTAACGACTTCCTCGTCCCGCGGCGGGCGGGCCGTGACCCCGTGACGTCAGCGCCGGATGCGGACGCGCGCAGGAATTGCGGCGCGCGGCGCTTCGCGGCTGTTTTTTGTTTTGCGCGCGTGCGCAGTGGCGCGGTGGCGCTTCTCACGTTTGTTGTGGACTCCGCTGCCGGGGGAATGTAGGGGAGGGAGCAGCGGTGCTGTGTGAAGCGACGGGGAACGCGCTGCGGAAGATCTCTTGCGCAATACGCGTGTTTTTGTTTCGGATGGACTGCGACCAGTACTTCGTGGACTTCGAGCGGATCGGTGAATTGAAGTAAATGGAAATTTATTGTAAATTATATCTTTAATCTTATTTCTTGTTTCGATACAGTTTTTCTGTGTATTCAAATATTCTTTAATATTCAGTTCGTTTTCCGTCGTGACTTCGACTACTTCTTTTGCGTAATTATGCTATGTTATTGCAGAAAGTCGGCACGAAGAAAGTTACTGTACTATATTTTTAATTTTTATAATTGTTCAAAAATGTTTTGTAGATAATATGATGTATAAGTTGAAAGTCCTCAAAAATGCTTCAGCGTAGGTGCAAGGTAATTTGTATTAGCTAAAATTAACTTCGAAATATCCAAGTCTGCTCAATACGCGTGTATCTGGAATTCTCTTAGAAAGGCCGCATTGTTTATGAATTGAATTGATTGTAGATGATGAAGGTGATGATTATATCAATAGCGAACCCGTGCGAGACACTGCAAGTTCTCTTATTAGAAATATCAACATTTTATCTAGGGCGGTGCCATTCTTCATCTTCAAGGGCTTGATATGCCGTAATCACATATGTATGAAGGTAATGTTAACGACCTGCTGAACCTGCTGAACTCTCAACAAGACCTATTGTTTCTACATAACTTTCCCATCGTTATTCGTGTTGTCACTCCGTCCGCAAACGCTTCTAAACACATTAGTATACATGACATTTCATGGTATTATTTGATTGTTCCTTAAGATATACGTATCCCGATATTCCTCTTTAATTAGAGACAATCGGGTACAGGAAGAAGGTATTTGGTCATTTTTTCCATTTTTTGAGAAAAACATTCATTCAAAGAAAGTTGTTTTTCTGCATCAGGCTTTCACAAAACATTTTAATCCAAAATAAATGAGATGACTGAGATGTATTATGTTCTCTTCATGCTGGATAAAATACGCTTTCCACAGCATCCAAACTGCGACAAATATTGAAAATTAGTTAAAATTAATGAGCTTATGTTATAGTACATAAGCGGTTTACTGAACATCGACATAGCGATCCATATATACCCCCTCCTGAGATAGATGAATCACGGTTTATGATTGGCCAGAAGGGAGAAGCGTTAAGAAAAATCGGATGGAAAAAGCGACAAAGTTTTTGAGATACACCGCCCTGATTGGGACATTTTATATTTACGGTTCAACACTATTGGTTTTAATTTCACGTGTGGAATAGTCTTGAGAAACATCGAAAGAGAAGAAAAATTATCAACAGACACACTCGGAATGTACAGAGAAAACGTGGGAAAATTGTAGGGAAAAATTGAACCATATCCTTAGAAGGCTACAGGAGTTATATTTTTATTGACATGCTCGGAGGTTTAAACAGCTGGCTTGTAGTTAACTTTCATAGCGCAAATCATTCTTGTAGAGTGAAGAAAGAGTAGAGTGTTTCACATTTTACCTAATCCCACGTTGTATACATATGATCACATACACATCGAATATGTTTACATAAATTTTAAATTACAGAAAATGACGGTAGATTTCCAGCAGCTGAAAAACACGGAATATTGCCGCGAAAGAAGAATTTGGCAGGGAGAGCCAGGGAGAGGCCTTGGCACAGTAACGGTGCCTTGTTTGACCCGCTGCGTTGGCTCATCGCGCATTCGTTGCGGCACGCGCCCAGTGTGTTCGGGCGGTGGGTGCGGCGCAGGTGGGAGATGATTTGCGCAACGCTGTGTTTTTGTTTGCATTTAGCTCTGTCAATGAATCACTGTCTTTTTCAACAGCATCTTTACTTCTTTCGTCATTTGTGATGATGCGATTAGTTTCTAATGGCTTGCATAATTATGTCCTATTATTTTCCCGCAAATGCTTATTCCGGGCTTTATTTGTTTGGAGATGGTTAGGTTAGTGTTTCGTAAAAATAGTGTTTTCTTTCATCTGGAAATAATTTAAATGCATTCGATACGTATATCATTTAAATGCATTCGATGCATATGTAATCAGGTGTAATACAGAAGATGGGATTAGGTAAAATTGTGTCTTCATTACACACGAACTATTTGCAAACGGAAAGTTAACAACAGAGCAGACGTTTAAACCCTTCAAGAAAGTGAATAAATACTTCAATCCTGTAGCCTTCCAAACATACTGTTCTCTCTACAGATTTTCACTACATGTTTTCCATGAACATTGAAATTCTAATATAGTTCTTTATTTTCATCAAAAGACATGGTAAATGTTGCTGTTAATATGTTTTGCAGAAGAAAACTATTTTAGGCCATTTTTCAGCCGAAGGCAGTTAACTTACGTTCCTCAGTGGGATGTTTCATGAACTATATAGTACTAAACTAATAAATTATGAGCTGCTCGTATGTTGAGTATGCGAGAATAAATTATGAGCTGCTCGTATGCGAGAAGAAAGACAAAGGACAAACATTCGTACTCAGAGAAGGAATTCGAACTCACGACCATCTGGATCGAGAAGTTAACAGGAAACAAGTAATGCCGTTTCTCTGATTCGTTTGTTCATTGGCGTGTAGCGAGTGTCCGATACTGGAAATCCAACAAAAGACAATATCATTGTAATGTATATTTGTAGAGTAAAATTGATTTTGAACCAATATTGGAATGCGAGAATCGATATATACATCATTGCTGCAGGTTCAGGGCGCCGGTGTCGGTTACTGCGTTCGTTTAAAAAAGCCGCCTGGCGCCACTGCGGACGCGCGTGCCATCTAGCGGCGCTCAGTTTAGACAAGGAGCGCCTGGCGGCGGGGTCAAGGCAAGCCCGCTACACATCCTAGCGCTGCGGGTGGCCGATGCGGCAGGCGCGCAACGTGGTGGTGTGCGCGCGAACTACGTGTAACCCTCTAACTTCCCAACAACCCCGCTGGATGCAGTGAAATTTCGTCGGATATGAATGACCTGTAAAATAAAGAGTGAGAATGCAATAATCTCTGGGTAAGTCTGCAAGCGAAATCGTATTTTAACGTAAATGATTACTCAAGAGTAAAAAAAAGTAAGTTATATTTCAACGTTGTGTGTCACATACAATTTCAAAATATTATTTATCACAGCATTGTTAAGTTTATGACATTACTTATTGTGCAAAACAGAACTTGTTATAGAAAGCTGCTGTATTTTCATAATTTTAATTCAAGCTACTGCAGTAAATTTGGAATTATACTGATCTTCGTTTCTTCTCTTGCTCTGTGCTCATTGGTGCGCGCAATAACGAATAGAAATGTAGTAGTTATGCCTTTTAAAATTAGACGCTGCAGTACTTTTGTGAAATACGACCTTGTTTTCTTCTCTGGCTGGAAGGGGAGTTTTTTTGCTTAGAGACTTTCCTCATACTCGCGCTTTCCCATGGCCGCTCGCCTCTCTTCGCACTCTCAGACGCATTCGCTCATCTCTCTCCAACACCACTGTTCACGTCCATCGCCTTTGGTGATCTGCCACCACTATTGCTTAAGAATGTTTACCCAGAGAGTAACCCGCCGCTTTCTTTCTGGCTCACTTTCCGGCTCACTAATCGGCCCGCGGGCAACTCGCTCAGTCACTACTTGTTCATTTAATCACTGTTTCACTCTTTTTTTTCTTCCTGCACACCTCACCGCCTGCTCACTGCTCGCACTCGCGCACTGACTCACGCATCTAGTCGCTCATTCGCTCGACAGCCTGCACACTCACCCACCTTCACTCCTGGCCCACCCATCAGCTGACGTTTCTGCTCACTGACGTTCTTCTTGTTGCCGTTTCTCCCACAGGATCTTCTGACTAGTCATAAAGCTGTTTGTACAACTACTCTTTCACCCTCTCGACCCTGTCACCTCCAGTCCTCCGTTCTTACATGCATTCGACAACGTCATCCGACAAATATTCCGCTTGCTCACCCCCACTGAAATTCTTTCCTTCTTCACTTTCCCACTTGTCTATCCTAACTACTCCCTCACCTATTCACCCGCCTTTAGATCATCTGTCTCTTACCCGCTCACCTCCTCTTGTCTCCCCCCTTACCGAAACACCCCCCTATTACCGTCACATTCCCGATCACCCTATACCACCTGTCAATCCCCTAACCCAATCACCTACCCATTGATCTACCTTCTCTCCCCCATTTGTCTACACCTTTACGCACTCATCTGTTGATTGATCAAACCAGTCCCCCTTTGTCTATCCCCTCAACCGTTCACCCACCTATTGATATAACCTGCCACATACCCGCTCATCAACTCCCCGCCCCTAAGCGAACTTCTCTCGTTTTTGGCCTCGCATCCGGAATCCTTCTGTTCACTCACGTTCTTGTACTTTATCAGTCTCCCTCGACCCCTCTCGCCAACCCACGGCCACCCCTGCGTAGTGATTCCATCGCCCGCGCTCGCAGAAATATGACCTGGGGCGAGTGGTGAAGTATGAGCGGAGCGAGGTGGGCACAGTGGTCTGAAAATGACAAAAGTCGCACAACGCGTCGTTATTTTTGCAACTATAAGTGTAGTACAAATTTTTTAGACTGCGACTTGTGAAAACGGTTACTTTTAGGACATGCACAGCGTGCTTAAACTTCAACTTTTTTGCACCGGTGTTCTAACACTACCATAGTTGCACGAGTTTTCGGGTTGTCGGCCTCATGTCGCAACATTTTCTCCTCGCAAAATAAAATGTCACTTTTACCACTTTTTATAAACAACTATTCTGATTATCAAGTTCGATGTTCAAATACATTAATAATCAGTATTTTATAAATGGTAAAATTAATAATAATTTTAATTATTTAATAATGGTATCAATTTTGCATTGTAAATTGTATTATCTTTAAACGGTTGGCATGTCCGAAACGGTAGGTGATCCCTTTTTACCAGTGAAAACTTGGTGGAAATCTCATATAAGGAAGCAACATTTCATACGCATATGCAGTTTTGGTCATCACACACCTGATACTTATTCAACTTCCTCATACATTGGTGTGCACTGGTTGCACACGTTCTGACAAAAAAATAAATTGTCGGTACCTGCCAAGCACCAATGCAAGATGAAATTCCTCCAAATAGAAGGATAGGTTTATCTTCGCTACATAATATTTCCTACCACAGATTGTGAAAAGTGGTCAAGTACTGTCTGCTTAAGAATGTGGCACATTTGGTAGAAGACCCTAAATAAACAACCAGCGCCTTGGGAGGTGAAGAAGATTAGTTCGAAACTGTTCTCAAATCCATGGGTAATGGACTGGATGTAATATAACAAAATCTCTATAAACAGCCGAATATCTACGTAATTTGGAATTATTTAATGAAATGTGGTATGTGGTCTTTAATAGTAAATAAACGTTTTCTCGAGAAGAGATATTTTTTCTCATGAATGCTTGGAGCAGTTAGCAGGTAGTTAACAGGACATACATGTCGCAACATAACGAAGTTACACCTATGATCTTACTTGTTGAAACTCATCTTGCACTGGTGCATGGCAGGTATATGAAATTTCTTTGTGACACAACGTGTGCAACCAATTAAGCACTAATGAAACAGTCAAGGAAGAAACGTTCGGGAGATTGAGATGTTATAACTGGCAGAAAATAATCATCTTCGACTCCCCATGCACACCCTAGAATTTTGTAATATTTATTTTGAGTCGCTTTGTATAACATTTTGTGCAATCAGGCGTTTGGGCCTGGTTCAGCCCACACGCGTAGCGGGGAGCCAATTGTGGGCATGTTCCTATGAGCAGTCGAGCAGTCTCAATAATTTTGGATTTATGTATGAATTGGTGGTGGTGTGTTAAAATAAATAAGTTTGTTGAGAAAAAATTAGTATTATTACTCAAGAGCGTTTGTATCAGTTTTCTGGGTATACAAAAAATAACATTCGGAAGATTGAGATGTTACAACTGGCAAAAAGTGATGATTTTCGAACCTTCTAGCACGCCCTATAGCTCGGATTACAACATTGAGTCCATTGACACTTGATCAGCTGTAGACGCTGTCATCCAATCGGGATCATGAACATCATGACAATGGTGACGTCACAAAGGTGACGTTTAAGCTTCCGATTGGACGACGGCGTCACAGCTGGCAAACTATCGAGAGACTTTAAAGTTTGCAGCATTTATTTTGAGTCACTTTATACAATATGTCGTGCAAGCGGGTGTTTGGGTGTGGTTCAGCCCAGTGTGCGGCGCATGGCGTGGCGGGGCGCCCCTTGCGCGGCACCCTTGCTGGCCACGTGCCAGCCGGCGCCCTCGGCCGCGGGCCGCGCCACGTGGCAGGAGCGGCGGCTTGCTCGTGCAGGGGGTTCCCCGACCCGCGCCGCATGGTGCCCGCAGTGCTAGCCTCAGCCCGAGGGTCCGGCGGTTGGGCACGCGTGCGGCGGATGAACTCTGAGTTAGGAGCAGGGAACGAATTTTCATTTAGAAACAATATTCTTACAGGAACTTTATATCGACATTCAATATCTTCTTTAGTTTACAAGACATTCTGAATGAATTAGAAACTTTTTGATTAATATTTTGTTATAATTATATATTTTGACGTATTTTATATTTCACTACAAAATGTTTACTTATGTTGTTACATTTTAATATATTTACATGTAACACTTAAAATATGAGTTTTACCAATATAGGTTATTGGAATCCTTTTTCTTACAAATAAATGTGATACTACTGGTCTTGTATTACTACCGGACCGTAAATTATCATACTGCCCTTCTTGTTATTCGTTGCGATACTGTAGCACTTCCACTCTTTGTTGCGTTGTTTCTGTGCTCCACATCTTATCACCTCAATCGTCCGCCTCTCTTGCGTTTCTGTTTTTAGGATATAGAACAGTTGTTTATTACGATAGCGGACAGCAAAACGGTTCCATTCTATTCACTATGTTAACCATGACCATAACAGCGCGTTGTAACAGTCGAGTTATATTATTGGAGAGTTATTAACTCTGTAGGAAGGGTTTCTCGTAGATTTATTTTTCGCGCCTAGAACATTTTACCAGTGTGATGCATTGAGATATCATGCGAATGTTCCAGGCTATCACATGACGTAGATATAAATTTTTATATGTCTGGTCTCAAGCTTATGTATTTTGGACATGTGAAACGATCATTGAATTACTACGTTCGCAGTTACGTTACTGATGCCTCATGAAACTAAAAATGAAGGACGGCATTCTATCAGAGCTGTAATTGTAAGCTCTGCTTTAGCACCTACTTGGCATGTAACTGAATTTACGTCACAATTGCTTTATTTTCCCCGTAATCAAAAAATTTCCATTCTGGATTTTAACTGTAATGTATCCTAATTACAAGTAATACGAATTTATAATATAAATATATAGATGTGCCGTATAAGTGCAAAGATGTTGCCTATATGTGTTCCATACGCGTGGTTATAGCCGTGTGGAAGATATCTCCTTATGCAAATAATACATTTTATATTTTTTATGATTCGTGGAGCTTTTTCGATATATTCTGTTTCATTAACGGTAAGTAAGATTCAGACTTCAAAGGGGGCATTCAAAAAGAACTGCAAATCAAAAGAATTATTTATTCTCAGAATTTCACAACGAACTGAGGTTTGTTTCCTCAAACATCACGCATTGCTTCCCGGGAAAGAACTTGAAAAGAAAAGTTCCCCTTTCCCCTTTCGTCGGAATCGAAAACTTCGCGGGCGCTCTTCCGTTGTGCATGGCCGAGATCAAAGCAACAATCTTTTCCTCGGGCGGTCTACTGTTCCTCCAGGCAACTTTCGTCGAACCCCCGAATGTACACATTGTTCCCGGGCGCGCCTCAATTTTCTGTCCGAAATAACACAGGTGGGGCGCGCTCCGGGAGCCGGCGGGCGCGCCGCGGTAACTTGATTTTATGAAACAGCTATTTACTTTTGCGCGCTCCGGGCTACGCCGGCGCGGAGCGGAGGGGCGGCAGTGATGGAGCGCAGTGGTGACGTTGGGGACGGTGACGGCGGAGACGGGGTGAGAGCGCTGTGGGGGGTGCGGAAGAATGGGGATGGAGAAAACGGCGCGAAGGTGGTGAGATGGGAGACAGTGAGGGAGGGAATAAGGTGGTGGTGGAGACGAGCTGTGGGACGGGGTTGAGGTGGATGGAGCAACAACGGAGGAGACGCGAGCTTGGCGGGGGATGAGGGGAACACGAAGTGAGGGTGACAGGCTGGCTATGGGTAGAGCGGAGACGGGAAACGAAATTGGAGCAGGTACGAGGCAGAGCAGAAGGCAGATAGAGGCAAAATGAAAGCGGGGGGAAAAGGAAGGGAAGAGGTGGAGGCGAGGCACAGGAAAGGAAGATGTACAGGCGGGGCAGAAGCCAGGCAGAGCTATGAATGTGGGGGAAAAGGAGGGGAAGAGGCGCAGGCGAGGCAGAGGTCAGGTAGAGGCAGAGGCGGGGTAAGAGTCGGGAAGAGTCAGAATGAAGTTGGAGGAAAAGGAGGGGAAGAAACGCAGGAGAGGCAGAGGCACGGGGAGGGCGGGCAGAAGGCGGGCTGTGGCAGAATAAAGTTGGGGCAAAAGGGGGGAAGATGCGGAGGAGAGGTAGAGGAGAAGTTAGGCGGAGGCAGAACAAAAGCGGTTTGAATGTGGAGGAAAGGAGGGGAAGATACAGGGGCAGGATTGTTATGAGTAGAGCGGAGGCGGGACATGAAATAGGGAGCAGGTACAAGGCAGAGCAGAAAGCGGGGCAAGAGGCGGGGCAGGTGTCGGGCAGTGACGAACAAAAAGGAAGGGAAGAGGCGGAGGGGAGACAGAGGTGACGAGTCGGGACGGTGGCACGGCGCAGGTGCGCTGGAAAAGGGAGGGGGCGGAGGCGGCGACGGCAGTGGCGGTGGCGGAGCGCTGGAGAAGGGTAAACGGCGCTGGCGGGGAAACAATGGGACTCGGGAGGTCCACGGGCAGCGGGGCGCAGAACGAGGGTGCATGGAGGACAAGGCAGAATAAAGGTGTTTGTAGCGAATCCGGCTGTACAGTCTTCTGCTTCCGCTTGCGGGAGCAAGGCGCAGAGTACCTTTAACATGTGTAGTTCTGGAAGTAAAGTCTGTTTGCTTAAACAGAATCTGACAGGTCTCTGAAGGGGAATGGATTATTTGAAGATGTGTCGCGACTGATTTTCAAATGACTTTTTGAAATTGTGTTACAAATTTTGTGTAATAATTTGAGAGGAAATTTGTTTTGAAATCCTTCAATTGCGCATGCAGACACTAAATGACTTCTTTCATGTTATTAAGGATAATAACAAAAATAAGAATGGTATTAATCATTATACGAACTTCATTTGTTCTAATTTTAATATACGCACAGGAAAAATACCTGCTCCTGATAAATCTGAACGCGAATATTATCGAAACTAGAGTTTATCTTTTTATTAAAAATTTCTATACTAGGATGTTTTAAAAATAACAAGTATTTTAATGACAACTCAAAAAAATGATCTGAACTAAAGTGAAGAAGAATCTTTGTTGAGAAGTAACATTGCAACGCCCGCAACGCAGCTGAATGCGCCGGGCTTTCCTAAAAGGGCGTATGGAGTGTTGGAGCGCAACTTCATTGGGCCATTGAAGCCTGGGAAGCTTCACTCGTGCATTGTTGATCTCGATTGAACGCGAGTTCCGGCTCTGCGCTCGCTCACGAATTGGGCCGGGGATCACGAGCCGCGCGCTCGCGCTCATCACGCAAGCTGAGTGTGCGAATTTCTCTTGTTGCCCGCTGCAATAGGGATGTTCCGTATTCGAAAGTCGGGTATTCCCATACGAATCTCGAAAATGACATTGAGCGATTGTACGATTACTTGTAAATAAATTTCAAGGGAAGTCGGACGCTTACGAATTGTATAATTTAAAACTCAATGCAACCGAATTGGCTGTTACAATTATAAAATCCAAACACGTACATTTTCTTATTTAAACAACAATGTATCGGAGAGAATGGTATACAACATGAATACTCGATTAGATAAACTATTTGTTATAATTGCTTTGCGGGTTTGACATGGAATTCCGATCTATAATATTAGTAAGTAAATATTTTATATATTTTTTGTTTGACATTTTGATTTGGACTGGTAGAAATACAATTAAGTAACACACAATTCTAATTTTTGTCTTTTTAATTTTAGTAAATGATACTTTTTGAACGCCATTTTGATTAGCTATTTTTAGTGTTGTCTCAATGTAAAATTGTCAGAAACAAACATATTAAAATAAGTAGTTTTATTTGTGCTACATTCTAATGTATTAAAGTTGTATTTTCCAATTCCGCATGTCCAACATTTTTGTCGAAAGGGTAACTTGGATTTCAAGCTGCGATGCACCTAAAATGAAATGGAAAGAATTCGTGACAACACCGAACACAAGAGCGAGGAAATTTATTCGTTTTCGAAGAGGTGTCTTTTCATACTTTTCTTCGTATTAATAACAATCGTCCAACACGTTCCAACGTCCAAATCGTGCAAACCTCACGTAGGCTTTTCGCTAACAAACGCTTCGAGAAATCGGCACCGGAAACGAGAACTGTCTTCCCCAGGTGTTCCGTGAAAGATGCAACTGGTCCCCCCGAGCGCAGAGAGGTGGAAACAGGTGATGATTAGTAGTATTGGGAGATAAGAGTGTGACTGTTAATCAGTCGACCTGGATTATGCTACGGACAACGTTCAGAAATTTGCTGTGACAATCATAGGTGGATTCGATGTGGCCTTACAGAAGGCAAGCAGTTTGTTTAAACAATTGATATAACAGTGTCGAATTTCCTGGAGGGTTCCTGTTTTTAGAAGGGTATTCAAAACGTGAATGCTATTGATTTTTGTTTAATATTGTATCGTCTCTGTAAATTAAAGGCTCGGAAGTAAAAGATGGTAACTCTCAAAGTTATAATTTTTATGGTATTAACATTTTCGCAGGCTTTTGTGTGCTGTCCATGCACTGTTATACTCAAATAATCCAAATAATGGCGCATAGCTGTCTTTTGGTTCCTGTCAACTTTATGTACCCCATTTAAAATCATTACACCAAAAGTGTTCTTTTGTTTATATCTCGCGAAACGTTTTTCACGTGGTTTACCACATTTTACACCCGAACCCTTTAAACAATTCATCTTATTGAGATTGTACTAACTTCCATCAGAAGCAGTCGGTGGAGCAGATGATCGTCGCCGGAAGAGCGCCGGCCGCGAAGCTCCTGCGACGCGGCGGTGAGCGTCCGCGTGCGTCGGCGCCCGCTGAGGCGTGCGTGACTGGCGCGTCGTGCAGACGCCGGGTCCCGACCCCGCGCCCGCCCGCCCACGCCGCGCCGCCCGCTCGCCGACCTCCCGCAACCTCCCCGCACCTCCGCTCGCGGCCGGCCGCTCCCAGTCAGAGGCCCAATTAAAATACCGCCGTCCGGAATGCGCGCGCAGCTCGTGAGCAGACGGCGCCGCCGCCGCCCCCTTCCCCTTCCCCCTCACCCTTCTCTTCCTCCCACCCCCCGCCACCCGCTCCCGCCGGCGACGTTGGCGATTCTGCCCGCCCAGAGCTGTGCGCGCGTCGGGGCAGGGGTCGGCACCTATCCGACTAGACGGGAGCTCGGGCTATTTGAAAGGGTTGCAGACTACTAACTCTCCAATGGAACTATAGACATAACCTTAGGCGAAGATAGGGGCGCTAGAGTCGCTTTGCTTGTGTGGCAAACTACAATACTTCCCCTCCCCTTCTCGTCCCACCCCCAACCGCGTCGTTGGCGATTCGACCCGCGCAAAAGCGTACGCGCGTCCAGGCAAGGTCGGCAGCTATCGGACTAGATGGGAGCTCGGGCTATTTGAAAGGGGGACTACCAACTCCTTTGGAACTATAGACATAACCAAAGGCAAGGATATAGGCTTGAGTCAGCCGGTGCGGCTTCGCGTAATTTGTGCCAAACTCGCACGACGCAAGTTTGGCACATTTGTGAGAAAAACTAAGTATGGATGTAACGAAGTAAAGAAAAACCAAGTAAAGAAAAATAAATAAATCATGAACTGTGACTGTATGAAGTGCGACCATTAGCGCGATCTTTTCCGCCTTGCGTTTCTGCTCGTATCCCACAAGCTCACGCCTCAGATACTCGATAAACACTTAACAACGGGAAAAATCTCTGCTTTTCATTTATTGTGTGTATTATGTGACAGCGAAATGTTTGGCCACGTCTGGCTACAGTGACACTGTGATTTTGCTGAACCCTGCGCCGAGGCAATCTTGGCGCGATCCGGAGACGAAAAAAGGAAAACCTGAGGCGCCCGCGCCGTTGCAAGGTCGCGTGGGCTCACCTCCGCGTCGTGTTCCGTTTCCGTCGAGGGGGGGTGAGGGGTGTAGCGCTGCGCGGCCGTTGTAAGGTGCACGCGGACGTGGGAAAGAGGCGCTACCACCCACGCTTTATGCGTGTGCTCAATCGATGTGTACTGATTAGCACCTAAAACCCTTTGTGCACAGAAGCAAAGCTCGATGGTATGCAATAGAACGTTGAAAATCAAATTGAAAACACGAGTTTCGAGTAACTCTGATATCTAATCCTATATTTCGAACTGTGGGTGCTTGTGAGTAGAAATCGGGATATTGTGTTATAAACGATTCAAATCCTACAAACTACTAGAAATGTAGTTGTACTGTCTTTTTCCAGAAAAAAAATCCATTTTACAATAATATTTAATGTGACAATGATGTATAAAATATAAAATATGATTTTTGTGTAAAGTCACTCAAAGATACTAAATTATGATTATTGATTAGGGGTTTTTACATTCTAAATTTCCTTAGTTGGATGCCCCGAGGGGCGGATTCATTTGATCAATTTGGGAGGGAACATCGTAGATTTTTGTTAAACAACGAACAAATTTGTTATTATATTTTATATTATCTTTGTACTGTAGATATTATACTATACGATATTATTGTTTAAATAATTACGTAATTCGAACACAAAAGTATTTAAATCAATTTTAAGAAATAAAGGAAGGTAATCGAAAACTCTAGGCCTTTTGGGGGGGGGGGCATGGCACCTCCTGTATCCGCCAGTGCTCCAGGGAGAGTCACAGAAAGTCACTAGGGATATCTTCCGACAGAATACCTAACTTACAGCATGATGCCGAGTATTGTGCAGTGATGTATGGAGCATTATGTTATTTCGAACTCTGGAATCTCGTAACTCTGGTATCTGTAACTCTGGTATCTCGAACTCTGGTATCTCGTAACTCTGGTATCTCGAACTCTGGTATCTCGAACTCTGGTATCTCGAACTCTGCTATCTCGAACTCTGCTATCTCGAACTCTGCTATCTCGAACTCTGCTATCTCGAACTCTGCTATCTCGAACTCTGCTATCTCGAACTCTGCTATCTCGAACTCTGCTATCTCGAACTCTGCTATCTTGAACTCTAGTAGCTCGAACTCTTGGCTGGAACTGTGGTGGCTGAACTGTGGTCTGGAACTGGGGTGCGGAACTGTGGTGCTGGAACTGTGGTGGCGGAACTGTGGTGGCTGGAACTGTGGTGGCTGGAACTGTGGTGGCTGGAACTGTGGTGGCTGGAACTGTGGTGGCTGGAACTGTGGTGGCTGGAACTGTGGTGGCTGAACTGTGGTGGCTGGAACTGTGGGGCTGGAACTGTGGTGGCTGGAACTGTGGTGGCTGGAACTGTGGTGGCTGGAACTGTGGTGGCTGGAACTGTGGTGGCTCGAAGTGTGGTGGCTCGAAGTGTGGTGGCTCGAAGTGTGGTGGCTCGAAGTGTGGTGGCTCGAAGTGTGGTGGCTCGAAGTGTGGTGGCTCGAAGTGTGGTGGCTCGAAGTGTGGTGGCTCGAAGTGTGGTGGCTCGAAGTGTGGTGGCTCGAAGTGTGGTGGCTCGAAGTGTGGTGGCTCGAAGTGTGGTGGCTCGAAGTGTGGTGGCTCGAAGTGTGGTGGCTCGAAGTGTGGTGGCTCGAAGTGTGGTGGCTCGAAGTGTGGTGGCTCGAAGTGTGGTGGCTCGAAGTGTGGTGGCTCGAAGTGTGGTGGCTCGAAGTGTGGTGGCTCGAAGTGTGGTGGCTCGAAGTGTGGTGGCTCGAACTCTGACGCCTCGTTATAAAGTGCACTTTCTTTTCACTTTTATCTTTAGTTTTCATCGTGAATATTAAGTCTTTTTCGGATTCCTAATTCTAGGAATTTTACTTCATCAACTGAAATACAAATTAACTATAAATTATGGCTGCAAAGTGGGATTTATGAACGACTCGAGGTGGAAGCTGTGGATCCTGCTCTATCTCTGACTTAACAACCGGACAAATTACTCGGTAGTTGGCTCATCACGTAACACGATCGCGTTCCCCAGACTCCTCGAGGAGCCCCGCCCCCTCCGTTTGCTCCTCTCGGTTCGCGCGTAACTCTTCTCGGAGGTTTCCGCGCCGGGGCGCAAGAAGATGCGATTCCTCGCCGTCACGGCGGCTAATTCGAAGTGGGATCACTCCGCTATGAGTACAAATTGCCTCTGCTCTCCCCTTTCGCTTAGTTCAACACTTTCGCATCTCAGGGTCCCTTTTCCCTCCCAGTCAATGGTAGGTAAATGGGGAAGGTAACAGGGGTCATCCGAGATATTGACCTCAAATCACCTCCTACAATGTCACCTGCCTTCATATAAATCTGAATTAAATTCTCTTCTTTGGCACTCAAAATTCTCTCACAACGAGCCCCACTTTCGGTAGATAATGTCGAATTATTTGCTTGGTAGCACTCCACGGCACTGACAGCAAACGTCGCAACTAACATATGAATGTTTATTTAATTTTTGGTTTTAGTGATATGTCCGATTCCCATGGTCGTCTTGTCACTTCTGACACAGTCCAAGTAGTATCAAGCTGCCTTTAATATTTTTTTGGTTTGAAAATAGATGTGTTATCAGTAGAAAATATAAATTAACTGTAAAACCGGGAATAGTGAGAGGAAATTAGTTCCACGATATGAGTGGCCACCCTGCCGTCGTTTCAATCGGCAGTTTTTGACGTCTGAAGCGCCGTTGATCGCGAGGTTCTTGTGTTGAGTTTCGACGACGGGTTTTTTGAAACCTAGTCAGATACTGGGTCAAATTTAACCACTATATGAAAGAGAGTTTAATAGCCGGCCAAGATGATCGGTAGTGTATCGTGGTTTGCCCAATCTCTGCCGAAACAGTATTTAAAAACCCGGATGGAGCCATGGACCACTCGCAATTTTTGCTTCGTCACTCATGGCCCTTCTTCTCCCCTGTCACACGCTTGCACGTAAATGTATTACACTACCACACGTCGTGAGACCGCTCGAGAGCTTAGAGATGACCCGCTTAGAGCGGCGCTCTGCCGGGCGAGATATTGAACTTTTGTGGATTTTGCAATTCATCGCATTGCCGAATCTACCAGGGATATTATTAATCGAAGTGTACATACTCAAACTTCCTCAACGAAAGAACGAGGAGGAAATTACTCTACTCCATTGAATCATTTCATTTTGGATGATATTTGTGAAAGCCATAAATCATACCGTATCAAGGCTTCAAGGATGGAAGAGGAAATTAAGTGTTTATGAACATTGCTGTAAAATTAATTTCTCTCCAAATCAGAAAATATAATAAATAGTTATTTGATTGTATATTAGTTCTATAATATTTTTAAATATTATAGATTCAGCACTATCTTTTTGACACACACACACATGCCGACTCCTTCATTGCTCTTTTTTTTCGTCTGACGGCTTGTAGTTTTGTGCGCCGTAGAAATTAAACAAAATGTATGTGGAATGGGTTTACGTCCATAAATGTTAAGGATACGACCTTCCACGAACCAAGGCTGTTCTTGAGAGATTTTTCCAACAAGCGCCAGCCACAGAAATACTACGTGTTTCCCCGGACTGGAAAGACTGTACAGATGCAAGTGTTAGCCATGCCGAACATGAGTGTAAATATAATATGCACTATACGGAAAGTGACATTGTTCTCCCCCCACTTGGTAGTGCGATTCGGCGCCGATATATCCGTCGGCTCGCAAGGGATTTCCTCCAGCTGGGCACCTCAACTTCAACTAGTGCAGGGGGCGAATCCAGCCGATCATTTTTGAGAGGGGGGGATCACAGATTTTTGTTACATAATAAACATATTTGTTATTATACAGGATATTGTTTTTGTAGTGTATATATGGTATTACACAATAGTGTCTAAATAATTACACAATGCTAACATTAATAAATATTTAAATCAATTTTGTCCTAAAAATGAAGGCAACAAACGGTAACTTAACTTTTTTGGGGGGGATGGCCCCTTCTCCTCCGGAATTCGCCTGGAATTGATAACACAAACCACGAAAAACCACCTCTCAGAGCAGCCGACCGCACAAATTATCCTCCAGAAGTCGACCTAGCTTATGTCGAAAATCGTCCACCGTCGTGACTCGACACCACTACAGAGACAATGCTGGATCAAATCAAAACTCAGCCGGTCCGTCAGGAATAAATTAAATAAATAAATACTTATCCGAACGGATACGAACTCTTTTTTAGCGGCGAGTAACGAAGGTCAGATGGAGCTGCAGGCGGCGGCGGGGACGGCGACGGCGGCAGCAGAGAGAAGGCCGATTAAGACGACGCAGACCAGTCCAGGGCGCCGGAGGAGAGACGAGAAGGGCTGGGGTTATAAGGTTGAGAGGCCGCCGGCAGGCTGCGAGGAGTCTGGAGCAGACAGAAGGTGGGCGCCGGCCTCCGACAACTAATGGCCACAAACACGCGATGAAGAACCAGCCGCGGGACAGGGGGCGGGAAGAAGAGATCTCTCGAAAACCTTCAGCAGATGAGCTTTCAGTGGAAGAGAAAGCCCTGCCGTGAGCTTTTTAGCGGAAGGACTTCCGCGATATTAAGGGGTGGAAGTGGAAAAGGAGAGAGGATTACACAATGCTCGCAAGTTCTTTCCTTTTTGTTTATTCAGAAGGATGTGAATGATCCATAGGATTGTTCTTAAACAGTCTCTGAGAGGCAAGCGAATGCGAAAGTGGTTGCAGGGGGATTTATTCAGAAATACTGTGTTGATGAATTTAGTAAATCACTACGGAAAAATCCACCTGAAATGATTTTGTCCTTACAATTTTATGCCTATGGTGACCCGGAAATTGAAATAATATCTCTCTCATCTTCATAGGCTCTAAGGCAAGAACTATAACATAATACAGAACTATACAACACTGATTTTTTTAAATTACTAAATTATAATTTAACTCACTTTTTCAAAAATAAAATCGAGAAACGATTCCAATTATTTAACGTAAGATATTTTAACACTAGTTTCTAGCGTCAAATAATATTTTGTTAATAAATATTTTACTATAGAATTAAGTAATACGAGCATTTCTTCATCAAAGCGGCATTCTCTGAGACATTTAATTACTCTTCATTTTCAGGAAATGCATCATCCTGGATACAAAATTAATATATTTTATTAACCACCATCTACCACCTTTCAAAAGCACATTTTTTATTCAAAAAAAAATATGAAATCTATTTAATAATACATCAAATACATTTTAAATAGTGTAGGCGCTATTATAAAGTACACGAAAACAACTGATGTCCATCTGCGATGGAGGGCGAAGTTCTTAAGATCCCTGCGGCGCCTCTGATGGGAGACGAGAAAAGCGACAAGGCGCTCTCAAGCGAGCTCGTGTTGTCCGCGTCTGCGAATCGACCCTGGATCGAGCGGTGGCAAAAAGGGCGGCGCCCGACTCTGGAGTCTTCCCCTCTTCATCCCGTCGCCCCTCCAGCATCCCGATCCAACTCGGACCTTCTCCTCTCTGCGGATGGGTAGAAAACTCCCCAAGCTACAGACGAGCCGCGGAGGCACGTACAGGGTGTAGATGGATTACACAGTGGGAATTCTTGTTAAGAGATTGTTAAGGGCGCCTGCACATTCGGGGTAAGTGTTAGTTATCCCCGTGCTGTTTAACTGTTCGGACAACCACAAAACATCACTCGTCACAACCGCGCGTGTAAAACTGTCGGGAACCAGAAAGTCCTATCTTTTTTCCAGGGTTACAGTTAATAATTTGCCATATCCTCAAGTTCGGTATACGACAGAGTGTCCGGGTACAATATCCTACACTTCCGGGTACGGTTTTGTAAAGTCTCTACTGTGCAAGTGGCACCACGATCTCTTCAGAACACAGGTGAGCAAAGTACAGAGAGTGGTATGATTAATCAGGGAGCTCGGAGCTGGCAACACGTTACGCGTAAGGGTTAAAACAGTTTGATGGCACTGTCGAGATACACATATGCCGAGTCATGCAGACAGTCTTTGAAAACTGCCACGTATCCGCAACGTTTGTGTGCATGAGATGTTCCGTGCGATGTCAGAAAATGCTGACGGGCTTCGGGCGACATCTTGCAGGATTATGTGAATGAAAACTTAAATCACATTTAAGGGGAGAGAGAGCGAAATTACGAACTAAATTTTAATATTAGTGTTAATTTTATAATTAAATTCTTTCAAATTTTGGTGTAATATTTGTTCTTGATTATTTGAAACATTGTGGTTTCAATATAATTGAAATTAAAAAATGCACAAACTTGTCTCGAGATTTATGTGGACTACCGAGATATTCACGTGGACTCCTGTTTGGTGACCGCTGAACTGGAGCATCCTGTATCTAGCGAAAAGAGACGCAGCGCCGGCACTGCACTCAAATCGACCGCTCGCGGCGTCTCGGTCGCCTAGCAACGGGGAGCAATCAACGACACGCCCCCGCGGCTCGTCACCTGGGGCAGATGAATTGCTCTTATTTGCGGCGCCCGCCGCAGCGCGCGCTGCACGCCTGCCTTTGGGGATTCCCCGGCGACCGAGGAGCGCTCTGACGGCGAATTTATCGGAAAAGCTGCAGCGTCGTCGCCAGAGATCGATGTGTCGCTTATCGGCGCTCGCGGCGGCCACGGCGGGGGAGAGGATTCAGCGGTGGAGAGGAACTAGTAGCTCTGCCTTTCCTCACGTTCCGGAGAATGAAGGATGCAGATACAATTTCGAAGTTGGAAAATTTGCTTAACATTTGCTTCGTGTCGTGTACAATTCGCTTTCCTCCGCTGAGGCCATGTTTGAAATCTGGTCGATTCATGTGATGGTGGTGGACGAATCGGTTTGCAGTTGGTTTTCCCGTTTCCTTTGCTTCTCACTCCATCATGCTTCGTTATCGCTCACATCATGTCATCATAATCACTTATTAATCATCACTCATTTCCAGATATTGTCGTAAGATCTTGGAGTAATAAACGATTGCATATAAAACAAGTGGAGAATTGTTTCTTAGTTTATTTCATTTGCAAGTAACATAAAGGAGCACAATCTTCCAAAACCTTCGGAAACGTAAATTTTGGAGTCTGAATGTCGTGAATATACATTCGGTCTCCAAAACATATGTTAAACATTCCTGATTCGCGTTTTATTTCCGATTTTTATGAGTTTTCTTTCTTTTGCAATAACTACCTGCCTGACCGGGAAAAATCCCCTTTGTTTTGAAAACCATCCATTTCGAATTTTAAAAAATATACTACATCCGTTTGATTTTTGAACTACAAAATCGATGTTTTTTTCCTAATATGTTGTCTGAATTCCGTTGTGGTCTGGATTAAGAGCTTGTACTATCTCATCAGTCCATATTTTCATTTTTTCCTGTCGTTTCCCCCCTTTTTTTTTCTCATCGACAACCTTTTCAAATTTTGAATCCTTTCTCGCTAATTTCTGCGTATTGTCTGGTCACACAATATGATTTAGCGATGGAAATGTGAATTTCGGAACTTGAATTTTTTTTAATATATTTTAACATTGGTACAAAATTATTTCTTGGTTTATCTTATAAAGTAATTTATACTTAAAGTGTAATCGGAGTCTACAGAAAAATTATCACATTATAAATTAGTTTATTATAATATGCCTCAGGAGGAGCTGATCAGTTTATTAACCAATGGTTCGTTACTGACACGAATTATAATATAAAATTTTTAAATTTGAAAGAAGGTAATAACGTAACTGATAAATATATTTTTATCCCTGCTACCTAACTTAGTTTAGTAATGCATCCATAGTTGTAAAATTGAAAAGAAAAAAATGAAAAAAAACAATCCTCTGGCAAGTACATCGTTATTTAGTTTCGAATTTGGCATGCACTGCAGGGATGTCTCCGTGAATTCTTAACTCTTCTCTTTCCGACCACCTTTTTCATTGGCTCAATTGCCACAAAATAGACTGGTTGCGTCTCTTTTTACACATTGATTGCCCCTTTTCCAGAGTCGGGGAAACTGAGAAGACGTTCCTATTGCGATCGTCGCATGTTTTGTCGCTGAGGTAAAAGAAGCGATGGCTCAAAGTAATGTCGCTGTGTATTTCTGTTTTCTCGAAAATAGTGTCACGTCTCCCTCGCATCCGATTCGCAATTCCAGGACGTCTTTTTTCGCCGACGAACTGTCCCTTCCTTGGAACGTGACACGGTTTCGTACCATTGCGAAGGCTGACACTCGCAATTTCACGGTTGTTTTTTCAATCCCGAGTCCCTTTCTCCGAAGCAGGGAAGAGCACTCTTGGTTAGGGGGTGGGGGTCGTCGGCGTACGACGTGGGGTGAAGGCAATCGATGAGCACTTTTCTTGGCGTTGCCAAACCATGAGCAAACACTCTTTTTAGAAAGGGCAGGAACAAACTGCTGTACGAGGAGTACCACGTGAAATCTTGTAGAAATTCTAAGGTGGACTTGCTAAAATAGACTCCTTGAGTGGACATTTCATTAGAAGGTCGAAATTATTCTCTGGTTCACAAATCACGAGCAAAAAAGTCTTGAGTTGAACAATATTGAACTCTTATTAACAGTTTTGATTTCCCAAAACCAAATATAGTCCGGCCAAAGGAGACCTACTTTCCAGGCGTTACTTACTATTTACCTTCCTTTTAGCAATAAATGTGCATTGTGAATTGATACATACATGTTGTTTTATATGAATCTGTCATGATTAGTTGATTGATATACTCTAGGAGTAAATTGTATTTTATTTCATGTTTTGTATTTGTTTATGACATTGAAACAGATGATTTATGTTCGGTGGATACATTATTTCGTTTAGAAGAAATTAATAATACTTACAAAGTAGATCATAGTAGATTTTTATATTCGGCTTATTCAATATTAATTTACTTGTAGTACAATACTTCTTTTTATTTTTTTATTTGTGCATACTTCTCGTTGAATTTATGAAGGAAAATCCATTACTTTGGATTTAACTTTTACTACTTTGTAATAAATGGTTTAAAATGTTTAACGAGTGCGTATTTTCGTATGTGAAGTATTTATGGCCTACTGTTAAATTGTTCTAAATTTTAATTAACAAAAATAATTTTACCAATTAATTTTTATCCTGCTTGGATATTCAAAATTTAGAATCTCGCCCATTTTTTGTTTCATTTTTCGGCAAAGAACAGAAATCATAGGTTCCCACCGAAACTCAATACAGCTCTATCCCTTTTTAATTACTAGGTATTCCCACTTTTCTGAATCCTATGTCAGAGAATTGTCTTTGGCAGAGATTTGATTCAATTTTTTTGAGATGTTGAAAACATTTCTTTTGTTATGTTTTGTATGTCAGTCAATATTAAAGTTTTCTGTTGGAACGTAATTTCTAACTTTGTCTTTTATGTAATGAAATTCATTTCCGAAGCTTTTAATCTCTTTTTACGCTGTTTATATAAGGTTTGGCACTTCAGCAGAGGATAATATGTTGGAATACAATTTAAATTGGTTGCTAGCCTATACAAACATCGAATGGTTCAAAATACCCACCAAAACGATTCGGTTCGAGAAATAGTGTCCTTTACTAATCTTATTATCGAACTACTCCCGAGCTTCGTGAGACGCGAACAAGAAGAACCGAGACTTCCAGTGCGTGCTAGATGGCAGAGTTGACAGAGGCTGTTGAGAGGTCGCGGACGCTGCTAGAACCACCTCCACAAGGCAGCGGGCGAGTCACCAACTCCCCCACCCACACACATACAGACACATCACACAGCCCGGCCGGCCGCTAGCAAGGACTTCCCCTGGGAGGTGCGCGCTAGACAATTACCAGGCCGCCAAACTTGACAATTAAATTACGTGCCGCGCGGGCTTTCCGAGCCTCCGGGCAGTCTCGGAAATAGCGTGGCTCTTGGAGGCTGGGTCGCGAGCCAGGAGGTGCAAGTTTTCTTCTTTTTGTCCGTCGGAGTCTAATTCGTCGTAAGAGAATGTGCATAAACCAAGCGGAACTTCTTGGGAGGTTGAATTATTTTGTGTGAGTTGCGTTCAGTGAACGTCTACAGGAGTATCAGGATGAATATATTCAAGTTCTAAGGTAATTTAATTTGAAATCACTTTCTTCGAGTTGAAACAAAAAATCCATTTGGTTAACAAATGTGACTTTGTGGTAGAATTTGAAAACTTAACTATTCCGCCACGAAAGAGACAGTGCAACGAAAATTGCATGCAGATGGAATGATTGTAGTAGCTGTGATGTTGCGTGATACTTTTTGGTGGGTGGCAGATGAAGCACTTTCTAAATATTTGAAGAAGTTAAATTCTTTTGGAATGGTGACTGAATGTGAAAACTGACATTCAGTGTTCAGAACGATATTTACGTAGTGAAGAAAACAACAGGGGGAAAATCATTTCGAAGGCTTGATGGTTCGAGGATCAGGAAGTTTTCCGTCCACGCCAATAGTTCCATTGCTGTTGTGTGGTACTGGCGGCTAGTGATGCGACATCGATACCGCCAAACATCGATGTTAAAAATACATCGACTAAAAACCATCCATGGTTTTTCAACATCCATGTGTTTAAGCTGTTTTAGTGGCCTCTAACACTAAATTTGTGGTCAACATAATTCAACGTGAGTGGCCGTGTACAATAACTTATAATTAAAGTATCATTGAAAACAACGTCTTTTAAAGTGCGAAATACATGGAAAGACGATAGAAAT
Source organism: Acheta domesticus (assembly GCA_031308135.1). Classification (NCBI taxonomy): domain Eukaryota; kingdom Metazoa; phylum Arthropoda; class Insecta; order Orthoptera; family Gryllidae; genus Acheta; species Acheta domesticus. The sequence goes on from JAHLJT010003656.1 coordinate 89,277,943, forward strand.
AACAGGGCATCTGGATCATCTCGAGCGAAAGGTAGTCTGCTCGATAAAGATAATACATATCACGTTCGTTTAGTTCGATCACATTAACTGGCAGTGGTACCATACATTATTATTTCATATTTTTAACTTCTACAAAATTGTGATCATAAGAAATATTTGTCCACGAATAGTACATCGAAAACGTGAAATCATTTTGAAAACATCGCTATCGATGTCGCATCTCTACTGGCGCCCAGTACCGCTTCTTCACTTCTTCACTTCTCGCTCACCTCCTTTCCCCTCCCCGCCCAACCGCCTAGATACCCTGGGAAACGATGCAATATATACAGCGGCGCTATTGCCGACCGGCCACTGCAGCCGGCGATTCTCGGCCTTCTTATGTGACGTCACGGAATACGTCGGCAGGCCTTGTCTTTCAGGTGGTGTTGCCTCGCCCACCTCTTCCCCTCCCCGTCGAGCGAGCAGGCGCCCGCTGTCACTGTGCTGGGCGGGGCGGGGTGGGGTGAGGGGAGCACGTGTGTACCCACCAGTCGCTTCCTGTCCTGCTCGCCCTCATCCGTCAGCGCTATCTTATCTGCCGAACAGCAGAGCGTCGCTGGGACACCTGGCCTCTACGAGCCACGGCCGCGAAGCCTGCCCCCGACCAGGGTGGGTCCAGAAAGTATTTCTTGGGGGCGGTAATTTCACTTCCTACTTCCCCACCATAAATAATTTTGAAATGATTATATAAAATAAAGTTTGAGGTCAAAAAGTATAATCACGCCTATGGGAATACTCCTTTGGATGGCGTGCGATCAATATGTGATAATTGTCATGAATGCATTGAGTAAAATTACGGGAAAAGTTTGTGTTTAGGGGAGAGGTTGTTAGATTTTCAGAGGCTTTCTCGTACTCGTTTGTCTCCTGTCTCGTTGCTATTAATCGTGATCCGAAATGTTTGAAATATTATCTGTCCGTAAGCACTTTCGGAGAATTAGAAAATTCGGAGGTGGAAGCTGAATGTGTCAATTTCTAACATCTCTTAGATATTAATTGTAATCCATTGCTGTTAATGAAGTGCAATGTTTTTATACGTATGTTTTTGATCCAAAACTTCTCGTTTTGTTTTGTTAGATTTCATTCATAGGTTTAATACCTTAATAAGAGAACAACGCGTTTATTGTACAGGATCATAAAGAAAGGAAGAAAGTGAAGCATTTTATCGATTTGAGAATGGAAAAATTGCATTTACTTGTGAATATGTAAACATTTTTTTCGTGGAATTAAACTGAAAGTTATGAACTAAACTACTCAAAAGAATAGAGTTGACAATTTATTCAATAAACGTAGTTTTCTCGATATTCTCTTTTTATAAAAAATTAATAAAAGAAAGGGTTATTTGTTATTACTTCGATATCAATGTTGATTTGCATGAAGAGTACAAATATTTTGTCTAAACATAACGTATGTAATATTCCACAAATTCTTGAAGCGATTACTCTCATTCTCTTACTTGACTAGGCAAAGCAAAATCTGTGCTTTTAAAGGGTTTGTATATATCACTTGGAAATATTTTTTCTATTCTACAGACTGAAACGGATCGGCATTGTTCTATATTCTGTGTGATAGATCGTTGCTTTGGTATATTTCCAGAATTGCACTCTGGACAGACGAAGTCAATAACTAATAATTAAGAGTAGTGTAGTTACATTATATATCATTACACATGTAATTTCAGTAAAATGTATCGTTCATTTATTGGTGGCTCCTGGAGCAGTATGCAACCATTGGATCTATCCTACCTCCAGCGTTTACGAGTTTAGGTGTGGTCAAAGCCCCCGCGCCACGCCCCTCTCAAGCACGTGGCACGTGGTACGTGGCCCGCTGTCTAACGGGACGGCCCGCCAAAGCCTCCTGATCAATGGCCTGGCGTCGGGTTATCGGGCGCTGGGAAATATTTTTGGAGCACTTCCGAGAGCTCCATGGGCTTTACGTCGCCTTGTGTCGCAGTGTGTCTTGCATCGGTGCCTTGCCCTCTAACGAATACAACGTATTTGACTTTACTGGTGAAGATAGGAGACGACTTCCAAACAGAGCTATTCAGATGTCGTACTGGTGGTGTTACGCTGCTCTCAAGGTGCATAGCATGACGATAGATTTCTTATTTTACGATGCATTAGATGTCACTTATTTGCGAGCTGTTTTTCATTTAACTTATTTTTGTCGAGTTTGAGATAACGTATATTGGTAATTTACGTATTAGATCCTGAATCATTCTTTTATTTATTTTATTTTTTGCGTTGGGTCAATGAATCTTATTTACACGTTCTATGGCGCTGCTAAACACATTTCAAAGTTAAAGAACAGACTTATGCTTTTGTTGTGATTAAATACTGAGATTTTGTCATGCATATTTCGGACTGGTAGGAGTGACCAATAACAAGAAACTAACATTTAAGACAGATTTTCTTTACGATGAATAATAATTACATTCAAAATAATACAGAAATTCCTCGTATTAAATGAAGTCACAATCATGCTCTACGAACTGTGTGTTGTAGCTACACGTTTGTTATTTCATCATCCATAAGTTATATTCCACAGTGAAGTGTTTTCCGTGCGTACAAAATCCTTCATTCGAGCTACGATTACAATTTATTTACATGCTAATACTTTTCATCCTAACCGGATAGATTTTGCGCATTTGTAAGAGCTCGCTCATTATGTAGCATAGATCGCACTTCGGCTCTGATGTGATAAAAATGAGATTCATTTAATCAATTCTGTTCGTAAATCAACTTGTGAATCTCCTCAAGCTTCGTTCTCTTTTCCTGTCGCTCTTCCTCCCGAAAGTGAGCGCATGATGATGATGATGATGATGATGATGGTGACGTCGTAGTAATTTCATCCCACAGATTTCTCTTCGATTGTGTCGCAGGTATCTCTAAATTCGGTGGCCATCAATGATTCCCCTCCCCTCCCAGCACGATTCGTTCCTTATCTGTCCGTTGGAGTCGCTGGGGTGGAGACGGCCGTGAACGGGTCGAGGGCGTCTTCGCATTTTTTTTTTCTCCCGCTCTCTCTCGTTCGTGTAGTGTCGCTCGAAAATGCATTGAATACGTGACGATCACCGCAGAGGAGCAGCTGTTGCTGGCGTTTCGATCGCACGTAAGTTGGAACATCTGCGGCTGGCGTCGCTTGCGCCGAAACTGTCGTCGCGTCTGCTGGCGCCCGCAGATGCGATGCGTCGTCGCATATGGGTCTGTTAAATTGGCTGTTCGTGATGTGTCATTTCAATGAAGGCTGGAGATGGTGGAACAAATGAATACATGTTAGTTTTATAAATTATACAAATATTATATTTTCATCATTCAGTTCATATATAAGCTCTCGTGTTTTGTAAATATTTATAAAAATGAAATCCATTTAAAATATGTATATACTATTGTGCAATATTATTCATAACATTATTTGTCTCGATTCTTGAATGAATGAATTACGCAATATTTCTTGATTAATTTGTGAATTACCAAAACTAAGCTTTTGAGCAGAACTCAATTCCATGAAATGTATTTAGGACTGGTATTGCTGAAACGGGAACTACGTTCTCGTGATATTCGTAGTCTCTCAAAAAACGACCTTAACAGCTTTGATTCGTTAATCCTCATAATATGTTTTTTATTTCCAAATCTTTGTTTAAATTGACTCGTATTTCGTCCCAGGCGTTGCGCTAAAAACGTTTGCGCAAGTTGTTAAAGGCCAAGAAATATTTTTGTGTTAATACTACTGCTTGTGCTTATAAATTGAATGATTTCGAATATGCGAGTTAAAGTCAATCAACTTTATGAAAAGGAACGGTCAGTGCCTGCCTTGAAACTGAAAGTCGAATCGTAAATGTATAATAAAAACTACAAATAAACGTGTAGAGAACTAAGGTACTTCTTTAAACATTCAATTTATATTTTATGGACTTAAAGGGAAGGTACTGCCGACTTTTTCGCTGACAGAAAGAAAACTACGCCTGATTAACAGTGTAAAACATTTATTTTAAATATATTACACAAGATACAATGCATTAAGCATGGCAGCTTAATACTACGTGGTCTTATTGCAGAGAATATCGTCTGAAGTGCCGCCTCGCTCCAGGCTAGTTCGGTTTATGGGCATCTTCATTATTCCTTCTGACGTTTAACATCCGCATGAATTTATGCACTCGCAAATGAGAACGCACAAGACGCATTTGCTATCACCTTTTGCTGTATTGCGGTCGGAATTCCCCAGAGCAAGCGTTCGCAGCTCCTGTTTGTGATTCATTACTTCTTCAGCGATTCATTGTTCCTCCGCCTCTTGAAAATGCAAGGGGTCGACACTCTGGGGCGCGTCGCTGCATTTAATATTATGCTCTTCTTTCAATTTCATTTCGTCTAAACTGTTTAATTCTGGGACCTTTTCCATTTTTCTTCGGGGTCACGTCACGCCAGCATCCAGTTTTTATGTTGGAGAAAGAAATATATTCCAAACAGCTTCATACAAACTGCTACGAATGACTAGCAAAGAGACCTCCCGTCTTTTGTGCTGCTTATTTTGCTTCTTTTCGTCTTGTAGCGCGTCACAAGTCATTTATTTTTCGTAATAGAATGCCTGCATGAGGACGATACCGTCTCCATTTTATTCTCCCGCGTCCAGCGCGCCCTCCCGGCCTGGGGAGTTATTATTTTTCTTAGCGCAGACAAAAGGCTAGCCCGCTCCTCTGTGGACCGCCGCGTCCCTAACGGAGGCCGCGAGAATTAATCTCCATAATTTCCCGGATGCAAATGCGTATTTTGTAGCTTCCGCCCAGACCGAGGCGCGGGCGCGGTCGGCCGGTGGTTGCTGCAACGGGCCAGTGATGGCAAAAGCGTAGACGAGCGAACTCGGTCGTTTTTGCAGGTGGAGTGATAGGGACTGCCCGCTTTATTGTGCTTTCCGCTGGGCATTCTGTTCGCTCGGCATTTGATGCTGGGTAAAATGATATAATAACGCATTTCCTAAATGCTAGTTTTAGAGATTTTATTTGGTAATTTACTTTCACGAATATGATGATTGTCATTTCCTGTGAGATGAAAAAAATGTTTAATTTTGGGAGTATACACCAAGATTTAGAGACAGCCAAAATGAGGTTGCTGAATTATGTATTCTGTTATTATTACAAACTTTCTTGCAGCTTTTCGGATGCATTGTGTGAAGGCATCCTCGAGCATAAGATAATACAAAATAATTATTGAAAACAGTGGAATCATTAAATAGCCAATAGGCTTCAAACAACTAAAAACTGTGGGGAGTCCATATCTGTAATATTTTCCTCAATTCTTAAAAACAGTTTTTGCAAACTTACGTTTTTCTTTTGTATGTTCTAATATTTATTTCCTTCATATTTAAGAAAAATTATAATCATTTTAGACGTATCTCAACGCAGAAATAAATAAAAACGTAATAAAATGATGTGTTTCAGAAGTAATATGGTTTTCTTAAGTAACAGAATATAGTAGTGCAGTGTACAGTATTGCAGTCGAAAAACTATCACGCGAATTAAAATAAAGCGTAACTGAACCTTTTTCTTAATCCTACTAAAGTCAGTAGTGTATATAAATTTGTGCTTACCAGTAAATGTATATTTGAAATTGCACATAAAACGATCACATTAGGTTTAGTTTACGTCCTACTCGTCGTATTTACTCTTTTTATGTGTAGCTTCGAAGCAGCGCTGTCACACAAATGTTGATCATAAATGATTGTCGCCTTCACTTTCCGGTTCCCTTACCCTCTACCTCCGCCTCCGCCTCCACCTCGCCGCCACCATCAACTTCATCCGCAGCCGTACCTCTATATTCGCCTCTATCTCATCGCCTCTTTCGCCTCCACCTTCATCTGCACTGAATCTCTATTGCCACTTCAGGCCAGTCGAGAGCTTAGAGCTGGTGTCTGCAGGGGCGGTGCCCCGCTGGTCGGAGATACATAGATGGGCAAACGCCTCAACCGATGTGTAAGTCGGCACCGGATCTCACCACCCAGCGGTGGAAGAACACCGCCACCCCCGTGATAAAAGCAAACCAGGAGACTAACGACACGCAGTGGACGCGCTCGGAAAGACGATGAAATAATCATACCGAATCTATTGCCGCCACAACCTCCACTTCCCCGCCATCGCTGCCTACACCTCCACCGCAACCACTTCCAACGCCAACCCCACTTCCATCACCATCCGCTGGGACGCAATCCCCACCACCACCATCGGCTCCCCTCTCGTGCCCTTTCGGCAACTTGGCTCTTAGCTGCTCGCGGTGGCAATTCGGCCGAGGCGGGCGGCTGGGCTTCAATGCGCCGCCGGACGAAGGTGGTCGGCGCGAGTGCTGAGGCGCGAGGAAGTCGCAAAGGGAACTCTCCTTGTCGAAGCTGTGCGGGCGCGAGCAACATCGCCCAAAAATTTCCGTCCAATTTACATCCTTGAAATGTCAATCCATCCCTTTTACTTTCTCGCTACGGAGTAGATGTTATGTAATGCTGCGCGAAACAACGGCGAATTTTTGGCAGAAAAATCTCTTATTACAGGGTCCTGATAACGAAAAAGTGGATAAATCCAGTCGCTAAATTAGAAATGAAGTTCTCTAACACACAGTGTAGCCAGAATTGGTTTTGTGGGTCCTTGATACCGAAAAATTGAATGAAAGCCAATCATCTGTCTAGCCGTCTGTGAACACCAGTGACAACCGTTCAGCCGATTTTCTTCAAAACTGATATTTCCCAATCGATCTGGCTCATGTCGCAGCCCCTTGAATTTGAACCCGATATTTTAATTTTAGGGAGTACTTTCGATGAAGCCCCTACGACATTTTGCAAATTTTCAAACAAAAAAATGGTTCCATTTTTTTATTAATTTTCGCTGTTGTCTAGTGTGAAGTACGTTTGAGAGAATGGTGTAGTTCTGATGTTGGTTAAAACCGTAATTTCTCGAAAATTTCAAAATTTCAAAATTTTTTCGGTGTCTTCATGCAACTAAAATATTAAAGGTAGAGATCTTTATGAAATCTATTCCTTAAAGATAGGTCTACATGAAATCTATTCCTTAAAGATAGATTTTGAAATAAGTTCATGTCCAATATTTCGAAAGTTTTAGTACTTTTCACGGAATTTTGCGTAAAAATATGGGCGAGAAAGTACGTGCTGTTTTAGCAGCCATTTGTATATTTTATTAATACTGCATCATGTAGCATCACATAACGTATTAAGTTTTCACGCTTCCTAATGTAAATCCGAGTCTTAAAACTCTTAGACTCGAGTTGCCGATTATTTGAATTGTTCCTTAGATTTTTTGCAATCTTTTTCAAACCACACGTTTGAATTATATTTTGTACGTTGAACAACTTGTTTATGAGTACAAATGTTGGAAATGTTCTCGAATCGAAATCTATGTATATTCAAATTGTAAATGTTGAAAACATTACAACCCCAGAATCTCTCTATTAAAATGCAAATAATTCCACATTTAACTAAGTTGTATGCTTCCTTGCCAGCCCTATTTTCCTGATATTCTTCATTATTATTGTTATTGTTTTTAATTATTAAATGTCATGAACAACCGAAAATGTAGCGCATGTGTTTGGATATGGAAGAGATTCTGTCCAATAAACAATAATAAATAATAATAATAATAGTAATAATAATAATAATCACTCTCTCTTTCTGTCTTCTCTCTCTCTCCCTCTTTTCTTTTATAATTTTACTATCGTTGGTACGAATACTGACTTCGAGATGTATTAAAATATAGGGATAGTGCGCCTTATGCCGATCTATGTTTTAAGGCATGGAGAGTATTTTATATTTTCTAAGAGAACAGATTTTCTCGCTTTGACTCTTCTCCTTTCAATAAGTGAATATGCATCACAAAGATCTCATCAATGTTTCATGAGCTGCATTTGCATTATAAATAAGGACAGCCTTCCTTCGAAAGAATGGAAATTTAATCAAATACTACTCCCTCGTGACCTTTCTATGTGAACCATTGAGCTCTCGCATTTCTTTGAAAATTACGAGATAATTTGAAAATATGCGTCTTTCTAGCTCCGCGAATTCACGAGAACAAAAAAGATTTGTTTTACATTTGACTTGCTTGGTTGCATTTCTCAAAAGTGTAATTGTAATGCTGTAAAAATTAGTTTGCTGTTCTCTGAGAGTAGGGTATCCTGTACTTTTTTATAAGGATTATATCTTTATTTATTTTCCCTCTGTTGAAGTATTCGTCTTTTTTCAACAGATATTTTTTTTAAATAAAATTCTTCATCCGGTAATTTTTGTGTTTCAATGAGTGTGTCTTTTCTCAACTAAAATAAAACATCCATCCCATAAATACTTACGTCCGCGGAAACAAGTACCAGTTACAATAGAAATACAATAGTTACAATAGAAAACAAGTACCAGTTACAATAGAAATAACGTCAGTCAGAGCCAAACACATGTAAGTAAATAAAAGTAAATTGCCTTTTCAACAGTTGCAATGTACTGCATCGTAAGAGAGTAGGGTGGATTACGAGTGCAATACTTCTTAGTTTGGTGTCAAAACAAAATATTTTAAAAAATTGCCAAATTTTGTTATTATTTTGAATTGACAGTGTGGATCCTGCGTGGTGTATCACACCAAACAATGGCTTGTTCTATCGGGGGTGGGGTGGGGTGGGGTTAAACCTCGGGTGTGAGCACCTAAGCTTTTCGCTTTTATCCTCACCTCCCGCTGACGCACAAGTACGCCGATACGCTGGCATCTCGATCCCACCATAGTGCAGTTTACCCTCACGGCAATCTCCTCATTTAGTGCCTGGGTCGGGTCGCTCTGCTAGATCGGAGCTACCGGCTTTCCAGGACGGTACCGGAGTCAAATGTACGCACCACTCACATGCGCCGGGACAAGTGCCTCCCCTATCCCCAGAGAATCGGGCACTGCCATGATGAATCAAACTGGGGATCCCGGGTCGAGATCCAGGGAACTCGGGGCCCCCAACCTGTCTCCTCACTGCCTCCACCTCGGAGCTATCGACGTGAGTACCGCCGGAACCTAGGCAACCCCGACAGGGGATCCAGGCTTCTGGATTTTTACATGTGGGTTTGAGGCCCGCTGCCCTGTTGCACAGAGGATGCGAATCCCCACTGCCGGTCCCGCCTAAGCGTCAGTGCCAATCCACCTACTCACTGCCTCTACCTTGAAACAAACGACGTGTGTCCTGCCGTGAAGCTCGGGGTCCGGATGGTCGTTTACAAGCCTCCAACAGGAACCGCGACCAAATACGAAGCCGCGATTGCCCCTTGTGGAGATTTTGAATGGACAAGATTATTTCAGTTTCCCTGTTTAGGTGATAAGTAAAATGCCGTAGATGTGGCCGTTGTGTTGACCACGTTTGGCACCATTCCCGCCATCGTCAATACAACTGCTGCCGTCAACGTCACTGTCTATGTAATAGTGACCAACAGCACCTTGGCCGCAACTGTCTCCAGAATATTCTTCACATCTCTTCCGTCAGCATCGTCTTCACCGCTTTTTCCATCTCATTTCAATTTCTCTTTTTCTCCAAGATCTCGCCTAGTGACGCTCGCTCTTCCTAACTCCGCGAGCAATCTGATAAAAGCGCTTTGCGTCTGCCAGTAACCCGAGATATTAGAGACTCTTTGCACATCGACGCTTAAAGATAATCCTTCCAAGCTATTGTCACGTGACGTCGGGAACACCAAACAAGGCCTGTTCTGCAAACATAAGCTTTAGTCAGGCTCGGTACTGTAAGCGAGACTTCATAATGTAACCGAATCGGTTGCCGGTTATACTTGAATCGTGTTTTTAGTGTATTTAATCAGATTTATCACAGCGGACAAAAGTCGGCTATTATTTTGTGCAAAAAGTTGTGTATGCTAGTGAAGGAAGCGTTGGCTTCCAATCGTTTTGAAGATGGACGCCAGTGGGGTTGAGGAATATTGAAATTTGTGGCTTTGCAAGGTGGAAACTTCTTTAAAATAAGAAGCAGTTCAATGCTCCAAATTTATTGACTTCCTAATTCCAGATCGATGTGGTTCTAAACTCTTGTGCAGAATTGCGTTTTCTACATCAACCATATCAATATCCCTAGGTGTGCATGCTTCAATTGATTCTCCCTCTAGCAGGGAGCAACAATGAAAACTAAGTGCGTAGGAAATAACTCTTCGTAAACACACTTGGCCATACCCAGGCAATAAAAAGAAGTGAAAACACGTGTCCATATTTGCAATCGTTTCCGGCTGCTGTCTTTCCGGCTGCAGTAAATTTGAGCATCGATGTTTTGTTGACGATGTTGCATCCCTGTTCGAGCAATGCTGCAGCGCGCGTTGTCTAACGTTTGCCGCACGCGCATTTGCTCCCCAAAAAGATCCTTCAACACGTTCCACGTAAATGATTGATGATTTAGTGGGTCGAATTCAGCCCCTGCCTTCAGAAAAATCTAGCGCGGCTGCTCTAATTGGTAGTTTTCCGTGGTTTCTCCGATCAATACCAGGGGAGGAACCTTAAAAACGTGCCCAGGACTTCGGGCGATTTTTTCTTCTTAACTTTAACGCCATCCTTAGACACACACGTGCACATACTACAACAATACACATGTCAGGAGTTTAGAGCTTCTTCTTGCTGGGGCAGTGTCTTGCTAAGGGATGAACGGAACCCACTACCCGAGATGTTGGTCGGTGCCGTATTTCACTTTCGTGCGGGAGATGAACTTCGGATATAACCAGCCCCCGGGATATAACATGCCCTGCACTTACGGGACTAATGATCATAGTAGTAGGCACGCTCATTAACAAAATAATCAATTATGATGTAGTGGCGACTTATCGCTTAATGGCTGGAGCGTACTCCTCTGTAAAGAATCCTCCTGGTAAGAATCCCGGTCAAGTTATTTGTGGCACCATAGAGCGAGCTCTCGACACAGGTTTCGTGGCATCCTTCTCAAGATTATTGCTATTATCTACTTATAAATATATCAGAATATATCACTGAAAACCCTAAAGTATTTGAATAGTTGCAAGACAATAAATAAATTTGTATTGTGGTATAATGTCCGTGCACCGGAAACTAGTCCATTGGACACTACTGGACATTGTGTACTAGTTGGAAATTTCCAAATTTGTACCTCATTTGCTTCCAACGCTATGAACTAATTTGAGACTCATATACTCACCGCCAGGGACCGGAACAACTTCGTTCTCAGTGATGTGTATCGTTTCTTTGAATGCTTCCTGGATTTAATTTCGTCGAGCGGTTAGCCAAGATTGTTTCACTCTGCAAGCATGAAATGGCTCACGAAATTTTCCGTATTTTGAAAATCTTCGTCACAAGCTCTGGCGGATCCAGGAAGGGCATGGAGACCATGTTCCGCCCCCCCAAAATGGCCTTCAGTTTTCGTTTACCTTCCTGATTTCGCAAAATTTATTTAATTATTAATATTCGAATTATGTAATTATTTTAACAATATTGTATAGTATCGTAACTACAATGCATAAATAACATACAGCATAATAACAAATAGTTTTATTGTTTAACAAAAATTTACGATTCATCCCCCCCCCCCCCTAAATGATCGACTGGATCCGCCCCTGGTCACCTGATGATGGTTTGTTCAGGTTCAAACCACCTGGTCTGGTTTCAACCGGAAGTTTTGGAAGCAATTATGCCACCCTTATTATGCCGCAATTATGCCAGCTCTTAAACCACTTAACTTTTTCGTCTGCAGAAATACAGTTTACTTCCTTTGTTTTTTCATGCTTCCTGATTTGCCTCCCCGTTTGCAGCAATGTGTTATTGATTCATATAGTTTCCACCTCCTCCTTTATTTTGCAAATACTTTCATATCTGAATTGAGAACATATATTTGAGGAGATAGATCGGATTTCAAATGTATTCTTGGAACGCAGTATTATTTAATACTGAAGTATTAAATTTATTAACAGGCAAGTTTTTAAAAATTACAATTTACACAATTTCTTATTTCGTCAGGAATTCAAGTGAAAAAACTCTCAACAATTGTGAAGCATAATGTTACAATTTCTCCAGATTGAAATGAATTGAGCACAATCCAAGAGACATCCACAACATACTCTATTCCATGGACTGCGTTATTCATGTCGAGTGTCACACATTCCTCTCGAGAAAGGAAGAGGTCGTCGTCTTCTCTCGCCCGGCGCGACATCTCAGCAAGCGCTGCCCTCTCTCCCGTTTCGTGCACTCTCATCGATGCGCGCTTGCACTAAGTGGCCTGTCAACGCCCCCATTGTAGTAAATCTCCCCCTCGTCTCGGTTTCCGACCGACGAATGTAGCTGAAAGGAAGGGAGAGGAGGGGTGGTGGACTCGGCAAGGGGATGGAATCTGTTGTGAGGGCGATAGAAGAGATGGTGAAGAAGTGATGATTAGCAAAGGGGATCTATAGAGTTCTCAATATGCAAGAATCCGTGGTAAGAACAAAATGTCTACTTTCAGTAATGAAGGTGTAGATCGGTGTCGGAAAAAAAAACTCGACAATTCAGTTGTTTTGATGAAAATCGGACATTTACCGTGTTTGCAAGTGCACTTCCCTTTTTTTTTCTTGAGAAAGAAAAGAAATTTTAGAAACAAGAGCCAGTAGTTTAGAAAATGTTCTTCCTACATGGACGGATAAGTAGGAGAGAGAAGTCAGGGTAGAAGGCCAGAGATATGAGAGATGCTGTCTTTTCAGTATTTTGAGCAGAGGAGAGAAAGAGAGATGAAAGGCATTGAGGTTAGACGATAAGGAAAGAGGAAATAAAGTTAACGGAATCTATACTAAACGCGAAAATTCACGGATGGAATGTATAAATTATGTAATGAACATATATTTGAAGGTTGGAAAGTATAAATCGCGAATCTCAACTGCATCTTTCGTGAGAATGATGTCGAAAATAAACTTGAACTTGATGTCCGACATGCCTCAAAGAACAAAGTGTGTACCCTGCAAACGTCATAATACGTTTCAAATTCGCAGTCTCGAAATCGACTAAATCGATCGGAGACTAGGGCCCTGTTGCAGCAACAGACTGAAAACAATCGATAGCATTCTCGAGCCTCTGCGCAAGCGCCGTTCGAGTAAGGCAGGCACAGATGCTTAAAAGCTGTACTAAAGAGTGATGAGATTACAGTAGACTGCAATACGCTGTGCAAAAGGTCCCTATTATCCTTTCGGGAGAAATTTCTGTCTACGGTTTGGCCGGAAGTGTTCAGACAGATAAATGACGACGAGAGCGAGGTCAGAGGGCGGGAACGAGCGCAAGAACAAGGGCAAGAGCTTAGGGCATGGGCATGAGCAAGGGCGCGGATGAAGGCGATGGCGAGGAAGGAGATCTGCAGCTCTCTGGCAGGCTGGGCAGAAGCACGCATGTGCGACATCCTGCGGCATGCAGCGCCGGAAGTGCGAACGGGTGGGGTGAAGAGAGAGGGAGGAAGAGAGGGAGAGCGGCGCCGAGACGCTGCGGCAACGGCCAGAGCGGGCGGAAGAGGGCGTGGCTCTGGCGGGAGCCTCGGCCTCGGAGGCCACATTCAGGAAAACACGAAAATCAGGAAAAAGAGAATTTAGGGAATTTGTGGAAGAATCGTTAGAAGTCAAGGAAAAAGGTTAAAAGGGTTATAAAACCATATATTGTTCTTTAAAAACTATTAGTAGAGCATTACAGCCACAAACATGTTTTGCTCAGTTTTTATTTGGTGAAAAAATATTATTATTTTCTGTCTTGTTATGGCGAAATCAGAGAATTGTCCAAGGGAGCATCAGGGTAGCATTAATATTTTCTTTAAGTGTAATATTACAATTTTATCTGGAAAATAAATTAAAAATGCACTTGAAAACTGAGAAAAGTCGAGTAAATTTGCTCCGGGAAAGAACTGATCACTGTCAGCTCTCACTCCCCCAACTGCTTAAAAAAAGAACTCTTTAGATTAAGAAATAATTCGTGATTTCAGACGATTCGCTCCTTATTCGCCAAAGGAATCCTTCTACTCGTTATGTTTCGATAGCGAAACGCTTATATTTTCAGTTAAACTAACATATGATTATATACCTCAACTGTAATGTGATTGATCTTGTTCACATCAATATCTGTCGCTACCAACTTTTTTCTCATTTTCTTTTTCCATAGGTCCACCGGCATCGAGTAATTTACCTTAAAATTATATTTCGTGCCATGTTCTATAGAGTATCTCTTCCTAAACCAATTACAAAATGAGGTAATACGAGTGAGAAAGATCAGAAAGAGCAGGAAGTAGTGGAGATTTTCAGAGAGATGAAACTGACATATAGCGGAATTCCCACATTTTACGAAGTCGCTGTGCACATCAAACTGATGTATCACTACAATTCCCTCGCGACTGATACAGTTCTTGTCACTCCTTGCATCCTCCCATTGAATTCTTCATGCTCTCTCCTCAACACATTATGTGCCTATTACACATTCCTACTCCTCTTATCCGCTCTCTGACCTTCGCCCTTGTTCTAGGCCCAAGATTTGCTTCCTCGAGAGCTGCGTGCTTCAACCCTCTCCCCTCCACTCAGAGGTCTCGGATGACGGGCTCCTCTCGATAAACTATCCTACCATCTTGTGTAAAGTTCGCCCGCCAAGGAAATCTAGTTTGAAGTTCTAGGCCGCTAGAAATTTCCTTTCGTAAAGATGTGGAAGATACACGTTCGATCCGATTTCATTCGCTTCGATCGAAATCGGATCACTATGAAGTTTTTCGGACATTGTGTTTCAAAACTACAACGTAAAACTCTCGAGAGAATGTAAATTTTTATTTAATACTTTGACACCGGTGATTCAATTTACGTGACTAGTCAAGATGTCATATCGTTCTGAAGATGTTGACTGTTCAATAAAAGCCAAAACTTAAAAATTGAGCAACTCGAAAATGTATCAGGAAAAATTGGTGTCGCACGTAGTGTGTAAGAAGAATTCTTGAGTATTTGGTGTGCATTTGGGAAAATAATATAGTTTTAATGACCTATTTCAACGTTGAATTGTAGGTGCGATAGTTCCGTACAGGACTCCTAACTTACATATAGCGTAAGTCATTTCATGCGATGAAAAACACCTCACAATATTAGCAATAAAAATAAATTTCCATTTTGCCCTGAGAAATACATTCCTTCAGTTTTCTTTATTTTTGTTGTAATATTTCAGTTTCGTCGCATTTTTCATGACACCGAAATGTAATGCGCATTTCCAAGATTCCAAGAGGTGTAGTAGACTTGGTAGTTCCGAAGTGTCGTTTACAAATACGGAGTGATATGTAGACCTCGAAATTTTAGGCATAAAATGGTGATGATTACGGCACTTAAAATAAGCAACAAAATTATGAAATTAGACACTGTTATGCATGAAAAGTGATGTTTTTGGCATTTAAAATAGGTTACAAAATGTTGAAACAAGGAATTTAAAAAAATAAATATGAAAAGTTATGTTTCTGTTATCCAAAACTGATCACAAAACGATTAAATTAATTTTATTTTTCAGGAAAGTAAAGTATTTTTAAATTGTTGAGTGTGACGACAATCATAATTTTTCAGTTCCATTTCTTTTCATTTCATTTATTCTTTCACACTTTTCATTCTCAGCCTATCAACAGCGCAGCTGCACCGAGAATGGGTGCATTTGCCTTTGATGTGCGTGTTGATCAGAGACGAGCGTGAAACATCCTTTTTATATAGTCTTGCAGAGCTTATGTTCGGTGTGATGGGTGAGAAATTTCGGTGCGTAGTCAATTGCGTATTCGATCAGGGAATATTCAGGCAGATTTAGGTAAAGAATATTGAAATAGGCATCAGCAGTCGTTTCAGGACATTTTAAGCACCATTAGCGGCTTTCAGTAGAATTATTTTTTTCAAGATTCGTAAGCATCTGCAATTACTTTCCACAACATCCTAAAGGAACTAAATAAGCATTTGTCCTAAAATCCGAGGTCTAGTGATATGATACACTAACGACTGACTGGAAGATTATGTTTGAGGGCTTAATGCCGTCCGCGTTCACCGCGCTCAGTACAGGACTGTAGTAGTAACGTTTTTATAATTCATAAATTTTCGGTTTTCGTCGTTTGCATCCAAACGAAGTAGATATTTTCTTCGACAGTGCTTAGAAATACCTTCAGCGCGACGATTCACTTTAAAAGCACCCTTCTGAATATTACAGGAGAAACGAAATCGTTAAGAAACTCCTGTAGAGTTACGAAGCGTTTTTCAGCAAAATGTCACAAGAAACATTTGTTCATCGAAAAGAATTACGGTGGTTTTCGCATCAAGTGCTTCATGCTTAATAACAACACAACATCTCGATTCAAAGTACTGACGATAGGCGACAAACATTACTAGATATAGGATCCCGGGGCATGTAATAGAAGACTTCTTTGGCATCTGGCAAAATGCGAAAATATTACTTCTAAATTCAATTAGAATTTTAATGTTTGACACCGTTTCTTGATGTCCTGTCGTTTCTTGGAAAACTACAGGGCTGCCAAAAGAACGCAGTATCGCCGTTCGAAATCTTGGCGACAGGCGACTCGCAAGGCTAAACATGGTATTCCACACCGTGCAAGAGAAGAATTCTGTAACATCCGACGTGCGAGGCGAGCGGGAAAGGAAAACGTGTCGAGCTGGGTCGGGCCGGGTCTTCTTAATTCCACTCGTGGAGTCGCGACCTACTCCGCAGCCGCATTGGGACTGGCGAAGGAGTTGGCAGCGATGGGCGGCCAAGATGTCTTCTGCAATGGCTCCTAGGCCACGAGATTTGGCACGAGCTGCACCCAAGTTGCGCGCAACTTCATGTTTCCGACTTGGAGCTAGCGGATGTGTGGAGCTCAGTTTTTTCCTGCTGATTCGTTTCGTAGCACTAAGGTTCCTACTTCCGTTCTTATGTTTTTAGTTTCGTCCTTATCTATTCGCAGTTTTTAGATCAGTTGTAGTATTATCCAGAAGTGGCTTGGGTTTGTTGAAGCAATGTTTGGGCTACAATAAAAGAAATCGCCATAGAAATGCTTTAGCTAGTTATATAAAATAATTTTGTTTGTGTCATTCGCTGTTACTCACGAAATTCATAATAACATCACAATTTCCTTTCATGAATGGCAAAGTAGATATGAGAATTATCAGCGCGTGTACTGTGAGCCTGACTGCTTACATGATCTTGCGACAACCTCGACTGCAACGTTGGAACATGGGCGATGACAAACCGTAGGCTATGAGTAGAGATGGTAGATTTTAGCAATAGATAAAAATGCTAAATGTTGCCAAACGCTGAAAAAATAGTAATTGTATGTTTGACGGTGGTCGCAGTAATTTCTGAAGGTTTCAATCTGCGATAAAATGCGAAATGGTCGTGAATCTGCGAAATAGTTGCTTAATTGCATTTTATGGTTTCCTTCGTGTTCGCACTCTAACTAGGGATGTGACAACAACACATCGATGTTTGAAAACTTTTAATTTGGGTCGTCGTGTTTAATAAATTATAATTAAGATTTTACTGACTGAAAAAGTAAAAAAAAAATACGAACAATTACAAAAACTTATCCTGAAAGCTTGAGCGCTCAGGGTCATCGCAAGGGGCCTCAGCTTCCTCAGTTCTCTGTACGGAGAAAGTCAAGGGAAGAAAAGGAATGCGTACGCATTACTACACAGGCATTTTACGCTTCGTATGCTTTTATAATTGTTGAAGTTCACAAGTGGCGAAATATATATATAGTTCGAATATATTATTTCCATATTTTTAATGGGAAAATCTAAAAAGCATCAGAATAATCTGAAATATTCCTCACTTAACAATAATTGTCTCGATAAATGTTACAAAATGCTAAATCTTAAATTTTATAATGCTATAAAATGCTATAGCCTTGTTTTCAAAACGCCATTCTTAAACTTTCAAGTGCTACATTATACCGTCACTAGCTATGAGAGGAGAGGGGTGGGGCTTCGAGGGAACAATTTCTCCATATTATTAGTCAACGAGTGAGAGGTAACATTGCTTGCAGGCTTTTGAGACAATATTCCCAACACGCCTAACAGACACCGTTAGCCTCTAGCTCGTAGCTAGCCCGCGGTTTGTAGCACCGGCCTCTCCGCAAGGTGTCTCTGAATTTGAAGGGAATGGGAATATCTCGAAGAAAAAATCAGCTCGACTAAGTACGCATGTACAGTGTATTTTTGAAACATACGTATACATTTATTGTCTGAGGTCCACCTTCCCACCCCTTCACTAATTCCCTTTTCCATCAAAACAAGGGATTTTCAATAGGGAGGGAGTTCAATAAGAAGTTTTACCAAAACGTGCGACTGGAAGACCAAATGATTTTTGCTTAGCTCTTCTACAACCGGTACATGGTCGGCAAGGCATTGGGTGGATATTCGTTGGACGTTGTTGTGGTTGCGTTTTTCGTTCATTGTGTCGTGTGGGTCTCGTGTCTTTGCTCCCGTCGTTGCGGCCTAATCTAACCTCGACTGCAGTGAATAGAAATATCGTCATCTTTGTATTGACATAAATACTGAAACTTTTAACTAAAATAATGCCTGCTAGATTTTCACTAAAATACTTCCTACTTTAACCTTTCTCTTGCGTGTTAGGAGAAGTTGAAATGTTTCTGTATATCAGCAGGAGGGAAGAAGACATGTTCAGGTTGCAAACAATAACTAAAGAAAAAATATAAAAATCGTTTTTTAGGATTCTAGAAAATGGACTTTAGTAACGGAGTACTTTGCAAATTGTACTTATAAATTCGATTATTTCGCTCTGTATAATCGATTCTTGAAGAAATGAAGTTTCCCAAGAGTGGGCCTAATAGCCTGTGCAACGCCACAAAGACTTATTATTATTATTATTATTATTATTATTATTATTATTATTATTATTATTATTATTATTTTCCCATTACATCACGAATAAAGATGTTATGAGTCGGCTGAATATAAAATCTACTCCAGGTTGCAACCAGCTACCTAAGGATTATTGTTGTTGTTGTTATTATTATTATTATTATTATTATTATTATTATTATTATTATTTATGGATTGGTGAATTTACTTGGCAGCGAATTGTTAAGAGGCTAATTGTGTTCTTAGCTGGCGAGCTTCGAGAACTTTGATACATATTTATCGAGTACTTATGTTTTAATATACTTTTAAATTCATACATTAAAATATATTGATACATATCCTTTGATTTGTATAGTAATGATCAATTTCTGAAACGTTAACGTTAAACTGAAAACTTGAACAGCGAGGGAAGAAGGGCGAACAATTTCCAAAGTTTTCCCTCACGCAGCTGCTATCCGCGAATATTTCGCCCGAGCATGCGTGATCAGGGGAACAAGTTTCTCGCTGGGAGAGAAGTACGTGTGGGGTTTGATTGGCGCTGTCAAAGTTTCAGTCCGAACTCTCCTAAATTCATTGTGCAAACTAGCAAAGATAGCGCTCGTAGCGTAGGTGAGCATCTGGCACGGCTTCTCAAGATGCAGGTGAACTAGAGTGCACTTCGATTCGATGCAATAGAGGTTTCCAAATTTTTCGTTATTACAGCCACATACAAATTTCTGTTCTAGAGTATATTTAGATATTGTCTCTCAACAGGTTCAACCAATGTGTTAAATTTGACTAATTTTTTATCTATTTCATTCT
This sequence comes from Acheta domesticus, assembly GCA_031308135.1. NCBI lineage: Eukaryota > Metazoa > Arthropoda > Insecta > Orthoptera > Gryllidae > Acheta > Acheta domesticus. The sequence continues at coordinate 89,297,626 of JAHLJT010003656.1, forward strand.
AAAAGATGTTAGCGACTAGTTTTTACTCTTTTTCAGTAAAATGCATAGTTTCAACGTGATACTCGTAAGTTGTTTTCCATAAATAGTTTCGAAAGGGTTGTCCATAAAAACGGAACAAAAAGAGCTAACGGAACGAAACTCTTGTTAAAATTAGTTTTAATAGAATATGTGGGATTGGAACTCAGTCTAGAAAATTGTATCACTTCACAAATTTCGTGATAATATTAAAACAATTCACGTTAATTTTAATGATCGTAGAAAGTAGTATATCTCGACAATTCTCTTCCTGTATATTAGCAATTTTACAGAAAGAAAGTAATTTGCGTTTCGAAAGTGTTATAGATTTTTTTTTCAATTTCACCATTTTGAACTTGGATCATTAATTGAAGAAGCTCTATTTTTGATTTCTTTACGAGTTAATTAATGCAATAATACCACTCCCTAGTTTGTACAGGGTGTATTTTGGCAACGGATATCGAAGTCATAAATCCGTGCTCATACACGAAGTGAAGCGTCTGTCAAAGGTCACGATTGTGAACAGGGAAGGCTTTGAAATGGGAGCTCAATCGAAGCCCGCCCATTCATTTGGCGTGTATTCGCTGCCGGTCTCTAATACCAGTGGAGATGCGCGATAGAACGCCCGTCATTTTGAGGGCTTTGTTTATTTGTTTTGTCTTTTATGGCGCCCCACCCGAGCTTTGGAATGAAGTTCGCAGGGTGAATTTGCGCTTACTTTGCCGTGTCACTGGATGTTTTCCCCCTACCTTGCCAAAGGTTAATACATAGTGTCGCGCCCATTCTTTCTTTTAATAGTGTGTATTGAGTGTATGTGGTGTTTGCATAATTTCATCAACTGTGCTCGTTTCTTTCGTACAATATTCTTATTCATTTACTATGATTTATTAGATTTTCCTTTAGATTTTCTTTTCTTTTTCAACGTACTATTGCCTTCCCTATTTTGTTATATTATGTAGCGAGTTATATTTGTCTTTCTCCGCTGGATTTTATTTTTTCTCTGGCTTAATTGAATTGACACGTAGAGTGATTATAATGTACATCTGTGTTTTAATTGCTGATTTAAATCAAATGTTTTATGCTTAGGACTTTTTCTTCAAACATTGTTTTTAAAATTTGTTCTCTTTGGGATTTTTCATAGTTTTCATAATCATTAAAATGCACTGAAAGGTTTATTTGGAACATTTATCAAATCATCAAAAGAAGAATTGTAATATCCCGTCAAAATAAACAAATCAAAGTATTCAAATGTCCGAGATCGAATTACGCTGGTTACTTTAAATATTAAATCATTCGTAAAGTGTGCGGTGTAAATTTTTAATTCGTTAATATGCATGATTTTCTATGTAATCCTAGAACATGTACATGTTTTTAATTAATACTAGTATGTAAATATTTTAAAAAAATATTGAATTAAAATATGTTTTGCATATTTGAGTATTAACTTAATATTGAACTAGCATAAATGTTTAAACATTAGGAAAAAATTGCGACAATATATTATCCTAATGATTTGTCATATGGTATTTGTGAACAAATGTAAAAATAAAAATCTATGACAAATTAAATATATTAAAATATTTTTATTTTTATAAAGTCCCAAATATATTCTACTATGTGTCCCTGACAGATCAATTTAATAAATTCCGTCGATCCTCTTTATTTACGCTTTCATGTATCGCCGAGTATTTATCGACTGTTGCAGCTTCCATCCTCCACTCTCCTAGCCACCCCTTTGTGGCCTCCCCCACCCGATCTATAAATATCCCGTGGAAGGTATATATAACTCGCGGCGCTCTCGCGACTAGAGGTCAAAGGTCACCCAATTCGTTTGGGACGGTGACGGCGCGGAGGGGTGTGGAGGAAGGTGGCCAGGAGTAGGTCACAAGCTTCAGTGGAACAAAACGACCACTAACGCATACGCTGGTGTTTTTTCAAAACGGGAATTCAACAATATCAACGAAGAATACAATCATTTTCAATGGAACTGCCGGTGCTACAGAATGGTACAGACTTTCTCAAACTAGTTAGTTTTTTATATCTATAGTCTCGTCACGACATCAGCCAGACGAATATCTGATCAGGAAATATCAATTTTAGTGGAAATCCCGGTTACGGTTTAGCCGCTAGCATTGTTCACAGACGGACGGATGCATATTCAGTCCAATTTTACGCTATCAAGCACACACAAAAGGTGTATTCCTACTACACAACGAGTTAGAGGATATAATTTGCTGCTTATAGGAGCAAGAATTATCCACCTTTTTCTGTACCGGGACCTACAAAATAATTTTTCCCTCGAAAAATCGCCGTTTTAGCTGCAATATTATACAAGTTTCTTTGTACTGCGTTTGTGGTATATGGGGAGGTAAAAATAGTAATGGATTTATATGTACCAGTTTTCGACATATTATTATTGTTTCGATGAACATTTAATGGCAAGGTGCATCCGAGAGTGACGCAATAATTCCTTATTATGAACGGAATAAAGTTCCTAAAAATGTACTACCTAATGGTCAGCGCGGAAGTCTTTTACACTGAGGACATAGAATTTAATCTTATGGAAAGAAAGTGTGAAATAATTATTAAACTAGTGGTGCTACAGAATGGCACAGACTTTCCCGTATTAGTTTTCTATTTCCTTGGGTCTTCGCTAGCTATTCGGAATTGCCACAAACTCTTTCTTGCCAGCTGTCATCTATCACCGCCAAAAGTACATTTTTTTGTCATTTCCTTAATTTTTCGATTTTCTATTGGTAGAACGGAAACATTAATTTTAGAATATTAAAGAACACAAAAACCTAGTCATAAATGGCAATTTTCTTTTAAAAATTATGTGCCATTAAGAGAGAATGGCTTTTTAGCGCTACTAAAAATGCGAAATTTGAAGCTCATTTTCACAGAAAATGTTTGAGTTTTCAAAATACTTTATTTGAAGTTATTTGAAGCACTGACACTCACAAATATAATAATCTTTAGAAATTGCTGGTAATGTGCATATTAAAGATGTGAAAGATCTTTCAAAAAAATTACAATGATGTAATTTTTGAAAAAAAAAAAATAACTCAATAACTTACGCTATACTACAGAGAGTAATTAACACTATCCGTTACAAAAGTTTGAAGAAAAAATTTGCAGCCATATATGAGAAATGGCGTTCGAGCGTTTCTGAAAATGCGAAATTTTGAGCTACTTTTCACAGATCACGGTTGTGTTTTCGAGAAACTTTCCTTGACATTATTTAAAGCACATGTACTCGTAAATATAATAATGTGAAAAAATCGCCGCTAATGTAAATATTATCGACGTGAGAAACATGTGAAAAAATTTACCTTTTTGTAACTTTTGAAAAACCCAACCTATAGAGCAATATAGCTTTTATGTCATCTGATAGAGTACATTTACCACTATCCCTACTAAAAGTTTAAAGAAAAAATTTGGAGCCGTTTTTGAGAAAATCTTGTTTTTGTAATTTTTTAAAATTGCACATATTGCACGCAATATTGCACGAAAACTACTAAAATTTTGAAAATCATTTACATGACCTTTATGAAAGAACTCAATATGCAAAACAAATTTTATTTGAAGAAAAAAATCTCTTATCTTCAATTTTGTAGTTGGAGAAAGACACCGAAAAAAATTCAAACTTTCACAATTTTCGAAAATTTAGAGCTATCCTTGAAAATCGGACCTATGCCATGTTAATAAGTGTATTTTCCTCTATTCATACAAGAAATTTAAAGAAAAAATTTGGAGCCGTTTTTGAGAAAAGTTTGCAAATCCCCGGGGGGCTTCATATAAAGTACCACCAAATTTTGAAAAATCGTTTTCAAAATCTCAAAGCTTTGACTAGAACCAGATCGACCGGGGAATATCTATTTTGGAAGATATCGTACGTATGGTTTAGGCGCTAACAGTGTTCACAAATGGACGGCCAGACGGCCAGACCGATGGACGTTTTTCTTTCAATTGGGTTTTCGATATCAAGGACCTAGAAAACAGAGTTTCTCGCTACACCACGTGTTAGGGGATTTTTTTCTTAATTTAGCAACTGGTTTTATCGTTTTCACGGCCCGGCAATTAATTTTTTTCCGCCGAAAATTGGCCATTTTTTCGCACAGCATTACATAACTTTCCCTGTACTACGTATATCACTCCGTTAAATTTCAGAACAATTCAAAATATTCCTATGTCTCTTGTCTTAGAATACGAGTATAGAAACAATATATGCTCTTTCTAATTTCAAGGCTTGTGTTGTTGATTTTTGATATTATTTCGAGGTCATTGGTTTGACAATGCTCGCCTTTGGATCCACGTGGGCCTCGTGGTACAAGAGCGAGCATTCGGAGACTAGAGCGCTGTTCCACTTCACGGTAGAATATTCATTTACTGCGTCCCAGGTTGAAATTCTCTTACCGATAGCCGGAGCTGCCCTACCCTTCCTGCCCACGTGTCCTCTTATGCGTCTGACACACGTCTCTGCCTCTGCCTTTGCCGCTGTCTCCGCCGCCCGCATGCCTCGTTCTCCGCCCTCATCCCTGCACTCGCCATTACCTCCGCCCTCGCCACTGGGTCTGTACTTCGCTATGGCATCGTCATCCAATCGGCAGCTTGAACGTCACTGTATTGACGTCATTATGGTGACAATCCAGCTCCAGAATATATGACAGCGTCACAACAGACCAAGTGTCCACGACCTTAATATTTTAATCGACGTATACAATGCTTTCGCTGCTGCCGTGTTAGCAGCCTCAGCTGTTGTCTCTATCTACTCTCTTTCTCACTATTCCTCTGCTTTTCTTCCACTTTCCTCTCTTTCGTCTGCTCCACCTTCTCTTCCCTCCCCTCTATCCTCTTTCTCCTCGCCTTCCGCTTCCCCTTCCTCTACTCCTCTTATTCTTTTCACTCAATCCCTATCCTTCTTCTCCATCTACATTTTTAAGTCTACCTGAACTTCTACCTCTACTTCAACCTCTTATTTCTACCTCTATCACTGCCTCTGTCTCCGTCTCTGCTTGTGTCTCAACCTCTACTGCGGCCGCCGCTTTGCGAATATGCCAGATGGCTCCCCCAAAGACTGGTCTTTTAACGCGCGTTCCCGGTCGAGGGTTGGTCGACGGCACGTTGCATCTCGATGGGCAGACCGGTGCCTCTCTTTACGATTTTGAGCGAGCGCGTGTTTCAGGTGGACTGGAGGTTAACGAAGGTCGGGGAGCATTTTACGGGCCTTTGGATTTTTAGCGATGCCTTGGGCATGCTTCTGTACCTGAAAGCTCATTTCGACGTATTTTAGAGTCGGAGTGAGAATTTGTAGAAAGAATGTGTTGTCCTGTTTCTTTTATTAATTATTGAAATCCTGAAGTGAGAACAAGAATAATGACTGTTCCTGTAACAAACAGTAACAGGAACCCCTATACCTCAAACTGCATCTTGAGGCTATTGATAGCTTGAAGTTCGTTCAGGTTCCCTCGTCTTCTCAAAGTACATGTTATCCTACTGATGAAACCTCGATTCATTGGAATATTTCCTTATTCGATTTTACTTCAATTCCTGGTAAGTGGAAAATTCTTTCGTTTCTTCATGTTGATACAATATATTCTCTTTAAATTATCATTAATAATTCTGAAAATTCTAATATTTGAAAGATAAACCTACACTAGCTGTCACTTAATTATATTAATAAATTTCATCTCTGAAGGAGTAATTTACTTTTGCTGCAATTCCCATCTGCTTTAAATATTTCACACATGTTTCTTAAATTCGCTAATTGCATCCTGTAAAACGGAAACATCCGATTACCCGCGCGCTTTCAATTGCATTTCCAAAGTAGTGGTACCTCAAATAATTTTGAAATAAAATAAAAATTGTCAAAAAAAATGACGATCAATGTAGTTACACGAGACGTCCGTACGTATTAAATAAATACAAGTAAAATTAAAGAACCCATCCTGATATTAAGATTGGCGTCTTTACAATATTTTTCATTTAATAAAATATACAATAAAATTATATCAAACACGATATAAATTAGGTGTTTTCCTGAAAAATGTCTCGGCATTAAACTCGTCCATGTCTTTTCTCGTTTCCAGAATCGATTATTACGACCTTTATTTTGGCCGTAGAAAGATATAATCACACTATATTCCTGTATTCTAACAAAATTATACTTTAATTTATATGACTGAAAACTCTAAAATTGTATGATTCATAAGAAATAAAAATGTCAAAAGTTCTAGTTATGTACCTGAACTATGAAAAGTTTTCTCTTATTCAGCTTCCTCAAGGAGTGTATGGATTGATATTATTTAGATTTGACAACATGAATTCGTTAACTGTATCGTTAACAAATATGTTTGTACCACCAAAAAACAGTCAAAAACTCTTCGCAAGTTATCCCGTTTCTGGTTTCGTTCCCTGGGTGAGCAATTTCCATTGATTAAGACGCGAATTGCAGAAGGATTGTATTTTGTGAGAAATTTAACCAGGGTTCTTTCATACGCCAGAAGCGCGACACGTCGCAAAGAGAACTCCTTCGAAAACCACACAGCTCGCAATCAGGGTTGGAACCTGTGAACTCAACTAACGAAAGTCAGTGCGCTAACTATCTTACTCCTAAAGCCGACTCCAGAAAGGATCATGAATTTGTTAGCTGCAATCTCGTCAGACATGTCCGAGAGGTGGAGCTGCCGTTTAGGCTCAGCAACTGCCGGCTCTAAACGGATTTCTGCGTCGCGACCGGGGCGCGCTCTTTCTTAGTTAGCGGAGCTCATTGGGATTTGCGTCCCGGGAGGCAATTACGCCGTAGTCGGTGGTGCCGCACCGCCTAATCGAATTCCCTGGTGAGGGATCCATCACCATGACGGGTGGGTGGGTGTTGAGGATGAGTGGGCGTGGGTGATGAGAGGATGTGAATGGTGAGTAGGTGTGTGCGTGGGTGGTGAGTAGGTGTGGGCGTGGGTGGTGAGTAGGTGTAGGCGTAGGTGATGAGGAGGTGTGGGCGTGAGTGGTGAGTACGTGTAGGCGTGGGTGGTGAGTAGGTGTGGGGGGGGTGAGTAGGTGTGGGCGTGGGGGTGAGTAGGTGTGGGCGTGGGTGGTGAGTAGGTGTGGGCGTGGGGGATGAGTAGGTGTGGGCGTGGGGGTGAGTAGGTGTGGGCGTGGAGGGTGAGTAGGTGTGGGCGTGGGTGGTGAGTAGGTGTGGGTGTAAGTGGTGAGGAGGTGTAGGCGAGGCGTGGTGAGTAGATGTGGGGGGTGAGTGGGGGTGAAGGCGACGCCGATTCCGCATCTTCGTGCGACGCTGTGCAGAGTTCCAATATCCTTTCTCTTTTCGTTGCGGGCTGAACAATTGTGGATGTTATCGTTTTGCAGAAGACCTAATTACGGTGATGTGGTGTATGGTGAGACAGTGGTGGAACGAATGAACTTTAATAACGCATTGTTTATTAGATTTCATTAGTATGCTTATTATTAACAATAGCAATTTTATTACGGTTTTATAACTGAAGATCATACAAAGAACTATACTAATTGAAATTCAACAGGTAGCCACGTTCTAACCAATACGATTCAGGTTTACTGTGTCGTTGTATGCTGAAGGTAAATGCACTATGCTTCTCCGATTGCATTATCGTCTAGGCTTTTGAAATTATCATTGCTGACGCTAGAAGCGTTGCATTCCAGTCCGTGGAAACGCATGGAATTGTATTTTGGCATCAATGAGTATTATCTGAGCAACCTTTCGTCCTTGTCAGATAATTATTCATCCGTAAGTCACCGCTTTGTTTCCTACTTCACTGGTCAGCACTATGGTCAGAAACAGTATCACTCCATGCTATCTCACGATCGCTGTTATAATGATTGTTACTCTTGGGTTCACACCAACCTGCCTCCTTCGTCATTGTCAAAAATGCGATTACCGCCATTTGCACAGTCACGGTCATGCCCTCATTGTCATCGGCTGTGCTATTCCGCCATCGTCCCCAACAGAATCGCCGTCGCTGCCCACTATCTCCATCGTATGCGGAGCGGCCAGCGGCGGCGTCCCGCGTCGTGCGCCCCGCTAATCCGCTTAATGGCGTTCGGGAGGTCCGGGAGCGGCGGCCGGTGGAGGCAGCAGCGTAGACGGAGGCAATGGCGGTGGCGGTGTCAGTAGCGACGGCGGAAGCGGTGGCGAAGGCGGAGAAGCTGGCGGAGGCGGAGAAGCTGGCGGAGGCGGAGAAGCTGGCGGAGGCGGAGAAGCTGGCGGAGGCGGAGAAGCTGGCGGAGGCGGAGAAGCTGGCGGAGGCGGAGAAGCTGGCGGAGGCGGAGAAGCTGGCGGAGGCGGAGAAGCTGGCGGAGGCGGAGAAGCTGGCGGAGGCGGAGAATGTGGCGGAAGCGGAGGCGGACGCGAAGGCGGTGGCGGTGGCGGAGATGGTGGTGGTCGAGATAGCAGTGACAATGGCGGTGGCGGAAACGGAGACGGTGGATGGCGTTGTTGGCGGTGGTGGAGATGGAGACGAAGATGGCGGCGGTGGTGGTGATGGTGGTCGTGAATGCGGTGGCGGTGACGGTAGTGATGGCGGCGGCAGCGGCGAAAGCAAAGGAGGTGCCGGTGGCAGTGGTGGAACCGCGCACGGAGTTGGTGGTGGTGGCGATAGCGACGATGGTGTCGGTGATTGTGGCAGTGGAGGCGGTGGCGGCAGAGCCAGCGCAGCGCAGGACGACGCTGCTCATGCAGTGCTGGGCGGCGCGCCGTGCCGCGTCCGGCAGCGCGCTTTCACGTGGCCGTGTTTGAGTTGCTAAAAGGCTGAACTAAGGCGCTCCCTGCGGTGGCCGTGCGGAGCGGCTAGCGCGCGGGGCTACGTGGCTGGGTCGCGCCGTTTCCCACTCGACGCGCTGCTGGAGGGCACACCACTGCATGCTCGCACGCACGGGCGCGCTCACTCGGAAAACCTAACTACTTCAATGTTTTATTTATTACTTTTAATGTTATTATTTTAAACATGGAATAAGAATATCATATTATCAATTAATAATTTCAGCAGGGGCGGATTCAGCCAATCGTTTTGGAGGGAGCCATCATAGATATTTGTTAAATAATTAACCTTTGTTATTATATTGTATATTATTTTTGTAGTGTATAAATGATACTTTACAATATTAATTTTAAATAATGAAATAATTATAAAATAAATAAATATTTAAATTAATTTTACCAAGTAATGGAAAATAACAAACGAAATCTCTAGGCCTTTTGACGGGTCCATGGCCCCCGTGACCTTCCCACTCCCCCGGATCGACCACTGAACTTCATTGTGTCAATGTATCAATTAAGAACTTCATTTTAAGTTTCAGATTCTTGAAAATACAATTTTTTTAGATAATCGCAAGATTTCTAGTAAGGAATGCAAGAAGTACCTTTTCCTTATCCTTTAATCGAGAGTTGTATTTGCCGAATAGAAAATAAAGGGAATATTCTTTAAATGTACTGGCTTTAAATTCATTATAACTTTTTATAATGCAATTATTTATTTTTATCAATATTAATCGATTTTTTAGTAGATTGGTAGGATCTATGAGGAGCAAACAGGGTTACTTAAGATAACTCAAGAAACACGACCTGTCATGCACCAGTTTTACCATCCTGAACCCGCCGTTTTCAGATACTCTTTCTTGGGGGTCATTATCATCGACGTCATATCCACAGTTATAAAATTAATTCACTATTTTATACAGTCCTCATTTTTAACATTCCTAATCACAAAATCATCTTCTTGGTAAGAATCAGATCGTTGGCTATCTATCTTCTATCTCGAACATTAATAGATTTTCTTGAGCTGAATCTTAACTGACAGGAATGAAACAAGTTGAAAAAATGAAGATTTATACAAAAGATAATTACTGATATTTTATTGTAGAAAGTTTGCAAGTATTATCGAGACAATTTTACTGATTTTTGTGGCAATATTTCACATGCACTGGTCGGTTCCTGTATTAGGCGTTACCAGAAGCGGAACCAGAAGCGGGACATCTGTGCTAAATCATTCTTCTCACGTTCAGACTCTTTTTGAACACATAGTATCGATGCGTGTGCTCATAGAATTGAAACATTCAACGCACTTCATTGGGGATTCCGAACTCATCCAAACCGAGTTTATTATTTAGCAGACCCACAGTGCGTTGCATGTTTTATCGTGTAAAATGACATTTCTGTTAAACGACATTAGAACTGTTTTATTATATAGCACTTCTATTATGTATACAAGGTAGTACTACTGTTATATAGTATATTACTTTCAACGAAAAGTTATTTAAAGTTTCAGGTTTAATGCTATCAGATTGACTTGTATCTAAACTATATCCATAAGATTCAAATTAGCTGCATGTGGTCAGAAATGTCTCAACTTGTGCAATTGCAAATACAACCCCTAAGCGATTTGCAAGTCGATAAACAGTTGGTTCTTCTCTTCGTCGTCAAAATTTCATTCATACACGAAAACTCCAAAACGATTATCAACGACAATGAATTATCAGACCCTCGCGTAATAACAACATCTCTATCAACAAATTATCTCCGACAACTACGGATCCTATTTTACATGTATATTTTACATATACATGTAACGTCTCACGATGTCTCTCAACTGCCAATCTCACAATGTTTCATATCTGTATAATTAATGGTTTAAAACATTGTTGAGGACGTAACAGGGCGTTCAAAGAAACAAAATGTTATTTTCTTTCCTTTGAAAAAATTGACCTTGCTCTTTTCCAACGCAGAAAATAGCTTTTTGTCAGTTACCTTAAATATTCCGATTCCGGTTTCAGAGTATGTACTCAACAAAGCAGCTTGGGAGTATTATGCCAGCAGTGACGCAGCTTCTGCCTGTGTCTTCTCTGAAAGTGGTGTTTCGCCGGTTGTTTGTGTTTATCCGACAGGTGTCGGCGCCGTCTCGACAGAGAGTGGGATTCCTTCGAGTAAAAGAAGCGATGGCCGCGCGCTGTGTAACAAATTAAGTGAGAGCAAATGTTTGTCATACACCGCAGCGGAGCCTTTTGTCCGCTTTGTGAGTGGCCGCCGCCTTTTGGGAGTTGACGAGGAAGTTCCTCGAACTCCCGTAAAACTCGCGGAAACAGTCGGTTCTGTCCCGGCAGCCCCCAGTTCCTACTGCATGCTGGATTCCTTGCGTCTCGGAAATAATGCTCTTTACGTACGACACATTCCAGCTACTAAAGGGTTACATACGCAAATGTGCATTTCCAGACTGCCAATGGCGAAATATGAATGTAAAAAACACAATTAGCATTTTAGTGAAGTACGTTTGAGACATTCATTCCATTTTAGTAATGGCACAGAATGTTAGAACAATACGACAGCGTCAAGTTTTGGAATAGTTTAAATATCTTTGCCAGAAACGTGGACAAAACATTTTCTTTCTAACTTGCAGTTATTTTCGATGTTTTATAAGTCTGTACTGCGAAACGAATATTGACTATCTTCTTAAATTACAACACTTGAAAATCACATTGAGAAATAATGTGAGAAACATTAGCAAAAAAGAAAAGAAAGGGATTAAAGATTCACTCAGTAAATTAGTAGCTAACGTTAATAAGATGATGAAATAAGATGTTAATATTTTTTTTATTATACTTCAAGGTTATTAGCATTTATTTACTTTTCTTCTATTATTTCTTAACGAAATAAATGAGGTTATTCCGTTTCATTTATCTAAGTATGACATTGTGTATGCTTTGGAAAACATTTAAAAAAGTTATGAGTTGACGAGTTATAAAATATAGTAGTTTACTAATTTTTCTCAATGTATTTTATTATTATTAATATTATTATTATTATTGGTGTTATTATTAATTTTCCTTTTATGATGCGCAGGACAATCTTCCATGGAAAAGCACTAAGCGCAGTGAAGTTTCATATCAATATGGAACAGGTAGAGTCATGCAATTTGAGATATAATGGGGCGCAGGAATTTGCCACTGTACCTGGAAATCCCAATGAATATTCATTCTCCTTCGCTGCGCGCGCAAGGTAATCAAAATTTACATTTCGCGGTTGAAAACTGTCACAAATTTTTAATTGGCAGCCTCATGACAGCTTCTTCTCCATCATTATTTCTGAAAATGCGCAGCTGATTTGGTACACTTTACATCCATCGGTAAAATTAGAGCGGCTATTTCAAAGTTCCTCGCGTGTCATTCGTTGTCGTAAAGAGTCACTCCCTTGTGATTTGTTCGTCCAGTTTTCTCTTCATTATCGGACCTTCTAGATCAGAAAACGTGAATTGCCTTTATATGGAATGAGCTTCTTGGCGGAATATTGAATACCACCGGTTTACTTTAGCCGGGATCTCGCAGCCGTTAGTTTAACGATACTCCGCCGTATTACAAATGCAAATAGCTGGCGGTGAACCCGTCCTAAAACCAACTATCTCTTCGCCCTTTCGGCGACCGGGGAGTAGTAAGCAGCGCCGCCGGCGCTTGGTGTCGGTGGGGGCGGAGGCGAGCACGTGTTAGCAGAACGCGTGACCGAAGCCGCCTCCTCGTTTCGCGCGCTGCTGCTCCAGGTGGCAGAGCTTGGTCGCCCGGCCGCGAAGGCCCCTGCGCAGTGGAATGGCCTCTTGGCAGACCCCTTTTTTGGTACGAGGAGGAGAGAGGAAGGGAGAGAACAGGAGGAGAGAGAGCGGGAGATAAGGTTTGATTGAGTAGTGAGTCTGGGTGCGGCGAACAAATAAGATCATTAGTCCCTTAAGTGCAATGCATGTTTTTGCTTGGAAGTTGGCGATGATCTTCCTCCGTTGGATGGAGAGAATCCGGCGCCGACCTACCGGCGCCTAAAGGGGTTTCCCCAACTAAGTATCTCCTACCAGCGGGCCATCGCCCCAGTCGGGACAAGCTCCAATCTCCCTATCCATCTTCCGGCATGTATGGTAGTGTAGTGCTAGAAAGTAGTGTGTGTAACTAACGAGTAGGATAGGACAAGGAATGGGGAGGAAAGATCGCACGCGGACCGACGAGATTAGGTGAGGTGAATGAAAGAGGTGATATGATTGAGATGTGTAAGGTGATGTGTGCTGAGATAAAGTGTGTGTAAGGTGAAGTGAAGAAATGTATGTGAGGTTAAAGTGTAGGTGTTAACTGAAGTGTACGAGAAGTGAGAGTGTCTGTGTGTATGAAAGAGAGGAGAGTGAAGTGTGAGAATGAGCGAGTAAGTGACTGTTGGGGTGCCATATCTGTAGAAGCCTTGCGGGAATAGCATGCATGCTCCCGGCCCCCCTGTGTTGCGTGATCAAATACGTCATCACCCATTTATACGAGTGAAATTGTGATTTGAAAAGAAGTATAATCTACACACGATTTATTGAGCACCGAAAGGCTACTCTTTCTCTCTGTTTCCTTCCAAAGTTCAATTATGAATAAAAGATTAGCAAGTAGCGTTGTTGACACTATTTAAAATCATGAGAGTTGCGCACCCTTGTAGTAGAAAATATTTGGAACTGAACTTAGCTTGAATTTCCTCATCTCCTCATATTTTAAATCTTTGGCCTCCTAGCTAAGTCAGTTCGAGGAAGACATGAAAATCACTCACCGCTATATGAGGTTGTAGGACGATGGATCAAACACGATACATCTCCCCCAAATGTTTGCATATCAGTACTGTAAGGTTCGGATTTGTCATTAATGAGGACATCTCGAGAACCCAGCATTCCTCATTTGTAAGTTTACAACGTATATTCCACTCATTATTCTGTGAATTTCTCTGTGCTATCCTCTTCTACCTGAAAAAAGCGTATAGCACAATGCAACTCGCACTTGACGGGAACGTCAATTGTATCAGCCTTATCCTTGTACTTACATTTCGTCTAAAAAAATTGGCGATATGGCGTCGGTATTGGCAGAGGTTTTCATAAAAAAATTTCGGAATCCCTAAATCCTCCTCTTGTCTAGCAGGTTTAAATGATGCCATCGGAGATTGAGAATGAAAGGTTGTCGAAGCGAAGTTTGTTAGAGCGTAGGAATTTCGTAAGTGAACTGGCTTGGGTGGTTCAGGGCATTGATGCCGCTGCCTCTGACCAGGAGGTCGTGGAGTTTTGAGTCCCGACGTTTTCTACATTAGCTAGACAGCTAGGTTAAGTTCAACCACTGTCTGGAGGAGAATTGTAGTGGCCGGCAGCTCTGATTGTAGTTTTCCGTGGTTTCTCCGATCAACACCAGCCTAATGTCAGGAGCAGTAACCGTAGCAAATGGGACCGCCGACCGCGCGCGATCTACCCTTCCTCTTCCTTGACCTATCCTCACTCCTCACTTACACATTCTTACACTTACATGCATTACACTACCACACTTAGTCGGGAGACCAGTCCAAAGCTTAGAACCTGTCCCAGATGGAGCGGTCCCCAGCTGGTGGGAGATTCCTGAGTGGGGAAAACCCCACAAGCTGTAGGTCGGCACCGGATCTCTCCATCCAGTGGGGGAAGATCAACGCCATCTCCCGCGAGGAAAACCTGCACTACACTTACGTGACTAAGGACCTTAGAAGTTGACGCGCCCGGAATCACTAAATCAATCAATCATTTCGCAAGTAAAGAGCTCCGGCTGACGTAATGCAATGGGCCATCCGAGTAGCGAGGCCGCCTGCCTGTGTGCTGCTGCTGCTTGGCTGGCGCGAGAGGAGTGGCCGCCCGCCGCCGCCGCCAGCGCTGCTTATTATTCGTTTGCACTCCGCGGTCGGCGCTTCTTCGGAGCCCGGCGGTGGCGGCGGCGGCGCCTGTCCTGGAATGCATCGCCTCCGGTCCCGATGTAAGTGGTAGCGGGTAGTAGTGGAAGCGGAGTTGACTACGAGAGTTTAACTACTGTTGACCATGGCGGACACGGGATGGGGAATGATTAAGTAATATTAGTGTAGATGGAAGAGAAAAACTTTAGGTGAATTTGGCGATGGCGGCAGCTGGTTGGTGTGGATGGTGGTGGATGTGGTGGCGGATGGTGGTGGATGTGGAGCTGGTGGTGGCATGTGCTGGCGGCAATGGGTACAGATGTGGAGGTGAGGCTGATGATGCATGAGCGAAGTGTGTGGTGAAATTTTGTAGTATTCGCAAAATCCTGTGTAAAAACGATGGGTAACATTCATGGTGGTGGTGGTGGTGGTGGTGATGATGATGATGATAATGATGATGATGGCTATTGCAAAGATGGTACTTGTGGTGGCCGTGTTGTTGTATCGTGGTAGTGGTTTCTCAAATGTGGAGACAGTCTACGAGTAGTAAAGACTGGACATGTTCAGCGCCTTCGTGTAGGTTGCTAGAGCTGGTGATGTCGACGGTCAAGTGATCTTAAACATGAAGCGGACTGTCAGGAAAGACGGTGGTGACATCTGTAGTGTTTGTTGAGGATATATATTGACGAGTCCGACAAAGCTTGAAACACGTTGGAAAATCAAAAAAGAAATGAGATACCATAAAAGCACCGATCTCGATCAAGCAGGAAATATTCCTGGAAGCCAGGACAACATGAAAGCACTGTTGCTGTTTTTCTTTCTGAGCAAGCAGAGGTTTCAGGACTAGGAAGTTTTAAAAATTTAAATGAGAAAGGAAGATGATATCTGGCAATTTTTCTCATTTTATTAATGCCGACAAGCGTTGTTCGTTCACGTGAAACCTCGACCTTCTTTGAGTATATCTTCCAATCCTTTTCGACGACAGGGCTCTCTCCTTTCCCGCTGATTATTACACAAGTGAGAAGAACGAAAATTATAATCGTGTTTTCATTTGCACTATAGAATAATCCAGGATTTACAAGGATCACAAAAAATTCTGAGTGTCATATTCAATCAACCTTAGAAAGAAAAGATCTAAGTAGGTGCTGTTGCAAATTTTAGTTAGAATGTAGAATATAGTTAAATGTAGATGTATTGTAAAGCTGCCACCTGGACGTAACCACGTGATGGTTACCACCTGGCATTCAGCAGGTTGAGTCAAATAAATATATTATTATATTTTTGTAATACAAATTTGAATCAGTTTAATTATGAATTTTTCACAGTATTTTATTTTCAATGATTTTAATTGTTTATACGCCTTTTACAACTATTTTAGCATGAATTCCTTTTTTTCTGCCTATTTTAGGTAAAATAAATGTCTTAAATTCCGGGCTCTAACGAGGATAAAAGTGGAGGTAGCGATTCTCGGAGATAATAGACGAAATGCGAACGGCTCACCAACTCCCTGATCAAACGGCTGATCAGTGCCCTCTGGAATACAAAGCCTGGCGACGATTTTGTGACGTAAGCACGAGTAGGCCCACGAAGAGACTCTGCGGCCGGATTCTCCGTGTGTTATGCGTGTTGCTATGTTGTGTTGGTTGTGATTTTTCAGCAGTTTGATTATTTTTAATTACGGAAATTCGAACTTAGTAAGTACAATTTATTAACAGTACTTTCTGATTAAGTTCACTTTACGTCTTAGATGTAAAATTAAGGCAAATATAAGCAAATGATATATTTGTGCTTCAATTTGTAAAAACGTGTTACGAGACTTCTAGGTTATTGTGCATATTGATCGTACAGTGTTTAGGACTTACGTGATTACACAGTAAACAGATGTTAAAAATATTCGTAACGATTCAAACCCTCATTGTTTCATTTACAGCTCGTCACAATAATGCCTTTCAAGTGTTGTGTGCCCAATTGTAAAAGCAACTGCCGAAACGGCCCTGCTGTTAGTGTGTTCGGCTTTCCAAAAGAGAAAGAGCCAAGGAGTGTGTAGATCAGAGCTATTTGTAGAGAGAAAACTTTCATACCCAACAATAACTCAAGGGTAGGAATTTAAAAAATACCTTAAACTTGCAAACGTTGGTGATAGTGATAGTTTTGGTGATAGTTATTGAATTGTTGAAAAATGGATTCAATCTTTGCCTCATCAACAATTAAGATCGTGCCATCCACATATCTAGCATAAAATATTACTTCATTTTCATTTAAGATTACTGTGTCTGCTGCATAACCAGTTCAGAAAATAGGTAACCTTTGGGTCCACCTATTGTAGTTCCCTGTGTTTGTTTGTGACAAGAATCATTGAACTTGAAAAATTTGTTATTCAACAGTAATCTAATTGCTATCAGGAGCTCCTCATTCGGTATTTTAAATGAATTTTCCTTATCAAGTTTTTCGTTCAGAGCTTTAAATATTAAGTTATGTGGGATGTCTTACATGTTTTAATATATTCATAATTGACGTGATATCTCAGCTCAAAATCTAGTCTGCAGAATGATTCTGCTCCTGTACTTTTCTTTCCCAAAATATTTTAAATCGCCTATTCTGTAAAAATACGTTTGTGTGTATTAAAGTAGGAATATGTATGCATAAGTAATGAGAAACTACTTAAATATTTTTGTTGTGTTACACAAAATATATATAGAGTAATATATGTAAATTGTGATATAATTTTCTTCAAAATAAATTACTATTCTTAAAATTAATCAAAGTGTATTTTTATTAATTTCTGATTCTAATTTTGTTGATAGTTGTAGAAAAAGTTTTTTGTTCTTTCAAAGAAACATTTTCCTGAAATAAAAGCAACATATTTCTAAAAATATAAATCCTTCGATTTTCGTTTCTAAAATCTGTTTTTGGGAAATGAAGTACCAAGGACAAATATATTGCGAAATGCTCTTGCTATTAACTTCAGCATGGATTGTAGGCCTGCGGCAGGGCTGGTGGGCCTACTCATCGTGACGTCATTGGCAAGATGGCTGCCCGTCACCAGGCTTTGTATTCCAGAGGGCACTGGGCTGATTCAGATCGGAGACATAGCGGATTTGCTTCTTAGACACAATGCTGCCGCGTTCGCCACCCTTTCCACTACTTCATCTTGAGAATTCGGTTATTGGTTCCTTCGTGAGGCCTCTCGACTCCCTGCGATCGGGATATTAAAGAAACTTTAATTTCGTTGAGTCATATTGATCTGCATCCTATTACTTCTTGCATAATTTCTCTACCTTATTAATTTCTGCACCTTGTTTGAGTTCTCTTATTTTTTCCGTACGCTTTGAAGCTGCTCCAAATCTTTTGCGTATTTTTTGGGCTGAGAGCCCCATCCACTCTCAAGTGAGGCTTTGCCAGAATAGATGGCTGAGGGCATCAACTGATGTCATTGCAGTGCCTCTGTCCAGAAGGTCCTAGGTTCGAGTCCCGAAGATGGCAGGATTTTCGACACTCGCGAGGTAGCTACGTTGAGTTCAGTCACTGTCTGGAGCAGAATTCTAGCTTCTCTGGTCAGTAGTTTTCCTTGGATTCACCGATCAACATCAGACGAATGCTGGAGCAGTACCCTAACAAACTAACCACGGACCACGCCTTTTTCTTTCTCTTCCTTGTATTCTCACCCCCCTCTACTTACACTTACATGCACTATACTACCACACATCTCGGGAGACCGGTTGGGAGCTTAGCGCTTGTTCCTGCTGGGACGGTGCCCTGCTGGTAGGGTGGTATTTAGTTGAAAAAAAACCGTTAGCCGACGTTGGGTAGGCACCGGATCTCACCATCGAGCGGGGAAGATAACCTACATCTCTCGAAGGAAATCTGCACTGCACTTACGGGACCAATGACCTCGGCCGTTGAAGCGCCAGGAATCACTAATTACTCAATCAAGTGAGACTTGCAAGCTTTTATTGTGTTGGTTGTAAATCTGTCGTCTAGATTGGAGCAACGCATTGGTGATAGATGTATATGCAGTTCAAGCCAGGAATCCAAGCATCATGTGATAATGCATGTAGTCCATTAAGGTCGGTGTTAGGCCCCATGACGGAAAATATTATTGTTTTGAATTGATATATCTTTCGTGTCTTTGGTTTGGTTGCTGGTTAGAAGAAGATGTTGTTGGGGAGATTTGATTTCTGGATTGTAAAGATTGCAACATATATAAAGTTACTGCCGTTAATAAAAGTGCATACATTTGGGATCCGAATTGATATCGATGCGATTGATTCATTGGTATACTTATGATTTGGAAGCTGAAATTGAGACAGTGCGTCTCTCTATCCATCGCCTGTGGTCAACGCTAGCCAATAAACCGTTCAGACGGTTTCCCCCGAAATTGAGTTTGAATCGCATATTTTGTTTTTTCGAAGAACTTTATATCAGCCTCAACATTTTCAAAATTTCCCAAATATAGCTCGAAACTCCTTGATTAAACTCAGCGTAAATGAAGCTTTAGAAAACAGCAGATATCTCATTGTCATTGAACTCTCTGTATTTTCGCAAAGCGAAAAAGTTAGAAACAATAGGAAAAAGTATGTGCTGGTGTAGCTTCCCTAGTTCTTTCCGGCGACAGACGGCGTGTGTTTGCGCCGGCGCACTCTGCTTGGCACTCTTCCTGTGGACACTGCGTGGCACTCTGCACTCTTCCTCTGCTCTCTGCACTCTTCCTGCGCACTCTGCCTGGCACTCTGCACTCTTCCTCTGCACTCTTCTCCGCACTCTTCCTGCGCACTCTGCCTGGCACTCTGCACTCTTCCTCTGCTCTCAGCACTCTTCCTCCGCACTCTGCCTGGCACTCTGCACTCTTCCTCTGCTCTCTGCACTCTTCCTGCGCACTCTGCCTGGCACTCTGCACTCTGCACTCTTCCTCTGCTCTCTGCACTCTTCCTCCGCACTCTTCCTGCGCACTCTGCCTCCGCACTTTTCCTGCGCACTCTGCCTGGCACTCTGCACTCTTCCTCTGCACTCTTCTCCGCACTCTTCCTCCGCACTGTGCCTGGCACTCTGCACTCTTCCTCTGCTCTCTGCACTCTTCCTCCGCACTCTTCCTGCGCACTCTGCCTCGCACTTTTCCTGCGCACTCCTGCCTGGCACTCTGCACTCTTCTCTGCTTCTTCTCCGCACTCTTTCCCCCGCACTCTGCCTGGCACTCTGCACTCTTCCTCTGCCACTCTTCTCCGCACTCTTCCTCCGCACTCTGCCTGGCACTCTGCACTCTTCCTCTGCTCTCTGCACTCTTCCTCCGCACTCTGCCTGGCACTCTGCACTCTTCCTGCGCACTCTGCTTGGCACTCTGCACTCTTCCTCTGCTCTCTGCACTCTTCCTGCGCACTCTGCCTGGCACTCTGCACTCTTCCTCTGCACTTTGCAGTCTTCCTCTGCACTCTTCCTCTGCACTCTTCCTCCGCCCTCTTCCTGCGCACTCTGCCTGGCAGCCCCGGCGGCGCGCGGCGCGCTGCCCGCGCTGCACAGCGCTCCCTCGTCGTGCGCAGGAATGCGGCGGCGGCGCGGCGGTGGCGGCGGCGCCCGCGCGATCCGGTTCCCGTATCTGCGCGCGCAGCCGCTCATTAGCTAAACGCCCACCAGGACACCCGCGGCGCGAAGCCTCGGGACGCAACGCAACGCAGCGCAGCGCTGCGCGGCGCCTCCGCGCCGTTTCGCCTCCGCGCACAGTGGGTGCGCACGCCGGTTTGCAGGGGGCCAAGGCGGCTCAGGGCATCTATACTTCGGTTTTTCATTCTTGGCGCGTGGGGGGTGTCCAAATGGAATATCTCACGGTGTTTCGCGGCGTTCGGTTGTGCCGCTAGGAGTCGCATGGTCGCCAGTACTGCTAGATCCAGTCGCGATCATGCGACTCCTAGCGGTACAACCGAGAACGCCGCGAAACACCGTGATATATTCCATTTTGGTGGCACACCCGCACGCGCCAAGAAAGAAAAACCGAAGTATAGTAATGTCGCTGCTGTGCTGTGACTGGGAGGTCCTATATTCGAGTCCCGACAGTGGTGGCAGGATTTTCGGTACTATCTAGATCGCTAGGTTGGATTCAGTTGCTGTTTAGAGGAGAATTCTAGCGGCCGGCTGTTCTGATCGGTGTTTTTTCGTGTTTTTTTTTTTTTTCGATCAACGCCAGATGGGTTCTAGCTGCACCATGTGTTAGAGGATTTTTTTAATTTATCATCTAGATTTATCCACTTTTTCGTTACCAGAGCCCTGTAATAAGAATTTTACTGCCGAAAATTCGCCGCTTTTTCGCGCAGCATTACATAACTTTCTATTCTTAAATTCCTTCTTAAGCGCGAGAATGTAAAAATTGGCATTTTATTAAAATCCGCCCCTAGTAATAAGAAACTAATAATGGGTTCAGTATTTGCTCAACAGATCAAGGGAATCTGAGTTAAAACCCAGATCGAAATTCTGGACAAGGATCGAACAGAATCCACGACCCTTCTACTGTGCGCGGAGGCCAGTGACGCTTCCGCCTCCGCTGCCGCCGGCATTGCCACCACCGCCTCCGCCGTCCACGCCACCGCCAACGCCATCCCTATCTCTACCACCAACACCGTCGTCACCGCCGCCACCGCCGCCGTCACCACCACCACCTTTATCACCACCGCCAACGCCGCCTCCGCCATGTCACCGCCTTCATCGCCATCGCCACCGCCGCCATCGCCGCCACGCCAACACGCTTTCATTGCCACTCCGCCACTCACCTCCTTCTCCTCCTCCTCCACCCCTGCCGCCGCCGCCGCCGCCGCCGCCGGCCACCTCGCCCAAGCCGCGCCTGCTCCCGTTGATTATCGGCGCCGTGGCTTACGAAATGAATGAGTTACGTCGCGTTCTCTTAATATTTTTTTTCTAAATTGGCGGGTTACTACATCCGGGGAGGTAATTAAACTGTTGTAAAATAAGCGCGTGCTAAGTCATGATTCAGGTAATTTGTTGAAACAATATTTTTCTTTATGTTCTTTGAAAGGAAATTGTATATCATTATAAAATCACACCGGAACGCCTGATGGCTGAGGTTGTTGAACGATGAGAGGACTCGTATGTAAATATAGCTTTATATATTCAGAATGCTATCGATCTTATTCGGGATCGATTTGCTGATGAGGAAGGCACTTTAGACGTGCTAATACTATTAGTTCATCATTTGTACATGTTTTTACTTTCTTGGAGGTTTGTTTGTCTGAAGTTACGTTGTAGTAGATAAAAAAGAGTTGCAAAATTTTTTTATCTGTTATATTAACATAAAGAATATTCTATTTCTGAAAATTGGAATACATTTTTTCGACTGTATTTTCATATTATTGCCGATTCTTTGTTTCTGCATCAAATTTAATTCCAATAAAAATGATTTTTCAGATGTGTGCCATAGTTTCTTTTATTTTTAATATATACATGTATTTCCACTCTAATTTCTCACGTTGGGTTATTTGGGGTAAATGTAATTTTTTTCACTTCTAAAAATGACTATTTTTTTGTTCTAACTCGTCCCAAATCGTCGGGTAAATGGGAACAAGTTCTATCTTGGACACTTATTGCCGTTAGGTACAATTAGAAACGAAGTGTGTAAGTGTATATAACGGCAAAAAAAAAAGTGAAATTGAGGCTTCAACGGCGTCTCATGATAACTACGCCCGAGTATGTATCGATTCTTTAAATCTGATTTGCTTCAAATTGTAAAAGAAAATTATTGAATGTATTCCTGTGTTTAGCGTTTGGAGTTCCGTCCCCCACCCACGTAACATATACCCCCGTTAACCTAATTATGCCTGAGCATATTCATTTTCTCCGTATAGTGTACAAACGTTGTCCTAATGATGCATTATATTAAATATTAGAATATGTATTTATTTTCACGAGCATTTCTCGTTGCTATTATTAGGGAAGTTTCTTTTTCACTTTTGTTAATGGCAGACGTCTACGTTATAAAATGTCTCTATCCTTCACTTTTCAATTGCAAGGTCATTTGGTGCTACTAAGCCATTATTTCAGTGCAACTCTAGGGTGATTTAGAAAATGGGCCGCTGCTAACGACCGGGGAACTATTAAGAGCGTCTCAAGGCTCTCTCCTCGTCGAGGTTGGGTCTGAGCTGTGGTGCTTCTGCCGCAAGGATCGTGTTGAAGGGTATTTCCACGGTACGTTGATGTTGATGGTATTCGCGTTTCTGAAGAATGGAATGCGTGAACATGTGTTGTTGTTGTTTTTTTCTGCCCGCGAGGTGGTTGAATACCTGCTGTGTAAGCGACTGAAATTCTTTCTAATTGATTTCGAAGTGTCTTACCTATTAAATTCCTCTCAAAGTATCCACGAGAAGCGATGTAGTAGACTAGCAGTACAGACCTGAATACTAAACAAATACGATGCCGCTGGATATTAGGCGATGCGTATACTGCAATTCTAAAGTTGTTTTGTGTTGCGTTCATGAATGTCTCTTGTCATGATGGTCTGGCATTCTGTCTTTTTCTGGTTTTTTGAACTTACATGGTTACCATTTATTCATAAACAAATATACAAGTATACGCTTTCTACTTTTTGAGTATATTAAGATGGTGTATTTAAATCAAGGCTTGGAAGTAAGGGATCAATCTACTGTACAATTGATTCAAAATAAATAAAACTAGCATTTAGTCGAAATGTGATACTGCGGAATTGTAACACTTAATTTATTTCAATCTCGGTTTTAGAGACCCTGTGTTCTCCAAGTATAGAATATTCAGATCTGCGCATTTACCAATATCTTGAGGAATTCACATTACCTTTTTCACATTCTTTTTTTCACACACAATTTGTCATCCTCAAATTTATCTTGTTGAATGCGATTTTAATCTCTCTCGCTAGTTGGAAGACTAAATTTTACAACCACTAATTACGTTATTTCGTACGTTTCAGCACAAAATCTTACTTCCGGATATCTTTCCAGGATGCAAACACACACTAGAATCCCGAGCAGTGGCGTAAAAGAAAACTTCTTCCACGTCATGTTGTTTTTCGAAGTCAACACCAATGTACCATTTATGTGCGTCATAACCCCAGGCGTCTAAATGTAGCCTCGTCACTGAAACACACAGCCGCACATGACATAGAGTTTTCCTCTCTCGTGTTGTCCCCTGCGGGCCACATATGACGACGCTGGCTGTAACGGCAGTGGTAGCATGCAGCGATTCAAGAGGAGCCAAAGAGACTTGCTGGAAACATAGTTTCACTTTTTGAAAAAAAAATTAATAGTGTATTACCATTTATAGCTTTCGAGGTTGCTGATTAGGAATATGAATGTGATTGCGTAAACTTTGATTCAAAGTAACAAAACCAATCCCAACGTTATAAAATTGTTTAAAGTTTGTGAATATCAAAATAATAACTGTTGTGAAATTGTTTCTGTTCGCAGTATTCCAAATAATTCAGAGTTTTAGTTTTGCTCGTAATAAAATTGGATTGTAGAAAGTATTGGATAAGAAGGAAAGAAATGGCAAAAATACCATGAATCGTTTGTATTAAAAATGTTAGTTGACGTACGGTAATTAATGTTATCTTAAATGTTTTCTGAAACTTCTAGACATTATGAATTTAACAAGAAAACATTATGATTTTGATTGGATAATGTTTAAATTACATTTTAAAAATAACGTGATAACTGGTCCTTACGGTGTACAGCATGTTAAACAGATTCCTTAGAGAACTTTTCATCTAACTGGCAAAAAAAACCTATAATTTTTCAAATGATTTAGATGATTTTTAGATATATTTGGAACAATAACATTGGATCCGCTATTTGTAATTTTTAAATAATCAACATATTTCAATTTAGTGAACATGAAGAGCTACAGTTGTGTCTTAATTTTTTCAATTACGCATTGAAATAATTAAATGATAGCCACTTTTCATCCATGTTGGGCAACGCGACGGGTAGTTTCAAGTGGCTGGCATGGGTATCTGAGCCCTCCGTGAAAATATTCATAATTTAAAAGAATACAACAATGTAAGTATATTTAAAAATCATGTGTTGTATTACATAATTAGAAAATAATTATATGATTTTTAAAGAAGTTATTAACAATTAAAATATTTTCAAGTGCAAGTTTTCAAAGGGTTTAATCGAGTTTACATTTAAACTATTTCTTTAAAAATGTACTAGAAGAAATATTAATTAAAAAATCGATGAGATGTTGAATTTTAAAACTGTTTAGAAACAATATGGTGAAAATTGGAAGTACTTTGTACAGTAAACAGTTATTACCAAAATAAATTCAAAGTAAAACAAATTCCGTTAATATTTTTAAAAACCTCACCGTCTACTTAATTTTTTTATGGAGTCTTCCCTAGTTTCGGACCAATGTTCGGTGTGGTAGTGTCTACTACGCTACCACACATGCTGGGAGACAGGTCGGGAGCTTAGAGCTTGTTGCGGTAGGGGTGGTGTCCTAATGGTGGAGAGGTATCTGGTTGAGGATTGCCCCGCAGCCGGGTGATAGGTCGGCGCCGGATCTCGCCATTCTGTGGGGGAAGAATACCGCCACCTGCCGAGGGAAGAATGCACTAAAATTGCGGGACTAATGACCTTATCAGTTGATGCGTCCGAAATCAACAATCAATGAATAAAAAATTGTCCTTTTTGTTCGTCTTTTTTTATAATATCACCGTCTCCCTTGTTTCGGACTACTGCTCGACGGTGTCTACGTTGTCGGCGGCTTCTGGGTACGCCGCGGCGGCCTCAGAACGCTTCCTCGAAATCCTGAGGGCGAGAGTACGTGTTTTATCTGAAATGGAAATACGACGGCTTTGAATGGACCTAATAAAACTGCCACGTCTGTCGAAGCGAACGAGCCAACATCGAGAAGTCGGGTGAACCGTACCTTTTCGTGTCCCGATTGGTGGTCGATGGCACGAGCACGAGCTAGTCGTGGCGGCGAGAAGGCGAGGTGGACACGTGGGCAGAGGTTGGGAAATGCAGGACAAAACAGAGGCGCGGTTCTTGAGTTGTTTTTGTTGTTGTCGGCGTTTTTTGGATTATGCTAGCACTGGGAAATGGTTCTATCGATCCATTTCCTTCATCAATCGATATCATCTTATGGGTCCCCGTCCTGTTTACTATTGATAAGTGCATTTTTCACAGGGTGACGGTTTGTCATGTTATGTTGTGCACAAGAAAAGTGATGCAAGTGAAAAATCGTACATGTTTAGTAAAGAGGAGAAATATATTTATTTGAAGTAATGTCTAATGATAGTTCACAAGGTAGCTGATATACAGAGTCAAACACTTGGTCCTTTAAAATAATTAAATGCATTGTCTTTGCTAACAGTATTGTTTTTTGAATTATGTGATGTCGATGGTCAACGCTTTTAATTATTTTATTTGGAATGCAAAAGACAAATCACCGATAAACCAATAACTGGTCCTTTGCCATAAATGGCTCCGTTCAGAATAAAACTGTTCTCCTACAAAATAGTGGTTTTTAGATGTCATATTTCGTGTGTACCGACAGTATTCCATGGATACATCGCTGGAATATTCTTATTCGGTATTCTTTGGGACGTAGATGTCAACTAATTTTCTTTTTCATAATCCTGAATTGACCCTGACATAACAAAGGTGTCAGTTACATACAGTCATTCGGATTCGATGGTTTAACGGTCAGCGTATCGGGTTGTTGTACCATGATTGCGGGTTCAAACTCGATCGAAGCCGTGGATATTTAAGGGTGAAAAAATCCGTCATACTCCTTCCTTCGGAAGAGAAGTAAAGCCGGCTGTCTCATGTTAGCAGATTTACTGCATGTAAAAGATCCACAAGCCTAAAAGAAGCCTCTGAGCTAAATTCAAAATCGGCTCCTTCGTCGCCCAAGATAATACCTTTTTTCACAACTAGGTGAAAGCAGCGCAGCGAAATTTCGTGGTCAGACGGAAGAGGGAGCCTGATGGCCCGAGTCTCGCCACGTAAAATAAGGCATTAACTGTCATGTTACTTAAAAAAATCAGTGTAAATCATTATATTTAACTAATCCAGTTTTTCATTTAACCAATACAGTTGAAGAACCCTATATAATTTTATTTAAAATATAAGAGATGATTATATTTAACGAAAAATGCCGACCTGGATGGCGGAGGTGGCTAGAGCGTGTCCCGACTCAGCGCCTCGGTCCGAAGAGTTCGAGTCTGGCCATGGGCTTGGTTGTTTGTCCCTTGTCTGTCATGTATGTGTGTTGTCGCGGAAGCCCTTGTGAGTTTGCTGACCATAGTCCGAAGAGACCACATGCATATCTAGTGTAAAAAGGTTAATATGTGTCCCCATGAGGGAAATAATGGGTTCCCGGCGCGGATAGCCGAAATTGACATTCCCCTGAAAGCAGGAAAAAGCTCCCGGAAGAAAAACAATGTATTTAACGAAAAATAAAAGGGTTACAAACAATTTCTCTATGACATAACATTTGTCCCATTATTCTGAGTTGGATGAAAATATGTGAATATCGTAATCGTTTCAAAATTTTTCTGAATGCCCATAGTTCTAGAGACGTTCTGCAAATTCGTCACTTTTGTCGTATATGAATGAAACGGGCTATGACTGGTAATTATGGGGGGGGGATTCAATTTTGTCATGCATTTAGCAAGGCATGGTCCATTTTTACATTAAAATAAGATATGATCGTTATTCAGTCTTACGATTGAGTCATGATTGTGCTGATTTCGGTGGCTTGCAAGTGCTAATGGCAGTTTTGTTCCTTTCATTTCCCCATTTGCAATTTCCTTGAGAGCGCACTGGCGACTCTTCCGCGAGTTCAAAGAATTCGATACTCGATTGGTTGGTTTATAGTGTTTGCATGAAGACTGTTCAGTAACGTGGAGTAGTCGTGGCGTAGCGAGCGAGATTTTAACAGCCTTTCCAGCAACTTTCAATTGCGCTGGCCCTAATCTCGCTTCGCGCTACTATTATCTCAGCAAGCGTTGATTCAGGGTAGAATTCATTACAATTCAGAGATGTAATTTTCGCAGTTTGAAGTTTTGTAGTTTAAGATGACCGACCTCCGTGTTCTCGCGTGCGTAATAAGTCACCTATTGTGAAGTAACCACCCAGCATGAACGGCTAACGCTTGTGAGATTACATTCATTGTAAGTTCTAGATTTTTTCAGAGATCGTGTGACGTATTTAGCTTACATACAGCGTATGAAATTCTGACAAGTTTCGTGTTCGTAACATACCCACAAACTGTAATTATGAAGTCCATCATAAACGTTCGTATTAGTGCATTATTTAGGGAATTTGTAATCCGACTTCATTTCAACAAATGTAAGTACTTTCAAAAATTGTTTTACAGTTACTTTCAAAAACAAAGTATTTTCATTGCCTTAAAAAAATGTTCCTTCACAATGGATTTTGTAAATTGCATAAATAAAAACTAAACTAGCTGAACCCCTGTAATTAAATTGCTCAAACTGTATACAAGAAACTGTAGAAAGAAACCGAAAAATACTACTGCACACCGAAAATCGAATACCACAAAAATATGATTTCATGTCGTTCTTATTCTCCAAAACTGTTGGAATGAAGCAGATTTTCAGATTCTGTAATAATACAATTACTATGCTTTATTAACACAGATTTAAACAGGTTCCTAAAATGTAATTGAAATGTATATTTAGTTAGATGAGCACATGTATGTAATAGTGGAATATACTCTTATCTACCTTATGTTAAATATGTAATGCATCATTTACAATTATAATCACTGAAAAGTTTTTGTAAAGCGACATACTCGTATGTATCAAACGATTGTTGGACCTTGCATTTATTAATAAAGACTCATTAACCTTTGCATTTAAAACGTGTCAATCTTCGAAATTAAATTTCGCTAAATTCGCTTCTCCTGGCAATGCAAGGATATCCTTGTATTGTACTGTAATCAAATCGTATTGTAGTTAATCCTAAAAAGGATCTAATGAATGCATTACGGTATATTGGCGTTCATTCTATTAATTGTAATATATTATTTACATTTATGGTTTAACTATAGAATCAATTAAAAAGAGTAAGTGATACCACATCTCATAGATACCATTACCTTTCATAAAAAAAAATCTCATGAAGCTTGGTTGAGTAGAAAGCTCGAATTCCTTTCTAAATGAAAACCCCATAGTGGTTTAAATATATTGATGCCATCCCTTATCCATTAAACCTTCCTGAGATGCTTAATCTGCATTTCTACCTTATATGAACTGAATTTCTTATATATGACCCGTGTCACCTCCAATACATCCGCATTTCTCTACCGTAAACCTATTCATATCGCCAGTCAAGTTTCTCTTAAGTTGCAGAGCCGTCTAATGTTGAGTGTGCTTGAGCCCCTCCCTTCTCACAAATGGGCAATTGCCTCACTCGAGGGTTCGTGTTTCATGCTCCTAAGAGAAGATATATTGCGTCTTAGTTGCGCAAATCTCTTTGTCACGCTCTACCAAAGGAACAACGCCGGAGCTTGCCGCACTTCAAAGCTTGAGCCCGGCGGTGACAGGGATTGCATGCTGGACGGAGGGGGGAAGGCATTCTGGCTGCGCGCGACAGTCCGGAATACTAAACAGCTTATTTTTCTTCATTTGGATGAAGTGTTGCCTATTGTTCAAAGGAGCTAGATACAAAGACTCGTAGAGTAGAAGATGTGAGGAGTAGTGTGGTACGTTTATATATTACATTTGCATGTAAGTAAATTTATATTCACTCTGCTGTGGCGGCATGCTAATGTGTTGATTCTTGAATAGACAAGTAGGGTAGTGCTGTCACGGAATCCAAAAATAGGATGGCAAGAGTCGATATATTGACTGTATATGCATTAGTTAACCGATGATGTTGGTCTGCCGCAGATATCTCCGAACCGTCACAAGTCACAAACTTTTCTTTTGTTTCTTTCTGGCTGCTTTCTTTTTCAAAAAAGGGCGAGAGAAATTAATAATGGATCTTATCATTAAAAAAAGGATTTTAGGATTATATAGATCACTATTTTCTGCCGCGTGTACGTCAGGGTACCCCTAGGTCAGGGTACCTATGTCAAACCGCTGTTGCACGAGCTACTTGCCCCAACCCCGGGAAGCCTGGCGCTCCGGCGAGCAGGGACAACTTCCTCCGAGTTCGCTCTCATTTTCTCTACAACTCCAGGAAGGGGTGTACACGCGCAAGTTAAAGTGACGCGAGGCAGGAAATAGTGATTACGTACGAAAATATGTTTGTCGTGTTCATGTTTTTGTATTTCTTCTGCCCTGTATTAACGTTTTTGCCAAGGGTCAGTAATGTGCTTGAATGGCGATTTTTTCCTTGTTTTCTTTTTGTGTTGTTTTTTATTAAATCATTTATTTAATTGTATATGGGAACGATGTGAGATAAATTACAAGTGTGTGTAAGTTGACAGTTCTCGCTTATGGTCCGACAGTTTCTTTTAACAGATGAATCTTTTTAAATCTCTTAATCTGGACGTAGGAAGTTAATGCAATTATTGGTTTCTAAAGTAAATAGATTTCAGAATCCAGATGCTTTCGATTGAAAACGTTTAATTTTACTCTCATTTGGTAATTTGAAATAAGACTGATGTTTTATTACATTTTAATGGACCTTTCTGTTTGCTTTAGTAGACTGTAGTAGAAGTAAGGGGAATTAATATAGCTAAACTTGGGACAATAACTGACTACTGACTTCACTATGTCTGGGCCAGGGGCCTCCATACTCCAATATAGCCACTTCGAAGTAATTTGTACAACCCTTACTTTTAAATCTTACACCACGTGCTCTCGTCTTCGCTCTGTCCGCGAAGTCTAGTAAGGTAGAGTTACCTTCCCCGCGTCTTAGACATGTTCGGTGAACACTGCACTTCGACATTACCGCAGAGAAGATGCGTAAAACCTGTGATTCTTCGACGTATAATCTACGACGACCAACTGTCAATATTAACGATCATAGCTTGTATTATTTGCTTATTATGTATTGTACTCAGATTTCTCCAATTCTGTTTTATCACATAAGCGGTTAAAACATTCCGCTGGAAAAAAATTGTTAGAAACAAATTTTTTGAACATGTTTTCGATATAGTTGTTATACATTGAATTAGAAGTCTGTAATAATGGCACATTAGTGCTTACTGCACTTTAATCAACGCAATATTTGACATCTTTTTTGCTCTGTGATCCATTTTACGTGGCGAATAGAACCTGATAAGTTTTACAATTCTCGACGTGAGGTGAAAATATCCGTGTAGGCAAAATTACCTCAACGGTATGCATGAGCATCTAAGGACGAAGAGACGAAGATTCTCAACCCAAAAAAGAACCTCACAACCTGCGCTCTAAATCCTGGCAAACGTGACACAAGCTCTATGGCAAGCGGCGAGGTGGTAATCACAAGCCTGAAAACGACGCAGGATCACCCAGCCAATCAAGCGTGAGTTACACCTCCAGCTTGCAGATGCCGTGGGTGCGGTTGTGTCGGCGCCGCTCCCATATTGCGTGCCAAATGGATCTGCTTATTCCACAAGGGCGGTGGCGCGCTGTTGTGTCCTACATTTCACATGAGGTCCGCCCGTTTTTTGCTCAAAAACGTATACGTACGGTGTAGTTATCGCCACCTCCTACGGCTGCTCGTTAAGGGTATGTATGAATTGCAGACTTTTTATTTTATTTATCTCTTTGTGTGCAGCGAGGTTAGCCGCCATAGAGGTAGGCTTGAATAACGTATGTGCGAGTTGTTGAGGAACAATTGAGGGGGGTATGGGAAGGGCTTTTTTCATGTTTCATAAGCTTTGCTAGGTTGATCGATAACGGGCACCGTGAAACTTCAACGCTGTGCCAGAAATGGGTTAGTCCGCGAGACAATTTATCGCTTCTTCGAAACTCTCATCAAACGTTAATTAATTGATTAATAGCCTCCCCGTCATGTTTAATTTAGAAATTCGTTTGTAGCTTCTGCTTCAAAATGAGTATTAACTACTTTTTAGCAGTGTGCGTTTAGCGTCCAAAGTTGCGAGCTCATTACTGATGCTTCATACGAGTATACAGGGATATTCTAGATTCAAGTGTTCATGGTAGTTTTCCATCATCCGCTGAGAACCTAGATTGGACGGAGCCGCTGTCTACATGAGAATTCTAGAGTTCGATTGTTCTGAAAAGGACTTTTCTATAGTTGTCTCAGGTGAAGCCATATGGATTTCTTAACAGCCTTGGACTGTGCGCGATCCTGCCTTCCTCATCCTGCCCCATACTCATATGTAGAACAGGGCCATTCCCACTCGCCCATTCTCTCTGTTGTCTCGGATCTCAAGCCAAAATCCAATAAGTTGTAGGGCACCAGAGAAAGTTAATTCATTAATTACTTTTGTCGTGTTTAATCTGAAACTGGATATTGTGCCCCGAAACAAAGAAATAACTATTTGTTCCTATCTCTCATCGTGAACCGTGCGTGGCCTTCCTAAGAAACGGATTTTTGTAAACTGTGAAGTGCTCTGGGAAACTTCCTTTATTTCGAGGAGAGTTGCCTGCTTATCGGTGAGTTGTTAAGGCTGCCGTCCAACTACTTTTCTAGCGAGTTTGGTCTTCATTTAAGACACTGTCGTGGAGGCAGCTCTTCGCCAGAACTGTTAAGACGCTTTATTGCCTATTTCCCTTGCGCTGCCGTCGAAAGGCCTTTGAAAGCTCAGGAAGTTTTGTGGAAGCAGTTCGGGTGACGAGGATGTGCGTGTTTTACGAGGTGGTGTTCTTGAAGTGTGCGGATTGGCGTAGTTGCAGAGTCCGCGAAGCTTGCGGAAACTTCTCAATCTCTGGCTGTAAAGAGATGAATGCTTTTTTAGAAGCTTTCTTTTAGTGAACAATGAAATATCGCTAGGCATGCTTCTTTGTTTGTTCAACTGCATTCTTTTTTACATTTGGAACTCTTTAGACCGCGAGCATGCTTGACTCAATGTCCAGTGTTCAAGTCATTTTTATAGTAAGAGCGGGGATAATTTTATCTCATTGCTATTTCATCTAGAGTTATTAGTAATATGATCTCGTGCACATGGCCAAACACCTTTTGTCTAAGGAAACATTCGAACTCGCGACTCTTCTAGGCGAGACAATTACTGTGCACCCGCCTAAGCGACCATGGTTATCCTTGTTGTCTACTAGTATATTTATATATTTCACAGTTTTACATTGTTATAGAAAACAACTTTCTGTTGCCCACAATTCTAATAAATTACTAATAAATTACATAATTTTAATTTTATTTCTCCATTTGTCCCGATCTTCAAAATCCTTGTCTGTTAAGTTCTTGTCCTTTAAAATTCCCTTAATTTCTCTCAACCAGCTGTGTCTACTAGTATATGCTTGTATGTATTTCACCTTGTCCTATACATTTTGAATTGTTTCCATTTGTGCATTAGTCTCTGTGTAGTATATTGGAGCTAAGACTCAGAATATGACTAACACCGAGCATATGACTAGTTCTTTTAAATTGGTATTATTTTATTGTTTTTTAATTATTATACATATCTCCCGTGAGCACAAAAATTTATTTTTTTTGATTGACTTACTTAACAAATTTTCTTTGCGTTCTGGCACTACTCTACAATTTGGTAACACTAATATTCTGAAGAGAACAGATGAAACAAAAGAATAGAATTCCTTAGAAACTTGCTATCACTAATATTTAGTACTATAGTACTAAGTATGTTTTCAGTACAAAAGATATAAGTCAAAATTTAGAACAAAAGATATGTCGTCACAAAAAAAAATATGACGAAGACTCAGCGAGAATTTTGTTCTTGAATTCGCGCCTAATGTTGGTAATACGTAAACACATCATTCCATAATGTTCATTACCGAACACATTTTGCTGCATTGGATTACTATATTATTCCATAAACTTTCACAGCACCCTCCTCTAAGTGTCTGTGTAGCAGACGATGATATCTCGTTCGTTTTAAATTCTCAAATCGTTCGTGAATCATCATGCTTCACCCTTTGCGTGTCTCGGATCTAACAGTCTCTGGAGAGTCACCCTTTGTGCTGGGGAGCGTGAATAAATGAGGGCGGAGGGAGGCGGCAATAGAGAGGAAACCTCTGGGCCCCACTCCATCCCTCCCCCATCCCTTTTGGATACGCGAGCTGGAAGGCGAGGGCGTGGTCCCGCGAGCTGCGAGCGGCTCCTGCGCATTGCGTCAGCCCACGCTTCTGCTGCCACGTGCTCGGTCATTCTGTCTACTATGCCGTCGTATATCCACTTATATTCTCTTCAACTGTCTTGATTTTCTTACTTCTTTATCTTTCTTCCTTTTGGAGTCTATCCCAATACTCTTCATACCAGGCGGTTTTCTCTTATCCATCTCGACTGTCGTTTTGAATCTATTGTTTCCATTATATCAGTTCCAGTAGCCATTTATATACTAATTTGTTCGTATCGTATTCGATACTTAAAATTGTGTGTGTAAATTACGTACGTTAATTATATATTTTTAACTTTTCGACTTGACTTATTTTTCAAAGCATATTTGTGACAATAGTTTCAATTATTAAATTTTAATTATTTTCTTAGGGACTGCTGGCTTTCAGAGGAAACTGAAGTTATGACGCACGAAGAGCATAACAACGCACGAATTTGTTGGCAAATCATTACAGAAAATTTGTCATATGACCTTTACACTCAAGAAAGATAAATATTGGGCTCTCAACGAAGTTTTATTTTTGTTACAATTTCTTACTCATTTATCGGAGCGATGAATCTTCCTTTCTTCACCTACCCTTCTCCAGCCCACTGACCTTTCGTCAGCACCCCCTCTGTTCATTTTCTCCATCGCTCATGCATGTGCATGACACACCCACTGCGGGCGAGCGGTCCCATCCCTCTCCCAGCAGGGCGTTCCGGTTGGCTCGCCATGTTCGGTCAGCCGCCTACTTCCCTCGGCCGCACTCCTTTGCCGAAACTCACCTCCTCCCCTCGCGCTGCGAGGGGGGGGGCAGGAAGCCAACGGCGCGGCGGCAAGGGGCGGCCCTGCATTCATCGCGTTCGTTCTTCCTACGGACCGCGAGGGCGCCTCGATCTATGCGGCGGCGACGGCGGCGGTGGCGGCGCCTGTTGCCATGGCGACGCGAGAGCGGGCGGCGGCGGCGGCAACGGCGCAGCCTCCCGGGTCTCTCCTCAGTGCAGCGCCGGGCCGCCAGCGAGACGAGCGTCCGCGTTGTGCCCGCCGCCACCGCCGTCACAACGCTCGCCGCCGCGCCGCCCCACGTCGCTGCCGCCGGCGCCCGCGCCGCCCTGTCACGCCGCGCCACCCGCGAGTTTTACCCCGGCCGCGGAACGGGACCTTGGGGCACGCCCCATCCGCGCCGCGCGGATCTGGGTCAGCCCGTGACCCCCGGCGGCGGCGGCGGAGGCGGCTGTGGGCGTGTCCGGGCGTGTCTGCGCGGGGCGCTGGCGGCGACGCGGGCGGCGGCGGCGGCGGGGGCGGCGGCGCACCGCGCGCCGCGGATTCGCAGCCGGCGGCGGCGGCGTGGTGGCCCGACCGCGGTCAGCTATCGATTGTGTGTGCATGTTTCTCGCGCGCGTATCGATTGTGTGCGCTTCGGAAGCAGTTCCTAACGTCCCGCGGAGTGTGCGAGTGCGAACGTGACGTCAGTTCCGGAGCGGCCGGCGCCGTGGCGCGACGCGACTGTCGTGTGCGCCGGGGCCTGCGAGGGTGGCAGTGTGATTCCTTCAACATGTGCAATAATTTGTGTCTGATATCGAATTAAGAACCCCAATTTTTTATGGTTTTTGATGCCGTTGCAGACAAGACGGTTTTTGAAGCAATATATATATTTTTAAAGAGCTTTTTTAGGACCCATTATTTTCATATCGTCACGTAAATGTCTGTATCAAATACACCAATGTATATGCCTCAAAATGATAACACCACATCCGGTTGGCCTTTGATATTCGTACGGACAGCTGGAGGCCTGCTGTTTCGAGTGACTCTCGAGAAGTCTGATAAACATCCCTTTCTAGCTGCCTGACGTAAAGCAATCCAAAAGAAGGGTTACTCCCCTTCATCATCAACAGCTCTGCAGGGTGCGAGATATCGTAAGGAGCTTCAGTCATCGTTCTGCGTTCAGTCGTAATGTAACATTGCTGATATATAAATGCAAGAGGTTAAAACGAATTCGATTTTCCGAAAATATCACGCAGACGACTTGGAGTGTTAGTTGTTGACATTGATCCGGAATTCCACATCGCGAAGAGCAGTCGTTCGCGGCACAGTGTTCAGCCGCTATCACGCGATCTCGCGGAGCGAATTATTGTCTGAATCTCGCAAATCTGTCAGTCACCGTTTCCAGAAATATCTTGAATTTTTCCCGAACGCGTGGTTGCAAATTGCAACTGTAACTTATATTCGGAAGTGTTCTTTTCTAAACGTTGTTATTTCTAGTGTCTTAAGTAATCTAAAGTTGAGATCTATCTAGCAAATCCAGCTTGTCTGGTTCGTACGCGGTAATATCTTGAGTTTTCTTAAACGCACAAAACTACTACAAATTATACCCACTGACATGTTTTCAAGCTATTCCAACTTAACTATTGTCATTTCCATCTTGTAGCTTATTCCATTCCTCGTGTTTCGCGAAGAAAGTGATTTTATTTTCAAAAAAGGTCCTAAACGGTTGAATCATTTGTGGGCAGTGATACAGTGGAAGTATCGTCCTGAAGCGCCACAGCAGCGACGGGTAATCGGACCCTGCGTGCAAGCCAGGTGCTCTCTTCGGATTCCACCTAAGCTTCTCTGTGGCCGAACAGAAAAGCCGCGTGCTATAGTGCTATAGCTCTCAATTTCTGCAAGAATTGGACCCACTCGTCCACGTGCGAAATAGTGAACGTATCGTCGTGAAGACTTCCGGAAACAATTGCACATCGGTCCGCCTGTAGGCACAGTAAACGGCCTCAGCTCAATGCCCAACGATCGACCACGCCTCTAGGCTCAACAATCGGCACCGCGTCTGGGTCCAGCGCTCTCGGGACAGGAATTGGCTCCGCTAGCAGGCCCAGCGCTCTCAGTCCAGCTCCACCAAAGCGCGGGCCGTGTCCGACCAAAACCGCGTGCTGCCTTTTAGTACGGCGGACGGCGTGTGCGAACCGCGGACACGTACCACACATTCCCGCGGGCGCGCGGCGCCTGCTCGCACTGCTGCCGCTGCCCCGGCGCCGCGGGCGTCGCCGCCGCCGCCTCCGCCGCTGCCGGCGGCATGACGACGCGCAAGGCAGTGGCCCACGCGGGCCCGCGGGCCGCCGCCGCCAAGCAGCAGTGCGGTCGCGCGCCGCCCAACGGCCCCGCCTCCTCCGCCGCGGGCCGCGCCCTACTACCACGGCGGCTGCGCCGACGGCCCGCCCGTGCGCCTGGACACCGCCATGCTGCACCGCATCGCCTTCGTGGTGTGGCACACCGCGCTGCACCTGGAGCGCGAGCAGGTCCGTCATGGGACTCGCGGCGCCGCCCCCGCCAGGCTCGGGTTTAGACGGCAACTGGGCTCAGTAAGCTTGTGTTTATTATATTGGCGCCCAACGTGGGTTGTTAAGATGCCGCGAATCGAAACACTGATTGGGACATGTTAAAGAAACCCGTAGCCCATTGTATGGGATGAGTCTTTTTCGATGTAGAAAAGTCAATTCCATTACCTTGCTCGAAACCTGTGTTACCAGACTTAAGAGGATCCTGGTCTTTTACCATTATTGTAATAAATATGCTATGTACGTTTAAATACCAGGATTTTATATGTACGGTGATTGATGATAGTACGATTTGCAGATTCTTATAATATTTTTATTCAAATAATGTAAAACTAACATCTGTAATACTAATTTTCTACGCGCGCTGATGTTGAAAAACGATGCATCCTCCGGCCATGTGACAGGTGTCAGTGGCTTCCGGTGGACCCACGAACTCTACCCGAGAAAAATTCAAAAACAATTAAACAGTTTCGATTTGGACTGAAAAATCCAAATATTGGGTGATTTGAATCTGTAATTAATCGTACCTAATGTTACGACAATATTCTCTTACTCTTACTCACTAGTGCGTCACTCTTTACAATACGAGACAAGGAAAAGCATTCACGTGTGCATTTTTCATCAGCCACTTCTTGCGTCTCCTGGTCACAATTTTCCACATACTCTCATGCAGCAGTTTTTGCAATTGCAGACCACGTGTATTACAATACGAATATTACATTCAGAGGGGTCAAGGTTATCTTGTAGATCACTCCGTCTGCTCATTCGCAACTCAACACTGCTGGGCAATAATCATCCTTCACTGTACTTTCCGGGAAGGCTGTAATTCGACGGAGGAAAGATAAGTGTGTGGGGTTTACAGAGAGGAAAACTGACCAGTCTATATACTGCCTTATTCGATCTGCCCTGTCTATCGTCCTGATAGATACAAATATTAATATAAAAGGTACGTTTCTTGTTTGTGTTTATTTTTTCGGATTCCCTTGCACCGTTTATTACGCATCAGTAATACTTGGAAAATAAAGAAGGCGTAGATTTTTCCAGACATTAATATCCGCTGGTAGACTGGGGAGTTCATTTTCAAGCCCTGAAACACTGTTGCAGATGATGCATTGTGGTGGCAGGAGACATTGGCAGAACATTCACGCGCGCGCCGGTTAGATGCAGGTCCGCCATTATTCTCTTGCCAATTCAGTCAGTGAAAGTTTTTTTTACGTTAGGGAAACGAAATGTCGCAAAACGGCTGTGCAGCAACAAATCATTGGTTGGCAAAATGCCGTAATAAATATCTCTTCATTTGGTTGCATACAACACACTGATGTATATTTCTATACCAAAAATGACTCATCCTCTATTCTATATGACACGATGTGGTGCATTTGTTGCACTGACCGCGTGAAACAGTCTTATCACACATATCAAGGTTTGACCAAAACATCTACAACACTTTTCCTAACAATAACGTAAGAATGCAAGTTGCATTCGCATCAACATTTTGTTTCTTTGTAAACCAATTTATTGTACATCAGAGTTCTTCTTGGCTCCCAGCAATGTGTACCCTCCTGCAATTTGGTGCTCTGGGCCCATTTGCAAATCCGGGCCTGGCCCAATCCCTCCTTTCCGAAGGGCGAGATATCTACTTCTCTGATCAGGTTCTTCTCTCTTTGCAGCACACCTACGATGCGTCATCCCGCCACCACCACTCCTCCAAGTCCAGCAAGGTGAGTACATATATTTTATAAAATGTAGGTACAACATGCAAGTATCGGATTAAAATTAAAATAAGTAGAGATGACGCGAAATAAAACGAAGTCGAAAAGAAAACTAATACACGAAATAATAAAAGTAATGCTAACAGACCTTCATAATTTGAATGATAAATTTTTATATTATAATGGACTTAGGAGGGAAATGCACTTCTCATGAACTTCGACTTACCTAGGGCTCGGGTCGAACGGAAAACGTACTGGATTTAATTTCTGGGGAAAGTGAAGAGGAATAGAAACTCGAGAGTTTTTACATTTTTTCAAGAGATCGAGATTTTGATGGACGAGAAAAGGACAATTATTAGTGTCAGAATATTCAAAATTATTTTGGGGGATTATTTGCTTCTTAAACTGAGAGACTTTAAAGGTGGAAATATCTGATTTATTACTAAGTGCATTGAATTACTATCAGAAGGACATGAATATATACTTCTAAAGATAATGATTCACATGTGGAAGTGTGCCAATTTCACAGTTTCAGGAATTCCGAAAAACATCACTGAATGAAGTTTCATCAAAATCTTGTGATCCAATTTAGATAGTTCATCCCGTAGCACGTATGTCTTCATTATATCATAATTATGATCAAAATTATAACTATCAACTTGATCATCGCGTAAGCCATTTCAAATTTAAAAGGAACATTGGCCTTATTCATAACCACAGTCTTTCCTTGAAAACAAATAACAAGAAATCCCAAATGCCCCACCATCTACAAAGAATAACGTAGTGGATGTAATATGAAAAGCAGCTTGAGGCTCTCGCGGGGGAACAAGTCCTGTGCGGCGGGGTTCCATGGACTTCGCGGTTGTGATTCGGAAGGCGAGGCGCACTGTGCGGTAACGATGTGCTAATTCACGGACGTAAAGAGCGCGTTGCACGCGGACTGTTCGCTCCGGGTGCACAGTGGGCATAAATAACAGGAAGCGCCAAAAGACAGTAGTGTGTATGTATTCCTTCTAGATAATGAACCAAAACGTATTCGACGTAAGATATGTTAAACACTTATGTATAATTATTTAATTAACTTTTAATGATATAAAATGGTTTTACGAATAACAAATCTTAATTATCTAAAACAAAACTTAGTACGAAAATAAAGAATCAATCATCAAAGTTATAATATCTCATTTGTCAAAATTATACTTTTTATAATTTTATGTTGCCAAAAATTCTGCACGTACTGAACATTCTTGTTTCTGTCCTTCTTCAGTATTCTTCACAAAGTTAAACAACTGTGAATGTAATTTTATAGAAATTGGAATGTATTAATACAATTACATGTAATTGAACTGAGATATGAATATAATCCAATGACCTTAACATGTAAAATATATTATCATTTTGTCAGGCAGATGGCATATGAAACTATAAATACTCAGTTTTATCTGTAGCTACAATATTTCGAATGTTATATGGAAAACACCTTTCATCGATGAGATAATCTTTCCCAAGTGTGAAGAGGTTGCATAATTAATGTAAGAGTTACATCGTAAGAAGATAAACTCCCTACACGTATGATTTTTATGCAATTCGTGATCCCATCTCGGTGCTCATTCTGACTGCATCTACGCCAAAACCGAACGAAGGGCAGTCACCGTGTATAGTCTCAAGTAAAATGCACCCGAAACATGTGGATGATCTTGGCTGTCCGGGTGACGCCGCGTCGAAGGCTGTGTTGCCGACGTTTCGACCTTCTTATCGTGGTCTTCCTCAGGGCTGGATTGCGATCCAGCCCTGACGCCTTCGACGCGGCGTCACCCGGACAGCCAAGATCATCCACATGGCTCCAGCCGCGGAAGCCTACGTCTTCATTTACGCACCCGAAACATGTTTACACGAGCGCTCATCTCAAGAGTACGGTCAACGTGAAACCGTGTATCCTGCAGAAAACCGTGTATCCTGCAGAAAATCATAAGCCGACGGGATCTCTTCGCGCCATTAGGAATCGTATTCACTGACGCTAGTGTCTTCCCGGACGAGAACTAATTTTTACTAAGAATCCCTAACCGTTTATATTTTCGTTTTCCGCTTATCTTCTTTACGATGGTACCTACGCCTAAGCTCCTTATTGCTTTCTCTGGAAATGAATGATTTTGGTGAGTAAATGTTTATGAAGATACATGAATTATGACGGAACATTGATTGAATTAGTGACAGAGGAAAAAAGAGAACCCAAAGAAAACCTGACAGGGTCCTTACTTCGTCCAACAAAAAATCCTCATAGGTCAGACGCAAGTTGCCGACCACCGACGCAGCGGTGAGTTCTTATTTGAATTTAGGTCCCAGCAATTGGAGCTAACATTCTGTCTGCAGCACCATATCGGCCCTTGTGGTCTGGCCTTTTTTACTTTTTCACATACAACGTGCGTCCGGTATAGAGAAAGAATTGTCATGCTGGTAAAATGGCGAATTTTTTGTCGACAGAAAAAACTCGTGTAGTGCGGGCATGACGTAAAGTGTGTAAATCTTGTTCCTGTATGTAGTAAATCGTTCCCTCTAACACGTCTAGTCAGTATCCACATTTTATGAGCCTTTGATACCAAAAAAAGTTTGCTGACAGCAACTCGTCTGTGTCTCGGTGCGTCCGTCCATCCTTGGTCAACGCTAGCATCTGAACCACTCAGGCAATTTTCTCCAAAGTTGAAACTCCCGGATCAATGTGGCTCTGCGAATTTGAATCGAATATTTTAATTTCTGGAGGTTCAGCATTTTAAACATTTTCTCAAAAAGGGCTCCACATGTTTTAACTAATTTTTTCTCAAGTGCAAAAGACGCTTAAAAATGGCGCCGGTCCCGTTTTCGTTGAACTCTGTGTTTCCGAAAATTTCAAAGAATTGAAATTGCAAAACTACAATTTTGATGATAGCTATATTTTTCTTTATGAAATCCGTTATAAAAATAGATATTCTAAAAACTGAGTTCCACAAGTAAGGTTATGTACAATTTTTTGAAAAGATGAGTAGTTTTCGCGAGGAATTTTTTGCTTGATGTAAAGGCAATTTTTAAAAATCTTTAAAACTCTTCGACTTTTTAGTTTTTTCGCCCCTACGAGGGTACTTCGTGAAAAGAGAAAGTTAGTGCGTCGAAAAAACGGCGAATTTTCGACAGAAACACTCTTATTGCGGAACCCCGGTAACTAAAAAGTGGATAAATCATGCTGCTTAATGTAGAAAAAGTTATCTAACACGTGGTGTAACCGGAAACCATGTTTTGTGGGTTCTTGTTAAAGAAAAACTGATTAACGGCACAATCTGCCTGTCCGTCTGTGATCAACGCTAACCCCTAAACCGTTCGGCCGATGTTTCTTCAAAATTGATATTACCCGACCGATGTGAATGAGCTCAAAGGCTTTGGAAGTTTCAAATGGTTATTTTTATTTTTCAGGGTACTTTACATTAATGTTTAATAACATTTTCAATATTTTCTCGAAAATGACACCAAATTTTTGGATCAAACTTTGTTCTCGGGATAGCGTAAAGGACGCTGAA
This sequence comes from Acheta domesticus, assembly GCA_031308135.1. NCBI lineage: Eukaryota > Metazoa > Arthropoda > Insecta > Orthoptera > Gryllidae > Acheta > Acheta domesticus. The sequence continues at coordinate 89,340,128 of JAHLJT010003656.1, forward strand.
ATGAATGGTGCAGATCTCATGTTCGTTGAGTTTCTTTGTTTTTAATTGCAAAATTTTTGGGCGTCTTTGTACGACTATAATATTGAGTAAGATTTTTATAGAGATTTTTTCTTAATGAAATGTGTTTCTTAAAGACGGATCTTTAAATAAGTTCACGTTCAGTTTTTCGCCCTTTAATTCGGCGCGAAATATAGTCAATTAAAAAATTAACATTTCTTTCTCAAAAACAGCTCCACTTTTTTCACGGATCGAAGAAACTACTCTTAAAAGAATGGCGCGGTTCTCATTTTTTTTATCTCTCTGAATTTTCGAAAATTGCAAAAAATTAGAAATAATGCAAGAAAGTGTTTGGCGATGTAGTACCATACTTTTTTATTTCCCCCTAGAAAGAGCAAAGGACGCTTAAAATATTGGGGCAAGTTTCACTTTCGTTGAAACTCTGTTTTCGAAAATTGTGAAAGTTACAATATAAATATATACAAATATATAATACGTTTAGCAAAATGTAGCGACGGCCGACCCTATTCAAATAGCGCGGCAGTTATGGCCGGTGTCGCCTGACCCGTTCCGAACGGGTCAGGAGAGCGCTGCCAGCCAGAGTGGGAGCGCAGGCACTGGAATAGTCTGTGAGTAAGAGAACTCGGTAAGAGACGGACGGACACGTGGGCTGGAGTGATTTTGGATCGTAATCTAAGGACTGAGGAAACGTGAAGTACAATATTGGACAGTGGACTCAGTAATAACAGTGTATAGATGACTACGATGAATATACGACAGCTAATCGGAGTTCGAATTATAGGGAATTGAGCATGTGCAAAGTATCAGGGGAAGCTAGTTTCGCCACGTGTCAGTACATGTGATTATAAAACGTTCGGTGCGGCGGGAAACTGAGTGCTGATGAGCAGCGGATCCATCAACTAGACAGAGTGAAAGGGATGGACAAACTAAACATAAATAGTGCTTGGAAGAAAAGTGTTTTGGAGGGAGCATTGTACGAGGAGCGCGTGGGCCCCGAGTTGCAAGCAACGTCGTCCGGTCGTGGCTCCGGGTAACGGCACCGACCGAGGGCAGCCGAGCAATGCCGATCTGGAGGGGAGACTGCGCCTCGCCTAGCCTCGTTTGGAAGCTAAGTGAATCGCCCAATAAATGCCAGGTTTTCTCTTTCCCTTTGTGTATGATCCAGTGTTTTAAGAATAAAAAGGAGATACGGTTGTGATTTGTTAGCAGTTAATATTAGAAAAGTGGAGAAGTGTCACACAGAGTGTATGAATCGATGTAAAATAAAGTGTCCAGGTTCTTTATATTTCAATGTGTGTGTATTTCTGATGAATGTGTGAAAACCCAGAGCCCATTCGCGAACAACGATCACCTCTCCCACCCATAAAACTTTTGTTGAAATGAACTCGAAAGAGGAATGTTTCAATATATATATATATATATATATATACACTGTTACAGTATTGTGCGAGAAAGTATGTGCTGTGGTAGCTGCTTTCGTTTCGCTACAGTAGCCCTTTCCGGCGCAGCGTGCTCGGCATGTGTGCCCTGCAGGCGCCGCTGTCTCTCTCCGCACCCGGATGGCCCCCGCGGCAGCTGCCGGTCACGTGGTCCGTCCTCGCCGCCGCCGCCGCCGCCTCCGGCAGCGCGCGTTCTCACGACGAGCGCGCCAACGGCGCCCGCGGGGTCCCAAGCTCTGCGTTCCGTTCAGTTTCTTTCTTTGGAAATTTTGTTTCTCGTGGTTTGTAGGTTCTTCTTGTTTACATGCTGTTTTAATCACAGATGATTACATTCTAGAAATAGCGAGAAAAATTATTAATAAAGAGAAATTTCATGGCTCGGGAAACGTCAGTGAAAAGTCAGGGAATTTGTGAAGTAATCGTTGCAGGACAGGACAAATTTGGGGATGATTAACTAGATATCATTCCTAAAAAAATGGTCACTAGTTGTATTTTTTGTTCAATTTTGTATTTATTGCTTCTTTATTTGTACATTAATCCGGCGTAATCATAGAGGTGACACATTAGTTTCAGCTTCTCTTTAATATTTTCTTTGAATAATGTGAAATGCTCTACAAATATTATCATTGAAAAATATTTAAAATGCTCTGGAACACCGAGGAAAATCGGGGCAATTTATTCCAGGAAATGAGTGGCCACCTTCGGTATGTCGTATTGTCTTCTGTTCCTCTGCTAATCTTTGTAAAAATAGTTTCCCTTTCATTTGTACTTTTCGCCTTGATGCCCATAGCTTGGGGCATGTCTGTGCCTTGTTGGATCTTATTATCTCATAATTTGTATTTGGTTTCTTTTGTCCCCTTTCCTTGTTGTTAAACTGCTTAGCTTTTTTACCTCCATAAGAAATATCAGGGAATGGCTTTTTTTTGTTTTACGCGTTTGCGTACTATTTCTGTCCTCTCATTTCCATTCTATCCATTTAAAACCACAACATAAGATATTAATGTTATAAAATCTTTTTTTTTTTTTGAATTTTTAGAATTTTATCTAATTTTATGTCTTCGCCACTAATAATTTGGTCACATTGATTCTTGGATATTGTAAATTGTTTCACTCTTCTATGTTTACATTTTCATTGACATTTTCATTTAACTGTTTCCGAACTCATTCTTACTATTTCCGTGCCTTATTTCCGTGAGGTATTTTCCGTCTTATTCTATGTCTCATGTGGTTTAATGTTTATGCGTAAACCTATTTCTGGATTCTTGTTTCCTTCTTGGTATTCCAAGATAGCGTTCTACTTTCTTCTCTTATCTCGTTTGTTCGCATATACCTTTCCTCGCGTTAACTTCCTTCCTTTCTTCCTCCACTCTATTCCCAACACGCCCTCACTACCGGGGCCGCATACTCCGCGTCGCCCTCGTGTCTCGTCGCTTTGTCCTTATCTCGCGAGTTCCGGGGACGCGGCGGCGGCGTTCTCTTTCTCCGCTCTCCCCCTTCCCTCTCCGCTGTCGACCTCCGAAGACCCCCATTCGCCGAAGCCCCCCCCCCCTCCCTCCCTCCCCCGTTGTTATTCCGAGCGCGTTTCATTGAGATACCGCCCGCCTGAGCGCGCGCGGGGTTCTGTTTGCGTCGGCGGCTGCTTTTTTGACGTGTTTTCTCACGTACTTCATTTTCGGGGACTTCTCTGTTGAAGCGTCACGACATTCCGCTTCCCCCCTGCCGCCGCCGCCGTCTCCGTTGCGCTAGGCGCCATGCCGGAGTTAACGTGTTCCGCGCACGTTCACGTCATTTTTGCAGCTAGAGCGTTGAAAAGGAGAAGAAAAATACGTGTGTCCTGTCAGGGTGAGAGCAAGCTTTTGATGTCCGGACGTTGACTTTTTCAAAAGGACTTCTATGTCAGTTCTCGTCAGAATGAGGTTCGACTGAAAAAAGTGTTAAATGCCAATGAGGAAACGCGTACACTTGAGAACCACCAGGTGTTGATTTGTAAGTGGTTATGAATACGGGAATTACAGATATTTGAATGAATATTTGTCTGCAAACTTTAGGAATCCTCGTTGGAGGAACGATTAGATGCCCCCAAATTGCTGTCATGGAATGCTTCGTGTTGGCTTGTTTACGAGTGGTTCTCGCTTCCTAGTTGACGTGTATATCATTTCGAGTCACAGATAACACCCGTGACGTATTACACACACGAAAAACACCTTGCTTCGGAGAGGCAGAACTGCGTGCACGCAGAGGTGTGAACACAGCCACAATTTTACGAGGGATTCCCTTGGAGCACGGATGTAAATTTTATGCAAACGAACCTCTCTGCCTCGACCTACGGAGCGGAAACCTATGGCGACTTTATGACGTGTCTCTGACGTCACCAGAGCGACTTTCGAGTGCGAGTTGGCGGAACTTCTCCACTACTGGTCGACGCCTCTGTTTCCCAGAGCTTGTTCCTGGCTTCAGGCGAGGTTTGCTTGTTGTGCAGATGGTTGTGAAGTTTGGCCAAACTATCTTTTTAAACTCTTTTTTTTCCCCTTTCCTATATTGTTACAATCGAATTGATTTGATATCAGCGTACTCGCGGGGTGGAAACCTTTTTTTTTAATCATAAATGGTGCGAGTTCAACTCATCACTTGATCCTAAAATGGGAGTGGTCCGAGACAGCTACTGTCTTAACGATCTCGGTCACTGGATTATTATTATTAGTTATTAGTTCTAATAATAATTAAGTTTATTACTGTAGAGAGAGTTAAAATATAAATGTATCATGTTTAATACAAATATTTCCTCTTTTTCTTCCAACTTCATCATTCTCAAATTTCAACATTTCGTTTCCCGCCACCTCAGCCGCGAGAGTTCGTACGAGCTGTCGGGTCCCTGCGCGCGTCCAGCTTTTTCGCTCCGGCGAGCCGTCGGCCTCGCGTCCTCTCTCGTGTCCCCGCCTCGCGCGCTCCCTTGAAGCCGCCGCGCGCCCTAGCCGCCCGCTGCGCCCCTGCCGTCGAAACTTATTTCGGTTAATTACTGAATTTTGAGGCGGCCTCTGACGCTTTGCTCTACCCACCGTCGCTCGTTGAGCGTATTAGATCCCCGAGGGAAAGCCCAGGACATGTTCAGTAATGTAATATTAGTCGTTACTCTTTTCTTTTTAGCTGGAATAGTTGTGAAGACAAATTTAGGAAGCTGGCTGAACGATCTAGATCGTGCCTATGGTAATTAACTGTATCTGTTAACTCGCTATATGGACGAGCCGGCTGCTTATCGATAACTTTCTGTGGTTTCTCCTATCAACACCAGGCGAATGCCGGATCGACCTTAGCAAATGGGTCATTCTTCCATCATCCGTGCCCCTCCTCTCCTTTTCCATATACACCACACACTACTAGATGACACATGATGGGTGATCCGTCGGAAGCTTAGAGCTTGTCTCGTCGGGAGTTCTGGCTAGTTTGATTGTGTAGGTTTTTCGCGGCCTGAGTTTGTGTTGTCTAGGCCAGTAACGTCAAATCGCGCCGCTCGAGTTACTTGTTCGCCTGGGAAGACCGGCATTCCTAAGAGCACGGGCAACGTCCCTGACTCCACACCCGTATCCCCGTAAAATCCAGAAAGTGCTGCACATGCGCAAGCTGAAGCGACGCGAGGTTGTGAATAATGGCTTCATACTGAAATATGTTTGCCAGAATTTTTCTATCAAATAACCTAAGGATTGAATGATGATTATATTCTTCACTACTGTGATATTAAATCATTCAGTTATTTATTGTATTTAGCAATAATGTGAAATAAATTAACAAGTCTCTATAAGTTAACAATGTTCGCTTAGGAACGGACAGCGCTTTTAACAGACAAGAATACTTGTCTGTTAACCTTCTAACCTGATCGTAGAATCATGCTTTTACGAGTGCATCACTCTTAAGTAAACATGATTACAAAATCAAGTTACTTTTGATTTTTTTTTTTTTTTTACAATTGTACTCTTAATTGAAAACCAAATCAGGCTGATTTTGTTTTAATGGAAGGTGTCTTTCTCTTAAAAGAGAAAATAGGGATTAATGTAGCTAAATTTGTGACAATAAATGTCATGTACTCGTAACTTTTCTCACTGTCATGGGCCAGGTAACCAGTGACGTTCAGCCATTCCGTAGTATTTGAACAATGGAATGTGGACAGGTCTGAGTTTCTGTTTGAGTCGACGGAGATCCTTGGGGCATTGGGAGGCCAAGGGGTAGTTCGATCTACGTATTTTCCTTCTTAGGTGACGCATCGGAAGAAATAAGCCTTCACTCTTGAGCAATTATAGTAGGCTCTCATATATAAAAAAATCCGGCACATGGTAGCGGTGAGAAACTAGAGATGCGAGGGTTGAGTTGTTGTGGTTGTGACGCGGAAAGCAAATCACCAAATATTCTATAAAACCGTAATCCATCATTCATTGTAAAACACAATTCATCATTTTACCTTTGAAAATCAAATGTGGTCGTCAGATTCTCATTGGCTAAGAAACTCTAGAAGATCAATACAACGAAATAAATACGTTATGAAAGAGTATGTGGGATTTAAATAGTTAAAACCCGTTTATCTAGCGATTTTTCACAGCCGATCCAGAGAATTCAAGATTCAGAAAAAAACTAAGAATATTCTACCTGGTTAAAAGTCTTTGAAGAAATTTGCCCTTTGATCCGTTTCATGCGAATCAATTATATCATTACGCTCGATCTGCTCTCCTTTCACATCACTGATTCTGAATTGTTCCGCTGGAAGGAGAAAATACAACCTGAACGATTCTGTTTTCCGTCGATACTTCGAACTCCAATAAAGGGTTAAGTTAACTGAACTGTGAACCGAACTTTTTTCGACAATTGAATTATCGGATCTTGCTGTAAAACATGGTATTATATGCGTTATATGAAAAACTTGCGCGCACAAAACGAGTTAATTGGAGGAATAATTTTTCACTGTGCTTTGTGTATTCCCGGAAACAGCTCGTGAAAATCATTGTTGAAGCTTTTGCTTTGAGAGGAGATGATGTGAAGTCACATAGGGGATAGTATTTGTTGTATAACTGAAAGCCCTTCAAGCTTTTACGTACCCAAAAATATTTTATCCCATGTCCCTTTGTTTACTTTTTCATGAATTTTATTCACCTAAATCGCCACACTTCATTCAAAAGAACTATTCTTAGAAGTATAAACGTTCCAAAATTCGTGTTAGATATTGTAAATACCGGTTTTTTACGATCGTCATTTTTGACATTGAACCAATTTATATCAAAAAAGTTTAATTAGATTTACCATAATTAACTAGGAAATAATGATTCAAAAATTTTTATCTAATGGTTTACACAACAAAGCTTCTGTTCGCGAGGAAGGCAAAACTTACAGTCAACACCCTCAACATTCTGCACCCAACACCCGCCCGCTCAACGTCCGAACCTGCTCAACACACGTTCTCATTCAACACCCGAATCTGCTCAACACCGAATCTGCGCAACCCCCGACACTGCGCAACCCCCGACACTGAGCAACCCCCGACACTGCGCAACCCCCGACATTGCTCAACCCCCACACTGCTCAGCCCCCGACACTGCTCAACCCCCGACACTTCTCAAGCCCCGACACTGTTCAAGCCCCGACACTGTTCAAGCCCCGACACTGCTCAAGCCCCGACACTGCTCAAGCCCCGATACTGCTCAAGCCCCGACACTGCTCAAGCCCCGACACTGCTCAAGCCCCGACACTGCTCAAGCCCCGACACTGCTCAAGCCCCGACACTGCTCAAGCCCCGACACTGCTCAAGCCCCGACACTGCTCAAGCTCCGACACTGCTCAAGCCCCGACACTGCTCAAGCCCCGACACTGCTCAAGCCCCGACACTGCTCAAGCCCCGACACTGCTCAAGCCCCGACACTGCTCAAGCCCCGACACTGCTCAAGCCCCGACACTGCTCAAGCCCCGACACTGCTCAAGCCCCGACACTGCTCAAGCCCCGACACTGCTCAAGCCCCGACACTGCTCAAGCCCCGGCACTGCTCAACCACCGGCACTGCTCAACTCCCGACACTGCTTAACACACGACCCTTCTCAACACACGACCCTTCTCAACACACGAACCTACTTAACACACGACCCTGCTCAACACACGACCCTGCTCAACATCCTACCCTGCTCAACATCCTACCCGGCTCGACGCCCTACCCGGCTCGACGTCCTATCCCGCTCAACGCCCATCTGGGTGATCAGCGAGCAAACTCAGCAGACAAAAAAGAGCCCCAAATGTACGTTTACCCCGTGCCTGACAGCCCTCTGCAACATTCCCTTAGTAAACCTCTGCAGCCCAGAACACGGGAAGACACGGGGGCGGTGCGAGGGGCGGGGCGAGGGGCGGGGCGGGGCGTCTGCGGCACCGGGACAGGCAGCGGCGTGCAGGTGTGGCTGCCGCGACCCCTATCGATTGCGCCTCCCTCCCCCTCTCCTCCACCCGCTTTGCGCCTCCCCTCCTATGACAGCTCACGCCCCCTCCTTCCATGCCCCGCCGCGCTCCAGCCCGCCGCGCCCGCGCGCGCCTCTGCCGAAGATTAATTTATAATCTCCCCGGCGGCGGCAACGGGGCGGTCGCCGCGCCCCGCGCCTGGCGCTGTAGGCAACCCGCCCGACACCTCCGGCGCGCCGCTTCGCAGGATCTCTGCGAGGCTCCGACAGGGGGCGTTGGCCTCGGATTGCGGCGTCTCGGAGCCGCCCCCCGGGAATTCTAGGCGAATTGAGGCTAACGTTCCTCTAGGAGGGGATTACGCCGCTCGGATGACAAGACAGCAGTTGGCGCTGGAGTTACTGGTGGGGTGGATTCGCTATTTTTAGCGCTAATTACGTATTCCAGTTAGGAGTTGCCATCTCCACTCTTGGGGATGATTAAAAAACATGAGTTATCAGTCCGCGTACTTTTTCATACATGTTTTCATTTCGTCGTTGATGATGAACACAACCTCCTATGCGATTGGCGATTTTTACATTTTGGTATCGATGATTCAGAATTTGCTTGTTGTTTAGTTTGGTAAAAAAATCCAAAGAATACTAGAAATGGTGTTAAATAAATATAAGAAATAAAAACCTCCCTTGTGGTCCTCACTATTTATTGATGATAGAATATCTCGCATGTGGTAAGAACCACATGGGAGGTTTTCGTAAGATGCTTCCAGAAAAATATTACAATAAATATATAATACTGTAATATAGAAAATGTCAACTTAGCCAACTGTACATTATTAAAATCAAAAAGTGTTTTTTTCTTTCTCTTGTAAAATTTTATTTTACCACTTAGGATTTTGTCCGTCTTCAATGACGATTTATTGTTCATTTTAATTAAATTTAAAGCAGATGCCTTTAGGAAAATATACTGCGCGTCGGTATCGAAACTTTCTGTTGTTCTCAATGTTTCCGTTGTATTATGTATGGACACACGTAAGCATATTGAATTCTTCACCGAAAAACAAGAAGATAAAGTAAAGGATGGGGAGGTGTGGTTTTATACTTTTTATTACGTGAAACCAAATAATAATATATCAGTCGGTGTACAGGGTACGAAATAAATTACAAAAAGTTTCTATTTAAACTAGGCATTCCTTTCATTCCCGTCCAGAAACTTTACAAACTTTTCCTTTTCATTCCAACTGTTTATAAGAAATTCTCGCTTTTTTACGCTTATTGCTTCCAAGTCTTCGTGGTCATATTTTTCTTCCTTCTGCATGTTGAGTAAACTGGATCCCAAGAGAATTAAAAGTGAAATATGCTGGAAGGAAGAGTAACGTGTGGAATGATTAAGAGCTAAGGGTTTTCAGGGACCGTGAGAAATGATTTATATTCAATATCAATTAAATCTTGTTTTGGAGCAGAGAAAAATATTTCTTCCATATTTTCAACACGCATCTGAGTAAGGATACACAAAGTAGATCTACTTTAGGTAACGTTTGCCATTTGTCAGTTCGCGTATTTTCCTCTGGCACAGAAACAGGTGCACCACGTAATTACGCCACTACGCGCAGTTGTCCGTTTGTTATTATAATGGTAAGTGCTGTTGCGAAGGACATCATTCTAAAAGATGTGATATTTTACACCGGAGATCGTGATGATTACATCACACAGTGGTGTGCATGTAATATTCAAAATTGGTTGGTTTGAAGGAAAAATGAATAATGATTTTCAAGATGACAACATTATTAATGAAAATCAAATTTAATAATGATTTTCTATGGAAAATTGTAGTTGATAACTAAATTGTCACATCGCATTTCAAATAGAAATTATCTTTCACATCCGAATCAGACAAAACATTTCGATGTGCTCGAAAGGGAACGCCTTGCCATTCTATGGAAGAGATATTTGGTAACTACGAATCACGCTGCAAACGCTTTTAGCGTCTTACGGGGAAAATTAAATATTGAATATAATTGTGCTAATTAACATGTCATTCTTATATCAAAATTAAATAATGTTATTTGTATTTCTCTCTGTGAGATTTTTCATCTTTATTAGTAAATATGGTTTCCTTTTTTCTTTACGCATTCTAATTTGTGTTTTAAAAAGATTTTAGCTTTCCAATCTTATTCTAGATATATGTACTTAAGATTAATTGGCATGAGAGCCAAGACCTGAAATGTTGAAGCTCTTTAAACCCCAATGTCTTTGGAAAATACTCTGCTGTATAGTTCAGCGTAATGATCATCCGATATAAGAAGCTTGAATCGCTTACAGGGCGGGAGCCACGCTATGCATACGCAACATACGCAATGATGATACATAAACAGATGATGTAACCATGCAACCAGAGGTCTGGAGAGTACTATGGACAATGAAGAAATATTAGAATATCCCATGTCTTTTAAATTTTACAAGTTATTTTTGTTATTAATGAAGGACGTTCCAACATCCGATCTGATACTAATCTAAATAATAAAAGACCATAGTATTTTTTCAATGTGGGTTTTGTTTCTATACTGACGTAACAACTTAATTTTTGCCCTCTGTCACAGACAGTAATATGTAATTTTATCCCTTTTGAATTATGCAAAATTATTTGACTTCTGACGAATTCTTCTTCCTAAAGGGCTACTATACTCCATCATCTTGTCACGAAGATATACATTTGCATTAATTATTATGGGATGAAATATTGTATTGTAAACTGACATGTTCTGAAGGCCGAGAAAAGGCCAAAAGAAACTGAAACCTAGAGAGTCAGACATTCCGCTGCTGGCTTTAAGGTAGAATGCTATGAAAAATCATTTGCTAACGTAATTCTTTGAGAAAATATTGTTTCTGTTACTATTGAAATCGGTGTATTGATTTCTTTAATGACCACGTAAGTTATTCCTCATTTGAAATGTGTTATCTCGTGCCCAAGAGAAGGAAATTTTAACTTCAGTTATATTGGTAGAAATTCATTTTCTCTATAAACATGTTCACGGCTGTACTTGGCGTGAAAAGATGAACAGCCCATGGTAGAGGGAATATAATTTACATCTTGCCAAAATCCTACGAGTTTGAATATGGCGTATCCTTCCACCATTTCACTTCCGGACTTCGGGCATTCCGGAGCAAGCCCAGGGCTCCGAGGGCAGATCCTGCGTGAATGGCGCATTGTAAGGCCCTTTCGCCGCCCGGGCGCGGCGCTAAGACTCCTATGGCCTGCCACTATGCACAGTGGACCGCACTGTGCCACAAACAGCGTGAAGAAACTTTTGACCACAGTTTTTTTCTCTAAAAAACCTGCTCGCTCACGAAGTATTCATCCCAATTGCACCCTAATAATCTAACCGTTTTTGTACGTAGGTACATGAATTAGTGGTCGTTGTTTTGGCGTACATTGTTATATATCAAAATATAAATATATGGATACAGTGAACAAATGAAGGTTATACATTTTTGGAATGATTAAGCAAAATTATCTACTACAGTTTACCGAATTTGTAAAGTCTTTTTTTTTCTCCATAGAAACAAAACGTGTACGTAAGTGTTTATGTATTGTGACATTTGGCCTTGAATTTCACTCTGAATATTTTCACGCCGTCACCGACGTGGCAATAGACAATTCGGGATTAGCGCTGCCCAAGTGCATTGTGCAAACACTCCGATCCTACACCACCACGACAGGCCAAGAATGATGAGTTGATTCATTGATTGATGCTTCCTAGCACATTAACTGAAATGATCAGTAGTTCCATTAGTGTAGTGAAATGTTTTATCCCTGGGGATGGCGGTGTTCTTCCCCCATTGACGGGTGAGCTCTGGCTCTTACCTACAAGTCGGCTTTCAGGGGATTACCCACTCCAGTTTTCTCCCCCAGTGAGGCACCTCCTCTGCTGTGACAAGCTCTATGTTTCCGACTGGTCTCTCCAAATATGTGGTAGTGTAGTGCATGTAAGTGTATGTGCTACGGGAGGAATTAGGGGAAACAAAAGGAAGGAAAGATCACGCGCAGTTTATGACTCGTTTGTTAGAGTACTTCCCGGGCCTTCGGCTGGTGTTGATCGGAGAAACGAAAGAAAACTACCGATCAGAGCAGCCGGCCGCAAGAATTCTCTTCCAGTCAGCGGCTGGATTCGACCTAGATATCTAGCTAGAGTCGAAAATCCGCCACAGTCGGGACTCGACCCCAGTAATTCTGGCCTTCCGGTTAGAGTCGCTACAGAGGCGGGGGCAATGCTGATTTTGAGCTAAATCTACCGGTCCAGGAAAGATGAAACGAGGCTAGAAAGGTGATTATGGTTTAGTGTTGTGGTCCACTGCGCACTGCGGTGTTCCAAGGCCCTCCGAAGCGGGCTTCCGGCTCGTGTGATAAAAGGCCTCCGGGATTAAGAAGCGCCTCGCCGCAGGGAGACTGTACGGGAACGGGTAGGAGGGTGAAGCGCTGGGAGGGGGGATGGAGGGGGCGCTGTGCGACGTTTCGGCGGTCAGAGCCCCCTGGATTACGGGTTAACCCCTTCACACTGCCTCGGCACGGCACCTCGCTTCCAGCCGGCGACGTTCTGGGGCATCGGGCGCGGGAGAGCGAGGATTATGATGAGAAATTGCGCGGTGATTTAGGGAGGCTGTGAGGGACTTCGATGGGTCGAGGATGTTGCCGTGACTGCAGAGCATCAGAACCTAATGTAACGAGTTCATTTGAAACGGTTTACTGCGCGTGGATGGTGGAAATGTTAAATTGCAATAGATCTTCGAAAAATCATATATTGTTTATTCGCCAATAGGAATTAATGCCGCCATGCAAAGAGTGTTGTTGTTTAAGAAAACCCTGTCAAAGAAACTGGATGATGAGAACAAAGTTTTTGCTGATCACATTTCCTTTTTGATTGGTTTTCTATTTTCTGAAATGATGGATGGTTTTCTATTTTGTTTGATTGATCGATTGATTAGCTGATGGATTAATGTGGTGATCCTGGGCACGTCAACTGCTAAAGTATTTGTCTCGTAAGTGTAGTTCTTATTGCGGGAGTTGGGGACTCGATCCGTAGGCTCTTCGGTCAGAGGCACTGCCTTGACATCATGATGCCCTGAGCCACCTAAGCCGGTTTAAAAAAGTTTGTTCGTTTGAAAAATAATATTCCCAACATAATCCTAGAAACTAATAAAATTTATTTCCAAAATTACGTACCTCGATAGCCGTTTCTTCTCTCGTTTTTCGAGCGATTATATTTTGAAGACTTTTCTCCATCAAGCTGCCAAGTATGTGTTCAATGGACTGGTTAAGTAATGTGTTCAAGAAATTATAAAGCAAATGCGAAGAAATCAGATATTTAATTCTAATACCGTAATGCAGGCAATCATTGCGAGACGCAACGCTTTTGTAGCATTGGTATTTTTTCAAATTACGCTGTTTGATTCATGTGAATCATGTGAACGCGTCAATCTGAAAATAAATCAATAGTAAGATTACTACTGATGTTCTAGTGAAACTTCATAAATTTGTTAACAAATGCTAAGGTGGATGTGTAATTTGTTTTCTCCCTTTTCTAAAATATGTCGTACGGAATTATGGTACTTTTTTTTTAACTTAATATAATTAACGAACTGTTTAAAATATTCGGGACTTCAAGCAAAATAACCTGTTAAATTTTCTTTGCCACGCCCTGTTAGTACTGATCACCGTGTGCCCTTTTTCCATTAGCAGCGCCCTTTGACGTCGGGCAGGTAATTGCGTCGCCGCTTCCGATGCCGTCCATCGAGGGTCCTCGTCGCGCTCGCGAACCTCCTCCGTCGCTTTGTTCGCGTTTACGACGCCTTTATTACGCCATTCATCACCCGTAACTCCTCCCACCCGCGATCGCGTCCGCGTCAGCGGCGCCGGGGAGAGACTTCGGCGAAGGGGCCCGGAAAGCGGCAGTGCGGGGCGCCATCCTTGCGGAGGTATCGACGAATACCGGAAGATCACCCAATGCACGCTCACGTAAAAATCTCGCATTCTGGAATGCTCTCCCGCTGAGAGCTCGCACGTAAAAATGCCATCCAGTTGCAGCCATCCCTTCATGAGGTTCACACATAGAAATATCAAACTCTGGGGTGCTTACTCGCAGAAATCCTACTCTCAGGAATGCTCACGCGTAGAAATTCAATGCTTACGAATAAAAATCTCGCCTTCTGGAATGCTCACTCGCTGATATCCCACCGTCTAAAAATTCTCATTTGCAGATATCCCACCGTCTGGAATGCTCACTCGCAGATATCCAACCGTCTAAAAAAGCTCACTCGCAGATATCCCACCGTCTAGAAAAGCTCACTTGCATATATCCCACCGTCTGGAATGCTTATTTGCAAATATCCCATCGTCTGGAATACTCACTCGCAGATATTCCACCGTTTGGAATGCTCACTCGCAGATATCCCACCGTCTGGAATGCTCACTATCCCACCGTCTGGAATGCTCACTTGCAGAAAATCCACCCTATGAAATACTGTCGCAAAAATTCCAGTGCAAAGAGATTGCTTGCGTCTACGCTATGTCAGTTTGTTAGCTGATATTGTGATTACTTGTTTTCGTTTCATTTCTAAAAAAAAAATCTGAATATGATGTCTATGTATGAAGTGCATTCGAGGAATCATGAAAAATATATCTTATAGTTTCGTGCACAGTCAACAACATAACTTCATCCGTCCGATAACCTAGATTTGTTTTGTCTTTGGCAGGCTATTTTTTAATGTGAAATTACTTTTAACTTTCGAGAGTTGTTGACGTTCATGTGCTGTATTATTGTTGTTTTCCTTTTTAAAATTACACAAAGAGAAATCACTTATTTTCGTTTCTGTACTAATGTTGTTGGTGATAACCGAACGGTCGGTATGCTGTAGAGTTTGTGAGAATTCAATTTGCGGTGAGTAACGTATATTTGAAAACATTCTGTTAAATTTTTAATAATGTACAGATAATTGGAGAGATATTCGTTATCTCCTTTACAGTGTTGTCGAATAGCGGGCACAAGTGCTAAACTAGGGTTTCCTAACAGATTTCTTTTTTTCTCTTTACTTCACAACTTGGTCTCTCGTTTACTTTAGAATCACGGAATCCGGTCGAAACGTTGTTCTCGGAATGTAAAACGTCCGAATGCTTCTTCGGCTTTAAAAGCTTCTCCCTTGCATTCCTCCTCCACTTCCACTCTCCTCTGCGCTCTGCAGTCTTAGTCCCCACCATGCCCCTTCTCTTCCTATACTCTCCTCTCCCTCCCACCTTCCTTCCCCTTTCCATTCCATCTTCTCTCCACCCTTCTCTTCTCTTCCCACCCATTCTTCTCAGTTTTATTCTTTCTTGTCTCCACATCTCTACATTCTTTGCTTCCATCATTATCTGTTAGCTGAGTCCGCTATCCTCCCCAACTAAGTTGTACTTCTACTTGTCCCATTTCTTTAACCACCACCGGGAGAGGTAGCTCAGGGTATCAACTGATGTTACTGCAGTGCCTCTGACCGGGAGGTTTTATGCTCGAGACCCGACGCTGGCAGGATTTTCGATACTAGGTAGATAGTAGCAAGGTCAAATTCAGTCTCTGTCTGGAGGAAAATTCTAGCGGCTCGAGAGCTGCTGAGAAAACGAAAATTCGATCCGTAGTTTCCGTGGTTTCTACGATCAACATCAGGCAAGTGCCGGAGCAGTATCCTAACAAACGGGCCACCAACCGCCCGCGATCTTTCCTTCCTCTTCCTTGTTCTATCCTTGCTTCTTACCTACACACACACATCCACTACACTACCACTCATACCAGGAGACCATGGTCGGGTGCTTAGGGCTTGTCCCGACTGGGGCGGTGTCCCGCTTGTGGGAGATACCCGGTTGTTGAGAACCCCGCTAGCAGACGGGGAGGTCCGCGCCTGATCTCACCATCCAGCGGGAAGAGAAAAGAACCACCTCCCAAGAAAGAAACATGCACAATACTTACGGAACTAACGACTTTAGCTTGACGCGCCCGGAGTCGCAAAGCAATCAATCCGCAACGACCCCTTGTTTCCTCCCCCCATTTCCCAACCTCCCAGTTCGCTTCTTTCCCCATCTCCGGGCCACACACTTAGCGCAAGCTGTGTAGGCCGGCTGAGCATCTGCCACCGACCCGTCTGCCTCTACCTGTGCGCCCGCGACCTTCTTAGCCCCGTCGTAACCACGTTCTGATCGACTGCGGCGCGGCTCGGCGGCCGGCGTCGCTCTTCTGGAAACTTCGTGGCCTCCAGCGTCTTTCCCCTCCAGTCTCCCCCCACCCCCTGCCCTCGCCCTAGCACTCCCCCCCCCCTTGCGCGGCCGCTGAGGCTCCCCGAGAGAAATCTCCACTGCTGCGGAGCGGGGCGTAACTCGGGGATGGCTCTGCAGAGGCCCCGGAACGAGCCGGGGGTTGGGGGTGGGTGGAGGGGGCGAAAGAGGCTGCGGGAGTCGTTAGGCAACTTGCGTCGTTAGGTGTTAAGGCACGGGTTTGAATCTCGTTATTTCTATCTTGAGAAGCTTGATCCGAAGTATTATTTCGAATGTTTTAGCCACATTTTGGTTTTGATTTGGAGAATTGTAGTGGAGAAACTAGGCGAAAACTATTAAACTAATGAGTGTATGGATAGTGATGGTAGAACTAAATTTTAAAAAAATCGCATTTTGAAAGCAAGGCTATAGCATTTTATAGCCTAAAAATTAAGATTTAGCATGTTGTAGCAGTTGTTAAGGAAATTTGACTTTTTGGGGATAAAATTATTTTCATGCCTTTTAGATATTCATATTAAAATCTGGAAATATGTGAAACATTTAATATTTCGCCGTTTGTGAACTTCAACAAATATAAAAGCATAAGAAGTAACGTGGACACTATTGGCGTAGGGCCTTCTTCCCGTGACCTTGTCCGTACAGCGGATTGAGGAAGTTGAGACTACTTGAGAATGACCCTGAGCGCTTAGGCTTTCAGGATCAGCTTTTTTTATGTTCCAATTTTTTCTATTGTTTTGTCTGTTAAATCTTAATAATAAATCAATAGGCACTCACACTCAATTTTTTTTCAAACATCGATGTGTTGTTTTCGATATCTCTTCCCTACTTAGAAAGCGAATACGAAAGAAACCACAAAATTCAATTTAGCAATTATGTCGCATTTTGACGACCATCCCGCACTTCGTACGTGCTTTCCTATTTTATGATCAATTTTGCATTTTATCTCAGATTGAGATCCTGCAGAAATACACTGCTCCGACCGTCAAACGTACCATTAATATTTTTTTCAGCGTTTGGTAAAATTTCGCAGTTTTAGCAATTGATAAAATGTACCATCTCTATGCATGGGTAATAAACGTATGTATTTTGGCGATTTTTTAAAATTCTATTTCAGGCATATGTATTCCTTATGTTAAGATGCGTAAAAGTAAGCATTTTAAGCGTTAATCGCAATATTCTTGAAAAAATCTAGTTTTGTTTAGTATGATATACTAAATCAAGTTACATCAAGTAAAATTATATGTAACATCTGGTACACATCTTGTTGGTGAGCATAATAGCTTATTTGGTTTTATCAAATAAGGGATCACCTCCGTTCCCGTCCACAACAAATTTGTTCCACTCATTAGGATGAAATGTTAGAACCAATTTAAAAGTTATTGTTGCAAATATACACAATTTTTACATTCCTAAAACAAATTCTTTAGTGGTTTGATTATAAATGCATAAATGCGCAGTGTATCATGCAATGTTTCCGTTCTGCAACTCTCTGCAAAAAAAACTGGAACGAAGAGAGCAGTTTACTTGGCGCTGAAAAAGACACGCGACATAGAAATGCTCTCTGCAAGCCTTTTTTGTGGAGTTGTCGACTGTCTCGTTTGTTTGTCTTTACCAGAGTGTACTAAGGGGATGGAAATTTCATTGATCCTGTAGATTATACGATACTATCCCCTAGTCTGTATGAAGAAAGAATTCCAAAAATGAGAATTCTCTCAACTCGATCTCTCGGTACTGGTGTGCTACACTTCAAAGAGAATTTTTAGTTTATTTGTGAAGGATTTTCAATTCATCTCTAAACGTCCTCAAGCCTTTCTAGAGACTGATGCTAATTAGTTCGTTCTCTCTGCAGCCGTTGAGCCAATTCAATGTAATACAAGATCATAGATTCAATATAGTCTGTACAATTTACTGTTATTTCCTTCGTTCTCTCGCTGGCTCTGTTAACTATGCAGTCATTCATATTTGATCACCGATGAAATTGGATTTAATGCCACGAACAATTTGTTACGCAGTAATAAATGCTAACTACTGCGCATTGCACTCGATTCGTGATAATGACTGGACACACGGCACTATCGCTCAGTTATCGGATTCTTTTCATCGCATGTTGCGATGTTATTTTCTCTTATAATCTCCTCTAATTTTGTAATTCATGACGCTACGTACGATATGTTCGGAATGTGAACCGTTGTTAGTCGAGGATATTTTCTACAAGTAAATGTGTTATCGTTGCAATAGACAGAACCGAATAGATTCAATGTGACGTATTAGAGAACATCCAATGTTTGGTTTGGGTTCTGATCACCATTCCAACAATTGCACTATCTGTGTGTAATCAATGGTGACAGCATTGCTTAGTGGGATTTAGCATACATCATACTCTACTCTTTTCTTCAGAGTAGTGAAAAAAATTAGTGACACATATTTAAATCTTCATCGAAATGAACTCGTTTTACCTCTACATTAAAGTAACTGCAAGGAGATACTCATTACTACTATTGTCAAGAAATTTCATTTGTATGAATTCATCATAATGAGATATTGGCAAAAATTACACATCGAGAAAGTGAGAATAAAGCTAGAGAGCCTATTTTTTTTCATGGCAGTGCGGGCCTCCCCATCTCCTCAGAGGTCCGTAAAGAAGCACAGAGGACAAGTTCATAAAACTCGCCCAAGACATTAAACTTACTCTGATTGCGAAAGAATTCGAGTTTGTGGGATAGCAATAACCTCTTTTGTTTGATATATAATTTTTGCTAAGACATTTAGGAAAGAAAATATCTTAAATTTCCGTTCCAGTGATCAATGAATGTGTTGAATCTAAAAAGTAGTATTTTTAATCAGTTATCAGTACACTTATTGTGCAAGTAGAATCAACTTGCATCAAGGCATGACCATAAAAATTACGACTGGAAAATAATCGACGTTTTTAAATCTCTATTATAACTATCTTATTGAGAATGTGTATGTTAGCTTGCAAATATTAGAATTATTACGAACTTGCTATTGTGGATGTAATTTTTTGGAATCTAAAAATCCGAGACAATGAGTGATTTTCCTACACTTAGTCTTGTCCTCTGAATTCGAGGAGTTTGCATCCCAACAAGAATACTGAAACCTGACACAAAAAAGACATTATAAAGAGCCTCAACTGAAGCGCTTGCAGTTATTCAGACCTGATCTAGGCGGCTGCGTGTCAATTGCGCTACCCTTCGTCGAACAATATTTGGAGAATTGGCATTGACCAAGACAAGTATTCTGGTATCCGGTACAACACAGATAAAACCGCCAAATGTATCAGAAATACATTCAAAAAATTCACATTAATAACGAGAAATATTTGACTAAGGGAGTTCGTTTACTTCACTGTTCACTGATCACATTAAACTGAAAGCAGAAATGTCGTGTATTGTCATTTTTCCATGTGACATTGTTGAATCTAAAAATCCCCAACAATGTTTTCCACGTTGTTGAATGTTCTCTATGTCGAGGGATATTTTTCTTTTAGAAATCTATGGGGGAAAATGTCGTTAAATCAATTCTGCAGATGTGGCATTGTTGAACATCAAAAAAAGTAGCAACAGTGATTTTTTAAGTCCTTTTACTTGACTGTTTATTCCGCGAGTGCCAAGAGACTTAACTCCCTACAAGCATAGCTGTCTGCGATACAAAACAGACACCATAAACATGCCACCGACCGCCGAAACACTCGCTTTGTTCAACCCTGGTCTAGGCGATTGCGTAGAGAGCACGTCCGCCCGCCGCCCCCCGCCGCGCTGCGTCAATTTATGCGTCGGCGGCGGGCGCCGCGACGGCGGTGGGCGCGGCGCCAAGCGGCGGCGCGGGCGGGCGGAGCGTGGGCGCGACGCGGGCGGAGAGCTAGCGTGCGGGGATCTGGAGCGTGGGCGGGGGCAGGAGACGCGGGCGGGAGCGCGATGAGGGAGAGGGTGAGGGTAGGAGCGTAGGGATGGCGGGGCAGAGAGCCGGCGATGGCATGGCTAGGAGCGCGGGGATGGTGAAGATGGGGCGTGGGCGGGGCACGGGCGAAACGGGCGGGCACGGCACTGATGAGAGTGCAAGTAGGAGCACATGGATGGCGGGCCGGGGAGCCGCCGGGGGTCCGGGTAGGAGCGCAGGGATGTCGGGGGTGGGGCACGGGCATGGCACGGGCGAGGCATGGGCGGGGCATGGGCACGGGTACGGGCGGGGATGGTGGAGTGCGGGTACGCGCACAGCGATGGCGGGGCGCGGGCGGGGACGCGATTTTGAGCGCGGGGATGGCGGGGCGCGGGTGAAGTCGCTGGGCGGGTCAGGGCCCGGGCGGGGAACCGGCAGTGTGCCGGCTGGAGCGATGTGTTCAGGCAGGGCGGGGGTGGGGTGGGCGAGAGTGGTGGCGGGGGGCGGGCGGGAGCGATGCGTCTGACACACGCTTAACGCCCGGCGCCGTCGGTCAGCTCCACGCCGCGGCAGGCGCCTCGTAAAAATAAATCGGTCGCCCCCTCCCACCGCCCACGCAGGCGCCGGAGTCGTCCGGCGATGGACCCGCCCACTCGCACGCGTTTCCGCGTAGATCTCCGCTGCCCCCTCCTCAAGTCCTACTCATGCGTATGGAGTAATACCCAATTGCGTGTCGTGACAGGTCGGACTGTCTATGCTCGTAACTGAAACTCGCCTACCACACGACTCGCGTCCGTTGTCGGTTTGCCTTTCCTACACATTTCTCCCTCAGCATCCATTTTCTCTTACATGGAATCAATGTATTCGGCGCAGATGCTTGCGACTCAACACCCAAATGTGAATCGCTGCCGGTCGACCCATTTATGCTCCTAACTGAAACTCGCTTCCCATCCGTCTCTGATCCGTCGTTTGTTCAAAGTTGTAGTAACATAGTCTCCCATCGGCACCATTATTCTGTACAGGGAAATTAATGTTTGCGCCACACAAGCTTACGTCTCAACTCCCAAATGCGTGTCTGTGGGTGCGTTAATGCTAGTAATTCAATTCGCTTCTCACACGACTCATATCCTTTGTTTGTCTCTACTCTTTTCTCTGTCGTTCTTCCACACCTACTTGCGTACATGAATATCAATGTACTCGACTTAGTCACACCGAGCCTATTCTTCATCTCTCTCTCTCTCTCTTTCTCTCTCTCTCTTTCTCTCTCTTTTTCTCTCTCTCTTTCTCTTTCTCTCTCTCTTTCTCTCTCTCTTTCTCTCTCTCTTCTCTCTCTTTCTCTCTCTCTCTCTTTCTCTCTCTCTTTCTCTCTCTCTTTCTCTCTCTTTCTCTCTCTCTTTCTCTCTCTCTCTCTCAAACACCCCCCCTCCACATGCTTCGCGGTCTTTCCTCTCTATTTCTCTCACTTTGTCACTTTCTGTTTTTTTTGCGCTCGTTTTTTCTCTTTCATTCAGGAACATTCTCTCTAAACCTGTTTTGTCCAATCCCGTTCGGACTTATTCTTCACTTTCGCTCTCCATATTTTTTCCTGCCGCTCTCGATTCCCACTCGCCCGCCAAAGTTCGTGTCTCCACCCTCGCATGCGCCCCTCCCCCCTCCAACCCTGCAGGCACCGCCATGACGTCCTCCCGCTCGCCGACCGCTATCTCCGTCTGTTCCTCGTCCCTGCTCTTCGCTGCAGCCTCTCCTATCCCTCTTCCGTAAACATCTTTCCCTCTCCTCTGTACGTATCTCCCCATCTCTTCTTCTAGTTCGGACCGCGCCCTTCCACCACTACTACATTCCCTGTTGAAAGTGTCGTATGCAAATGAAGCGAGAATTGCGTGAGACTGGCGCCGATGGAAGTTTATGGCGCTGGGTTCATTCAGGCGAGGCCCACTTTTCGCCCGCCGCCGTCGCCTGCACTCTTGCGGTCAGCAGTGACTCGTGAAGTCTTGACTCAGCTCTATCGCTACCGGACCGAAACCAGTGACGTAACGCCCCAGCGCACGGCCGAAAGAGTGAGCGTAAGTGGTGTGAATCCGTCAGCTGAGTGAACAAAAAAATTTCCCGTTCTTTTTATGTTGTTTTTAGGTTAATTTACAGTTATAATTTTCTCACAAATATTCGCCGAGAGCTCTTTCTGCTGAGGTACAACCATAACCGATGCATGCACTGGTTGTGCACTAAATGATGTGTAATGAAAGTAAAGGATATACCTAAGTATACTGTAACACCAATTGCTGAAAATGTTTTTTCTTATTCTTCTTGTCTTATTCCTGGCGAAACGTAAGAAAGAAAGTCTCAAGAATATGGTATTTTGTCGTTACTTGGACAGTTATGAAGCAATTAAAATTTTCGATTATTTTATTGGAGTCGTAATAACATTGATTTCTTCGCTAAAGACACGCAATGCAATAATCCACGTAACGCAGACAAGGGCTAATGCAATTGCCTGAGAGTGCTTAAAGAAGAGGTATTGCTACAAATAGCTGATCGAAAAGTAAGATAGAAAAAATAATCTCGCAGAGTAGAGCAGTTATCGTTAATTCATTTTAATGATTTTATTTGTATATTAAAACAGCAAATATCATATGTATATCGATGAATATTAGATTTTCTTTTCACGAAAACTAACATTGTTGGTGATGTAAAGTGATACATCTCATCTATACCTTTGTTATCATGACGTGATATGTGTAAAATCGGAAGCATAGTTTGCTAACAGAGTGTCTACATTAAGCTACTGCAATGGCACTAAATAATGTAATCCAGCTTTACACGAGCAAGCGTCTGTGAATTGAAAATACAAACCTCCTTAATGCTTGGTCTGAAGAATGCATGTTTTATGCATTCCAGTTTTCTTCTGAATAATAAACAAAAAAAAATTGCCTATAACTGAGTCATCATTCGATTTCATATGGAAAAAATATTAAGTTAACTGATAAATTTATCTTCTTGTGCAGAAATAAATAGCCTGTTTGATATATTATTCTGTATATTAGAAGGTCTGCATTTTCTGAAGGGAAGTGATTAGGTGGCCATAAATTGCATTACATCGCGCCTTCAAGACTTACGAAAAAAGCCGTTATTTATAGGCTTGTTCATGTTCCTAGGGAGTGAATTGATGATCGGCACGTTAAGCATTAAACAACTTCATTTTTACTTTAGTGTCTAATAAAAAACACAGTATAAACAACCAAATATACGAAATAATGACTGAACCGACATGTTTTTAATAATCTATGAGAAGAGTCACGTGCGTACTAAATTAAGTTTTTCGCTTTCAGAATACAGTAAATGAATATAAAAACATGTGTAAAAGTTTTTAGTTTTTTTTTATAAAAAGTGAACAATATATGTACTTTGCTACAAGACCTTCACCGTTATATACACCTACTTCTATTATCTAGAGATTTTAGAAATGGAAAAAAGTATTGTTTTAACAATTAAATGTGTTTTCAGAAAGTTCATTAAAGTGTTCCATTATTCATTCCGTTACAGGTTCCACTTAATTCTTTTTGTACGTTTGTGCAAGGCACAAAGAGAATTTAAAGAGAAATTTTTGCTAAACGGCGTTTGCGCTCAACGTGTGGTGAATACCAACGTCTCTCATGTAAGGTTTCCACGTGGGTTGCGTCTGTCATGAAAACGTTCACCCAGATTTATTCCGTTCCCGTGCTGGTCGTCTGGAAGCGAGGTGTAGTCTCTCACTGAGTTAAAGAAGATGCTGTGAGTCGGAATTACAGGGCGTAAAGGCAATGGAGTGTAAAAACTGTTGATTGGCAGTCTCAATCTCCCTCCGGTAAGGTGAACGTAAAATCTGGAGCGGTTACTTCTCCCAACTTTCTACGACTTGCTATCGTGTGAAGGTAATGAATTACAGGCTGTCTAGAATGTGGCTGTCTAGAATTTGTAGTAAATGTACTCTTCTGGTTAATGGTCGTAACTTTATTGGAGGATCAGTACACTATGGTAATTGTATTGTATGTTACCAGTTCATGAATATGATTACACCGAATAGTCTAGTGGGACAAAAGAATTAGGAGAAATTTAGTGGCAGATATAAAAATTAAATTGACGAAGTCTTCAGAGAAATGGAATAAATAATTCAATTATCGAATAACAAAATGTTAAAGATTGCAATAATTAATTACCTCTGAGTAAAATGACCCGTAAAAATAAACAAGAAATATTTATAAAAGTTTTTATTGTGTGAAAGGCGTCAAAGAGTGACATGAAAAGTTTTAGTGATAAATAAAAATGTACGAGTGTGCATGTAATGAACGCAGAAATTAGATTGAACTAGAATTTCAAAAAGATAATCACGGGAGAAAATATGTTATACGGGCTTGTTTATGTCCAACTAAGTTCACAAGAAATGTCTTGTTTAAGACAAAATAGATCGGTGATTCAAAACGGGAGGAGACAAAATTTGGTTGTGGTAACGTAAGTATGTAAACGAACTGATCCCCTAAAAGACACAACTTGGAATTATAAAAATGTAGATCTTAATAATTCCACATGGGACTGAAATTTATGTAGGAATTCAAGCTATTACGAGATTTGTAAATTCATATTTAGCTACTTAGCTGTATTGGAATACAAATGTGAAACGTGAAGAAAATTGTCTAGTTTTGTTTTAACTAATGAATCTCGATTAACATAAGTGGTGAGTCAGTCATTTCGCATAACGGTTTATTCAAGATGAGCTGATCGAGTGAGTAGCCTTAAAAAAATCTGGAAAAATATTTAACTGATAAAAACTTTAATATCTAGAACACATGAACTTATAAATAGCCGTAATAATAAAAAAGAGTTAAAAATTAAAATGAGTAATTAAGAATAAAAAAAACCCATTGAAAATACAAAAACCATCTAACCAAGTGGAGGTCGAAGGAATTTTGAAACCATACATTCAGGATTCATTCATCTTCTTACAGAAGGGAAGTAAAATGGTCTGCTCCAAGACGATACGGAAAACCACCGAGAAAACGTGTCACTAAGCAGCATTGTTCACCATAAATGTCTCCTGCATCGTCCTGGATTTGAACTCCGGGACCCAGAGGTGGAAGGTTAGTAATATGCCCGCTACACCACGAGTCGTGCCCTCGCCATGCATAGATGAAACGGGGAGCGTGGGCGATATCTTCTTTAAGCGGCCGGATTCCACTCAGCTCCGTGGCGGGGGCGGGAAGAGAGGGGAAGGGAAGGGAAGGGCTGAGCCGTGCGCTGAGCATCGCCCTGCGAAAGGGCGGCCGAGATGCGCCGGCATCGTGCCGCGCAGAAATTTTTAATGAAGGTATCCCCACGGAAGCCGCCGCCGCTCGATGCTCACGAAGAGCCCGCCCGCCCGCCCGCCTCGGTCGCCCGCCCGCCCGCCCGCCCGCCCGCCGCCCGCCCGCCCGCCCGCCCGCCCGCCCGCCCGCCCGCCCGCCCGCCCGCTCGTTCGCCCGCCCGCCCGCCCGCCCGCCCGCCCGCTCGTTCGCCCGCTCGTTCGCCCGCCCCGCCCGCTCGTTCGCCCGCCCTCTCGTTCGCCCGCCCGCCCGCCCGCCCGCCCGCCCGCCCGCCCGCCCGCCCGCCCGCCCGCCCGCCCGCCCCTCCCGCCCCCTCCCGCCCGCCCGCCCGCTCGTTCGCCCCGCCCGCCCCGCCCGCTCGTTCGCCCGCCCGCCCGCTCGTTCGCCCGCCCGCCGCCCGCTCGTTCGCCCGCCCGCCCGCTCGGTTCGCCCCGCCGCCTGTTCGCCCGCCCGCCTGTTCGCCACGCCCGCCTGTTCGCCCGCCCGTTCTCCCGCCCCGTTCGCCCACCCGTTCGCCCACCCGTTCGCCCACCCGTTTCGCCCACCCGTTCGCCCACCCGTTCGCCCACCCATTTCGCCCACCCCGTTCGCCCACCCGTTCGCCCACCCGTTTCGCCCCACCCGTTCGCCCACCCGTTCGCCCCACCCCGCCCAGCCGTTCGCCCACCCTCCCAGCTATTCGCCCACCAGCAGTTCGACACCCAGCCGTTCGACCACCCGTTCGCCCGCCCGTTCGCCAGCCCGTTCGCTCGCCCGCGCGCCCGCCCGCCATTCGTTTCACCCAGCCGTTTTCCCGCCCGTTCTCCCTCCAGTTCGCCACACCCGCCCGTTCGCCCGGTCCGACCCTTCGTCCGCCCTCTGTTTCGTTCGCCCGCCTTCTACCTCGTTCGCCTGCCAGCCTTCCTCGTCAGTCTTTCACCCGTTTGCCCAGCCGCTCTCCCATCGGTTTACCTACCCGTTTTCCCACTTATTTATGCCATCCGTTCACCCACCATTCACCTTCCTTGCCAGCTCGTCCGCATCTCTGGAGCAAAGGCGTCTCCCCTACCGTAGCGTTCACTCATAGTCTCACCCAGACGCAGATTGATACTGACGTTGCGAAACTAACTGCATCTGGGAATTATTGTGACGATAGTTTGACTATAATCACATATTTTATTCAGAATAAATGTTACGAACATCTATGGCCTAGAGGGGTGGAAAGTGATCATTTATTGTCATTGAATATGTGAGATCGCTTACTACGAAGTCTCACATGTGAAATGTTCGACATCACGCCCCTGATTGGTCGCCAGCACATCTTACACTGATTTTTTTTTACAGGTCCATGAATATTGCAACTACAATATCGAGATACTTCGTTTTCATTGTTCAGATTTTACTTACGCCAAAATGTGCATCGCTACCATGCGTGGATCAAATCTTATGACCGTCACTTCGAGAATTTGTCGTAGCCAAAGCTGAACAAAAATACAAAATACACTATCTCTTTTGCCTAGTAATATCGTCCGAAGAGAGTTCGTGTATCTGCGAGACATCAGTGTAGGAATAAATACATAGAGGCGTGGCGTCATAAATGACAAGTGTGTAAACAGGCTGAGGGTACTCAATTCACTAATTGATGTCATTGCAGTGCCTCTGACCGGGAATCCTTGGGTGCGAGTCTCGACGATGGCATGACTTTTTAGTAACTAGCTTCTAAGTTGGGTCGAATCCAGCCGCCGTCTGGATGATATGTGAGGGCTGCCGTGGTTTCTCCAATCAGTATTAGGTTGACATGGGAATTCGATTCTCAAAAAGGGCTGTTTAATTTACAGCGCCTGTGATAGCCCGCAATACTAAGAAGTTGCCTTTATGGCAGGCGTTCACGAGTTTAGAAATATATCAAATAATGCTGTGGATGCGTGCAATAAGTATCGGAAGGAATTCTGAATAGCTTCTTTCTACGTTTTCTTTACATTTTTTTCCTCATTCACTCTTCAATCCTTAAACAAGGATAAAGTAAACGAATGGCCGCCCTTGTCCATATTGCCTACTTGATTATAACTATTACATTTGTTTTCGATTTACGAAGAATTTCAATTTGCAAAGTCAGTGAAAAATTGTTTGGGGTATTCTTGTTTGTGATAAAAAATGTTACTTGTATTCATAAATTAAAAATATTCAAATTAAAAATGACAATTCACATTATACAAATTTCGGTTTCCCCAGTCAATGGAACTTGCAAATAAATAAGAAAAACAAAAACTTCTTTCTCCACCTTCACCGCCACCAACTTCATCTCCACCTCCGCCTCCACCTTCACAGTCACGAACTTCATCTCCATCTCCTCCACCTCCACCGCCACCAACTTCATCTCCACCTCCTCCTCCACCAACTTCTCTTCACCTCCGTCTCTACCTTCACCGCCACCAACGTCATCTTCATCTCCTCCTCCACCTCCACCGCCACCAACTTCATCTCCACCAACTTCTCTTCACCTCCGCCTCTATCTTCACCGACACCAACGTCATCTCCACCTCCTCCACCAACGTCTCTTCACCTCCGTCTCTACCTTCACCGCCACCAATTTCATCTCCACCTCCTCCTCCACCAACTTCTTTTCACCTCCGTCTCTACCTTCACCGCCACCAACGTCATCTCCATCTCCTCCTCCACCTTCACCGCCACCAACTTCATCTCCATCTCCACCTCCACCGCCACAACTTCATCTCCATCACCTCCTCCACCGCCACCAACGTCATCTCCACCTCCTCCTCCACCAACTTCTCTTCACCACCGCCTCCACCTTCACCGCCACCAACGTCATTCATCTCCAGCTCCGCCTCCACCTTCCCCGCTACCATCTACATCTTCACCTTCACCTCCACCTTCACCTTCACCGTCACCTTCAGCTTCAGATTCTACTCCATGTCTTCCGCTGTTTGTGCCGTCGCCGCC
Organism: Acheta domesticus; assembly: GCA_031308135.1. Lineage (NCBI taxonomy): Eukaryota > Metazoa > Arthropoda > Insecta > Orthoptera > Gryllidae > Acheta > Acheta domesticus. Next base: position 89,368,465 of record JAHLJT010003656.1, read on the forward strand.
GATGTCTGATCCGAGCGTCGCTGCCAGTGCGGGCATTCCGCTTCTGCGCACGTCGCGTTCGCGTCACGCTCCCTCAAACGCTCTGCGCGCTCGGCCCACGTAAACAGCGCCAGGAAATGTCTGCGCGCTGTGATTGCACCGCCGCCTAACGCATCCGCGGCTAAGAGATAATGCGATACCTGAATACCTCTGATTTAACGCGGGTACTGACGAAGTATCGAAACGCCGGAATTATCGGACATTCCTCCGAATTGTATTTGTATTACTATTATTATAATTAATTGATTACATCGAATTTTTAATGTCGATTTCTTTAGTAAGAATTAAATGGTTCAGTTTTGATGTTATTTAAAATATAGAAAAGTTTGAGTTCCTTTATTACAAATGATCTCACCAGAATTTGTTTCATTTATTAACATTTTATAAGTTACATTAAATTTTCTATTAACATCAACTCTGGACTTAGAAGTTTTTTTTCTCTTTTCTATAAATTTTCAAATGCTAATTGATTGCATTTCTTCATTTTAACTCGTTTTTACTCAAATTAACTGTGAGCATTTTCTGGCGATTACGTACTACAAAACCTTAAATTGAAATGTTTCTTAATCATTTTTCAGTCTTGGCAACTTTCCCACCTACACAGTTATTAAATCATTACTGTTTAATATTCTTACGTGGCAAAACAGATATACGTTTGTTTGTAACATTTTTCGTGTTAGAATACCTTAGAAATTTAAGAGTCGCCGGTCGTGATTCCAACCACACCATCATTCCGTGACCCTTTCCCTTTCGTACCATTCCTCTTGCTTATTTCCCACCGGTTGGATTAATATCATTCAGTGGCGTAGCCTGAGTTTTGGTTTAGGGTATGTAACTGGAGAAATGAGAAAATAATTTAAAACTCAAATATTTATCAATACCATTTGTCACTTTGGTCAATTAGAACACACAAATAATTTGTTATATTTAAAATAAAAACTGATCCAGTAAACGTAATAATGGCTCACGTACTTCATGTAGTTTACAGGTTGAATGTTAGCAAAAGTTGACTGAAGTTCACGACCTAGCAAAATATTAATGTGTTGTCCTCATTTTTTAATAATAAGAGCACTATCACACCCAATGATTTTCAAAATTGTCCAATTCATATCATTCCCAACCCATTAGAATTGACATAATTTATAAAATGGAAAGCAATGATTTATAATAAAAATATAATAGGATAAAGAAAATCAATCAATTTACAGACACCTAATGAAAAACAGTTGACAGTTGTCCTCTGCTGCTTACATCAAGGATTCATTCAGTATCGAGGAGACACAAGAGGCTTTAGAAATTTCATTTTTAATTTCATGAGACATTACCATGCTTACACTTGAAATCCAATCAATCTGAATTTCTGGCGAGATTGCACGAAACACTGGAATTTTCCAAATCATTCTTTTCAGCTTTATCATATATCATTATTTCATTTATATATTCCATGAACTTTTCTCTATTTAATGATCCCCTATTTTCATTGTGGCTGGAAAATACAAGCCCTTATCTCCCAAAAAAGCATACATCTCGAATGAAGTGCGACAGAATTTCCCTATTTTCCCTAATATTACTGTTGTATCGCTCAACACAGCCTGTGTTGGCTATTTAAATAAAATTCTCTCCTCTCATATTTTTTCAAATATTTGTAACTGTTTCTCACGTGCTTGATGAAAACGGCACAAAAATACATTTCCATAATATGTAGCTACTTTGTATCGCGTTGTGCTCGCCATTCCACGGCACAGATGTGGATTACACAGTCACATACCCTTGTGCCTTCAACCAGCACAATCCCTAACCTAAATTGGCTACAAATATATAATTGCTAAATGCATTAAAATCAGGTAATAAAACTTAAATAAAACGACAATGTTCATTAATTAATCTCATTCTCTTACAACACCGAAGAGAAGAATGAAGTTTCGTGAAACGACTGATTTTCCATAGGCACGCGGATGTAATGTGTCACTGTACATCTGATTCACAGCGCAGGCTAGGCGACATTTCAGACTGATTCGTTCATCCCTGTGAAGAATCGAATTCTCAACGGCGCAATGTTTGAAATATAATGAAACATTTTGAAGTGGAAAAAGAAAATAACAAATGGACAATTTACAATAATTTTTAAAATAAAAATTGCTGATATTGTCAGGGTATGTAACACATCATCCACATCCATGGACGCTACGCCCCTGATATCATTGCGACGTCAACTACATCAGTAGAGCGTCTGGTGAATCTGCTATACTCTCTCCCTCCATCGCCTGCCTTCCCGCCTCTGGCTGTCCTCTCTCCACCCTCCCCTTTGTCTCTGCTGTCGGTGCCACAGACGCCTCCCAGCGTCAGTTTCGATTGCGCCGATACTCACTTGTGTCGCCCTTCAAAGGCAATTGTCTGCTGCAGCAGTGCGCTCGAGTTCGCAATCAACTCAGATCGCGATTGAAGCTGAGTCAAAGGAACAAGGATGCGGACAAACGGATTTTAATTCGTTTGTCACCAGTCATTTGTGCCTTTTGTCGTTTTGAGTCAACTTCCCTGTCATATTGCCTCTGAAATCTGTAACTGACTGGAAACCGTGAATATGATTTAATTGAATTTGCTATTTTTAAAGCGAGTTTTTGTGTGATTTTGAGACTTATCTGTAATTAAATCATTTCGTATTTCATCAAATGGAAACCGTAACAATTCATAGTTTTGCCATTCGTTGTACTCTGCCATAGGCCACTGAACAATTTTAATTTGATTGGTTTCGCAATTTCTAGGGCAATGTGTCAAGAAAAATCTCATGTTATATTGGAAATTGCCTCAACTTCAGATTGGCAATTCGTTACATCTAAGCCAGATTTTTGTACACACGATTCTCTCGTATACGAGTTAAATCTTGATGTCATCCTTTGATTTTTTCGAGAATTTGTTTTAGTTTTTTTTTCTTATACAGATACATTTTCCTGTAAGGGCATGGGAATTTGTATTCAGCACATCCAGTAGAGACGGATTTTTCTTAGTGATTTTAAATGCAGTCTTGGATATCGCGATTTGCGATTCGTGAATCTTATGACCTTGGAATAAGGTTGTGATGCGTTGGAATCGTTTCGCCAAAGTGATGAATACATTCTGCACCTGTTTGTTGCAAACGTGTTTTTCGTTAGTAAGTAAACTGCAAATTTATGTGCTTTGTACGTTTTGCGATAGAATACAAATATATCGTGGTTGTGAGTCTTTGCGATAAGTGAAAGCAATTTCAATGAAACACAAACACTCACGTAATAAAAATAATAAAATGTCTAAAATTCCTTTCCTTTGACCGATGACAGTGTTAAACTGAAATGAAATATAGTCAAGCTACTTGGAAATAGAAGTAAATTGTTAAGATTTCTAAAGCTTACTTAGTTTCGTTGTAATAAATTATGTTAAATAAACGTTAACAATAAGAATTCTTATGATTTTTTGAATATCATCATGGTAAATTAACGATTTCGCAATACCTATCTACCCGTTTAAACTGTAGCTGACATAAATTGCACGCGAGTTTGATAAGTCCATGAGCGAAGAATATATTGTAAATATTACTTTCTCAATTGCACCTTTATTTCTCTAAGATTATTTTACAAGACGTTTACGTGATTTTCAAGACTTGAATAATTGCAATTATACATTTCGAGACAGTTTCAGTTCGTCATTTAGTTAAACGACTATTATGAAGATAAAAATGGAGGTGATCGTGTTTAAATAATGGTATATGACATTGCAAATGCCATAGCTCAAGACATTATAACGTTATATACAAAAGCGAGAGACACATGCCATAATGAAGGAGTGATTCAATAGAATCATAGGAGTCATTCATACAGTAGCTATTATTTAGATATTGCAGCACGAGTAAGTTCGACTTCCAAAAGCAGTCAAATAGAGCTGTCACACACTCACAACCTATTTCCTTCCATTTTGTTGGTGGAATACCAAAAGATCAATGTGTTAGTTATGCCCTTGAAGCCACTTCGAATACTGATAGAGGCGGACCCTCTTCTTCACAAAAGCCAATAATTTTCAAGTTCGATAAAATGTTAAATTCTTGATTTGCACCAGAACCATTCTATTTCTTCACAAAAAAGTTCCTGTAACATTATTTCTAACATTTTTCGGTATTTCTTCTATTAGAGCAGCATGAGCTTGCCCTGAATCGTTTTGACCCTATTAGCGCCACGCGTCCATCGGCAGACATGCGTTTTTGTGCGTGGCGTGTGATAGCGACGGCGAGGCGAGTGGTGCGCGGCGATGTGGGTGGTCGCGAGTGGTCGGGTGCGTGCGGTCCTGACCACATGCCGCCACGCGCTTCGCAGACGTTAGTGCGCGACCGCATCAGCCATCGTCGCCGCCGCCGTCATCGTCGCCGCCACCGCCACCGCCACTGCCACCGCCACCGCCACCGCCACCCCCACCGCCACCCCACCATTACCTCCACCACTACCACCGCCACCGTCACCGCCACCGCCACCCCCACCATCACCTCCACCACTACCACCGCCACCGTCACCGCCACCGTCGCCGTCGCCGTGTAACTCGCTCGCGCCCTAAGGTTGCTGCTGGCCCCCAGTTCTCGCTTCTGCGACGTCCCCGACCACCGCTGCGGTTGTCGCCGTGATCGCGTCTGCACAATCCTGACGCAGCCGCGGTCCGCCGTGCGTGACGGTCTCACACCGCCCTCACATGCACTCAGGAAAGAAAGCATATCGTCGTACCAATTAGCATTCTACTATAAACTCCATAGTGGCAGTTTCACAAAGGGACGAAAAATAACATTGCCTTTTTGTTTTCAGTCTTATTGAAACTATAAAATGGGAAATATTAGATTTAGTTCTTTACTGTTACTTATTATTGTTCTTTAATAATTATATATTTCAAGAAATGAAAAGGAAGTGGAAAAAAATGGAGTTAAATGGAGTATGCTATGTATCATGGCGATGTGGCGGCTACAGAAGGTGCAGGGCTCCATATTCGGAATTTTGACTGTGTGTAATTTGTGTAGTTTATAGGTATACTGCGAGTTTTCTAACTCTGCCTCTCAAGGCCCGTCTTCACGATGGAATATGTCACGGTATTTCGCGTCTTTCTCAGTCGTGCCGTAGATATCGCAGGATCGCGTCTGTAGCAAGCAGTGCTTGCAAACTTGCGATTTCTAGCGGGACGACTGAGAAGACGCGAATGCCATGTGGTATTCCATCGTCGCCATAGAGGCTTGGAGGAAGAGTTAGAAAAATCGCACTATAGTTTCATACGTGAGAGTTGTTTCAGTTTTTTTATTGGATTGCTTACATATATTTATAATATTGAATATGTATTTATATTTTAATTACAAATAATTTTCAATAAAATAACTAAGTCGTAATCCCTACAAAATAACATGAATCGTCCTTGTGAATAAGGGAAGAACTTATGAAAACTGCTTAGGTAGATACTGCGGAATTCGATAGTAAGCAACCAATCAATTAATGATGCCTTATTTTATATGAAGAGACTTAGATCATAAGACTTTCTTTTCCATCTGAACACGCAAATTTCGCTATGCTTCTTTCGCTATCTAGCAACGAAAGGTGTCGCTCGAGCGAGGAACAGGTGGTTATAATTAAACTCACAGGATTGAGAATATTTTACATTAAGTAAATCTTCAACATTGGTCGGCCGGCTTTACTTCTCCAACGGAAGGTGGACGATATTTTTTCTCTCCATACAAATCCACTTCTTCGATCGGGTTTCAACCGTGATATTATTAGTACGTTAAGCTAACCGAGGCTAAGGAAAGGAATGCCTTGCGTCCCATCACTATTGTTCTTTCCAGTGTTCAGTCACAGTGTTCTTTCTCATCTTATACCACAACACACCTCTGTGACCTGCCGTGTCTGCATCTCATCCCGGCGAGCAACCATCATCTTCCACGTGTTCGTTTCTCCTCCTGCTCATTTCCACCGTCCCTGCCTCATCTTCACCATCGCCGCCGCGGCCGCGTTGCAGCACGGCCTGCACGCGAACCAACGACGCGTAATCGGACGATAAAGTTTTATCACTCCTTTGTGTCGCCAGAGGTCAGGGTGCGCGGGCACCCCCGCGATTATATTCCCGCAGTGAGGCGAAACAGCTCTATATGCGAAACTGAACAGTTTATGTGATTTTATTTCCAAATAATGTTACATTGTCGTAGAACAGGGAAAGTCATGCAGAGCTGCAAAATGTCGATCTCGAGCTTTTGTTGCAAATACAGTTCTGGAGGTCCTTGAAATATTTCACATTTTCTCCTTCCTTCTTCTTCACTATTTTCATCTTCTCACACTCATCTGTCTAGATCGCTGGCTGTCAGTATGTGAAAAACTCTTTAAGTGTCTAAATCGTACAGGATTTCTACCAAAATACTGTGTATACGCTTTTAACGAACTGGCTCAATTTGAAGCACCGCGAGTTGTAAACGATTCTTTCAGCTCATACCATTCATTCAATTTTTTCATTATTTTTCTCTGGAAACTTTTCATTTAAAAAGAGGTTTTGATTTCCTGTGATATGCTGTAATTTCATTTAGGTTGAACTGTACAAATGCGCAACAGTAAGCATTTATTATTAACTATTTAGCAACTGAAAGTTTCATAATCGAGGTAAAATTATTTTACTTTTTTCTTGCTTATTATTAGCGGCTTTACGTCAGCTGCAACATCTTTCTCTCTGCAAAATCGTTGACCTGGGGGATCTAGGATTCGGGTTCCGACGATTAATGATTCGCTGCATACCTTAGTTTAATTCAACCACTGTCTAGGGGAAAATTTTATCTGTGCCGTGATTACGCCGATCAATACCAGGCGAATACAGAAGCAATAGCCCTAAAAACTGGCCATGAATAGCGCGCGATATTTCCTTCCTCGTTTTTGAAAATTCCTCTCCCCTTGCACACACACAAAACACCACACACACACCACACCACCACACCACACACACACACACACACACACACACACACATGCAACTACACTACCACACATGTCGAAATACTACCGTGATAAACTACCGTGATAAACATACACTACACCTAAGACCTAATGACCATGGCAGTACCGTGCCTTGACACCCCAAATAATCAATCAGTCGAACCTTTCATGCACTTTTTGTCGTTTCCGACCACTGTGCGGCCCACGCGAGCGCCAGGGCGGCACGCGGACGCATCCACGGTTATACGGCGGCAGAGGCGCTCGTTAAAGCGTGTTTTGCTACGCGTAATCGGATATCGTTAGATTCTAGATAAATTTATCACAATAATAAGCGCTTTCCAGCAGCCCATCCGGGACTGAGCAGCGCTTTTCGGAAATAATAGACATTTTCACGATCGGTAATCCACGCGCAGGGAGCAGGCGGGGTCGTGTCGAAGAGTTTGCAAAGGCGATTTAAGATGTTCTCGTGTTTACGACGTTTAGGTAATGAAATTGTACTTTTTGCATTACATCGATTCAAATAGATATTCATCTTGTTGTACGCAAGTATATTGTGAAATATTGGAGCTGTCGAGTGCTTGAATAAATGAGTATTTAAGAATCATGTACCGTATGGTCAGAATGATTGTTATTCAGATGCGCATTTGCAGAATCAGATAGACACATGTGTTTGTTTTAAGGTATTTACGCGAGACAATCACCGTGGTGTGTATGCTGTATTTTTTTTCGAAATACATTTGAATGTTTTTGTGTTGTGTTCTATTTTTAGGACACTGTGACCTTTCTTGGTGTCAAAAATATACGCAGTTAACACGCTGATATTTACGGTACATAAATTTTCAGGTGTTTTTTATCGATTGCCATTTGTGGAGCAGTGGTTGTCCAGTTCTGACCTTGTTCCGGCAGCTTAGTTCAGAAAATTTGCATGAAAATTAGTGCGTGCAAATGTGGCGAAAAGTTCACCGCCTTTCACTTGTGATCCATTAAAAAATGTCTCGTAGATAAGATTTCCTAATGAGAAATTCGTCATACTTGTTTGAGAACTTGCTTTTTAAAATTTTGCGAAGTTGAAAAGGAAACAGTTATTATTTCTAAACGTATTTTTAACCATCCTTATATGGTCGAACGACTGAACATGAATTCATAATTTATTTTCTCACTCTTCAGTACAATGGATGCCTGAGACAATATGCTCTCAAGTCAACAAAGAACATCTGTTTGGGTGGAAATCCAATTTGGGAGTCGTTGAATTGAAATGTTAAATCGTAAACGCTTAGTCCACTCCGTTTATTTGCTTTTATTTATTTTCTTTTTTTAAATTTTATTTCAAAGTTTTGGCAACTATGTACCGGTTGAAGAATTCTTCCCGGATCTATTCACATAGAGTTGCGAGTTCTGGGGATTGGTTCAGCGCTGTACCCACTGTAAGAAGACCCCACGGACGCGGACAAGACACCATGTTCGTATCGGGTTTCAATACCTGGACTATTTTAAACGAAGGCGTCACTTCAACCGTACGGGGATTTTTATTAATTGTATTCAATGTCTACGTGACGGATGGGAGAAATACTTTGTCCCCCTGTTTTTTGTGAGCCTAATACCTACCTTCACAATTTTACACTGCTTTTGTAATCAATAATTGATGTAGGCTCCTCATCGTAATTGTTTATTTTCGCATAAAGCTTTTTCGGCCGCATTGCGGCCATCTTCAGTGCTACAAAATAATGATAATAATAATAATAATAATATTAATAATAATATATCTAAATTACAAAAAATTTAAAACTTTTAAAGAATTAAAACTTTCAAGAATTGGATTTTAAAAGAGATGTAAAATGTGAAATGGACATATAGATTTTTTAAAAATGACAAATGAAAATTAAATAAAATAAATGGAATCTATTACAAATAATATTATGAAGCAAACTGGAGTGAAATAAAAGTATAATATAAATGTGTAGATGGAAACATAATTTTGAATACAAATGTACATTTTGAAAAGAGGTGAAAATAGAAAATGAATAAATATGTAACTAAGTAAATAAATGAATTAATAAATTTAGGTGAGCAAACTGACATACCTCTTAGAGGCGGCTGTGGGCCTCAGTCCAGACAGACAGCGAAGGGCGAAGGCATTGTACGCTATTTAAAGGAAACGTTCAATGGAGGTAGGGGAGAACGCGGGGTTTTTTCTAGGAAATGGCCATTGCGGGAAAGGCCCCGGCGGGTGGCGGAAAAGAGGCAGGCAGAGGGGTTAATGTGCTTTGGAAGCGGCCAGTTTCAGAAGAGGGGAGAGAGAAGGAATCTGTTCATTTAAAATAGTGTGTTGGGTTCAATACAGACACCGACGTCAAAATTTTAGAAATTGAAAACAGATACACACATAGACTTAAACTAGAAGCAATACACATTAATAATTTATTAAACAATCCCCAACACACTATTTTAAATGAACAGATTCCTTCTCTCTTCCCTCTCCTGAAACTGGCCGCTTCCAAAGCACATTAACCCCTCTGCCTGCCTCTTTTATGCCACCCGGCTGGACCTTTCCCACAATAGCCATTTCCTAGAAAAAAACCTGCGTGTTCCCCTCCCTCCTTTAATTGTTGCCTTCGCCTTTCGCTGTCTGTCTGGACTGAGGCCCACAGCCGCCTCTAAGAGGTATGTCAGTTTGCTCACCTAAATTTATTAATTCATTTATTTACTTAGTTACATATTTATTCATTTTCTATTTTCACCTCTTTTCAAAATGTACATTTGTATTCAAAATTATGTTTCCATCTACACATTTATATTATACTTTTATTTCACTCCAGTTTTGCTTCATAATATTATTTGTAATAGATTCCATTTATTTTATTTAATTTTCATTTGTCATTTTAAAAAATCTATATGTCCATTTCACATTTTACATCTCTTTAAAATCCAATTCTTGAAAGTTTTTAATTCTTTAAAAGTTTTAAATTTTTTGTAATTTAGATATATTATTATTAATATTATTATTATTATTATTATTATTATCATTATTTTGTAGCACTGAAGATGGCCGCAATGCGGCCGAAAAAGCTTTATGCGAAAATAAACAATTACGATGAGGAGCCTACATCAAATATTGATTTCATTGATAGCATCGTAAATGCCACACCATTTCCTACTACTGCTTTTGTATATTATGAAGAAGAAAAAAACAGTTTATTTTCATTGTGGGAGACACCAGAGTTGGTGGAGATACCTGATAGTAAAACCCTGTAATGCGACGTGTAGGTCGGTGCCGAAACTCACGTTTTAGCGGGAAAGGAACACCTCCCTCTCAAGCACTACACCTACGGCACTAATGACCATAGTAGTTGGCGCGCTCGGGAACACAAAATAAATCTAAGCCTGCCCTCCTTGGAGACCGACTTCGTCAGTTTATCGCAAGTTTAATATTTCCCGGGCCTTAAAAATTTCAGAGTGCGGGCTCGTGCTCCGATTTTCTGTTCATCGCGTGTCCACGCGGCCGTGAGGAGGAGGAAGAGGCGGCGGCGGTGGTCGTGAAGCGTGACCTCCCCGCGTGCGGCCGTCGCTTACGACTTGTTAACGGCGCCCATTGTGTCCCGACGCGGACGCTCCGCGCCACGCCCTTCACCCCACATCCCCCTCTTCTCTTCCCCCTCTCCCGTTCCCCCTCTTCCCATCTCTCCTTCCCTTTATCCCCTTCTCCCCATCCCACTCTTCCCCTCTCCCCTTCACCACTTCCTCTCTCCCCTTCCCATTTTTCCGGACTCGGCATCCCCCTCCCCTCTCCCACCCCGTCCACCCTTCTCCCCATCACCCTTCGCCCCACCCCTGTCCCCCTTTCCCTCCCCATGGCCCCCTTCCTCCATCCCACCCGCTTCCCATCTCCATCATGCTCTTTCTTTACGCTCCCTCCCTTCCCCCTCCTGTCTATGAAATCGTTCTTCCAATACAGAGGTTGCCTTAACCCTTTTCAGTATCGCCGATTTGCCACTTTGATTCGTAGAAGAAAAAAAGGAAGTAGGTGTCGCTTGCAGTAGCGTTGCCACTTTTCTTGCATGCAAATTTTCCTTAAACTGTAAGGTTGGTTAATATATTTCCATAAATCTAATTGATGGTTTAGTGTGCTTGACATTCGTATCAAATATGGAGTACCTCAAGGTCTAGGTGTTGATTTCATAACATGAATATTACTTTCGTAAGGGAATGTTGGCTGCAAACAGCTCTGGAGATTGTAGGAGTACGAACATGAGTTTAGAAATAGTGAAACATTTAATGTGTTTTATTTTGCATTTAATGAATCGATATGTTTCTAATGCGACGATAATATTTCTTAACATGCGATGTTTTCAATGTACCCACATTTACACTGTGATGCAAATGAAATCATAAGACTTTTAATAGAACTATTTTATAGACTCTGTTTATAATAAAATTTCCACGTTTTGCGGTTTCTTAGGAAAATTAATTTCTGTAGGAAGAGTCTTACCTTGTAAATTCTACGACACTCACTCGCTCTTTGTGCTGAACATGTCACCTTTCTCCGGATATTCGCGCCACGGGCCGCTCCCCGTCGTCTCCATTGTGTCCTCCGCCTGCTCATTTGCTTCTGCATCACACCTCGTTCCTTTCTATACTCATCTTCAACCTCGCCCTCTCCTGCTCTTTGCCCGTCTCCGTTCTTCTTACCAATTCCCACCCTATACTCCGCTTATCTAAAATTGCCTCTTGCTGGCTCCATAAGAAACCTTTCACTGCTTTCTCTCTATCTCACATGCTTTCTTACCTTTTCCTTCTGCTTCTCTGCCCCTTCCCCTCTTCTCAACCTCTCAATTCTCTTTCTCGACCTGCTCCTCTCTACTTCTTCCTGTCCCTCTCCATTCTCCGTACTCTTCGACCTCTCTGCGTCACACTGCCTCGCCTTGTCCCACTCCTTTTTATTTCTCCCTCCCTCTCCTCTCTCTATCCTTCACTCTTCCTCTGCCCTATCCTGTCCTTCCCTTTTTCACCCCACCCTACCTTTCTCCGTACTGTCCCTCCGTGTCTTCCACGCTCCTTCCCTCGCCTCCTGGCCTCTTTGTGCCCTGTCGTTTCTATCTGCCCCTTGCCCACCTCAGCTCAATTTCTTGCCACCCCCGCGATACCTCTCATCTTTGCCCTTCTCTTCTCAGTCCCGACTTTCCTCTCTGAATCCCACTTTGCTCTTCTAGACCCGGTTTTCCTCCTTTGACCTCGCCCTGCTCCCTCTCAGCTCCGGCTTTCAACTCTAATCCCTGCCGCTGCTCTCTCAGCTCCGGCGTGCCTCTCTCATCTCCGCCCCGTTCCCTCTCAGCCAGGGTTTTTCCTCTCTCATCCCTGCCCGTACTCCCTCTGAGCTCCGGCTTTCCTCTCTCATCCCCTCCCTCTCAACCCCGGTTTTTCCTCTCATCCCCTCCCGTGGTGCCTCTCAGCCTCTGCTTTCCTCGGTCTTCCCCGCCTCGCCCTGCCCTCCCTCCCTGACTGCCCGCTGTCGTGGCGCTCGTCCGTTCCGGCGTGGCGGCCGGGCGGCTGCTGGGCGCTGCGCTTGGGCAGCTGACGAGCTCAGGGACGCGGCGGCACGGCGTCGGGCGCGGTGCGGGCGAGAGAGATGGCGTAAGCGTGGTTCCGCTCCGGCTCCAACGCGCTGCGCAGTTTTCCAGCAAACGGCCTGTGCTCTGGAAGGCCGGGCCGGGAGTCTTTTTTGTTTTTTGCATCACGTTGCGTTTTTAGGAAATGTGTAACAGCATGGAACACGTCACCTTACAACACTGTTTCAGTTTAGTTTTATTTCTTCTATTGTCTGACTTAAATCGTTATATTTGGCCTAGTCATTCAATGTTGTAAAGGTTATTATTTTGCTATCGTATCACAAAATAATGTGTATTTTCCTCAAATGGTGAAATGTTAATCGAACAAACGAATTATATGAACATTATTTAAGAAGGAAAACAAATCCGTTACAATTAGCTTCAAAGGGGTTGGAATGCTCTTTTAAATTCATTCTTGTTTTCCTCGTCATCAATTTGTTTTTCACTAATTTCTTCAATAAAATGTAGCATGTAATTCTAAGTATTGTTGTTTCACTTCAAATATCTGTCCAATACATTCATAAACGTTTGATCGATCAAACGGTCAAGACCAAATTGATTCTTTGTCTGATGTTTCCGGACGCGACAACTTCTATGGCCATCAGTCCTAATAGAGGCGAATTTATTATTAGGGATGTGAGTTGGTCCTCTTTTCATCAGATGGTGAGATCCGGCGCCGACGTACCGTCAGCTGACGAGGATTTTCTCCTCCAGAACCTCCTCCAGCGGGACCTCCCTCCCGGCGAGGACAAGCTCTAAGTTCCCGACAGAACTCCCGACTTGTGTAATTGTGTAGTTCCTGTAAGTGTAAGAGGAAAGTATAAGACTGACACTAATCGTAAGAAGAGGACGAAAAGATCCCGCTCCGACCGTGACCCACTTTTTAGGGTACTGATCCTGTCTTCGCCTGGTATTGATAGGGGAAAATACGGAACACTACCGATCAGATTCTTGGCGGCCGCGTGAATTCAGTTTAGAGCAGTTTATTTCAACCTTATTTTAATAACGTGAAGACAGCTTATTTTAACCTCGCTATGTAGCTTGTATCTAAACATCACCGCAAACGGTACCCAATCATCGCCCCGTGGCAACCGTCGCCCCAAGTTTTCGCGATCAGAGTTGAAGAGCAGTGGTGTCAAGGTCTACTGAAGGCAGTGGCACGAGTCGTGGCTCCGTAGCATGCCACGAGTTTCTCTTCGCAACAAGCGTCGGGAAAGGGAACTATTAGTAACCCCGCCGCTTTACAATACGGATGGCGTTGTCTCTGGTGGCGGGGTGACGAATTGCGTGAAGAGGCGATTTCGTCGTGGCGCTCGGGACACGGACTTCCGCTCGTGGCATCGACCTTGGCAACACTGTCGTAGAGGAAGCGGCGATGCTAAACTCAGTCGGTGGTCATGACCGCAGGTTATGAGGCAATCTGCTTCACACCAAGGTAGGGCGTGTTCTTGTTAGTGAAATTGCCATTTGAAATTTCGACTTTTCTGGCGCGCTGCGTTTCCATGAACCCGTTAATTATTTTTCAAAGGATTTCATTAGCGTCGTAGACACACGCGTTGCCTTTTACGAACGCCGCTTATTAAAACGGCGCTCCAAAACGGTCCAAGAGTCCTTTTTACGGCAGCCCCCGCACAATTACTTAGCGCGGGCGCCTTGAAACGTCGCCGGGCCTCGCGCTGGCAGCTGTGTCGCAGTGCTTCTTGCGAAGGGGCCAGCGCGCGATTCCGGCGTGAGACCTGCTAGCCGTGCTGTTGACACATTATTCGGCGAGGCCAGTTTCTGAAATACACGGAAAACAAAAAAGGAATGAGAGTTTCATTGCTCTGGAATAGTCAGGAGAAAAATCAGGTAATTTATTCAAGAAATTTTAAAAGTCAGTGAACATTTTGCGAGGGTTATAAAACTAGATATTGTTCCTTCAAAACAGCATAACGTTTTGGCTTGCTGTATTTGTATTTGTTGAGGAAATATTGTTTATTTGTACTTTGGCAGAGCAAAGTTAGAGAGCTTATCAATAAGCATCAGAAGAGCTTTAATATTTCTGTAAAATTACAAATCTTATGAGAATTATTTTAAATGCACTAGAAAATCGGGAAACGTCTATGGAATGTTCCAAGAGTGACCACGCATGGCTAGCTCTTCTGCGCGTGCGCAGTGTGCTCCCACTACAGGAACGGCAGGGAGTAAGCGACTCTGATGGTTCTTTCGCCACGTGCAGTGGTACGTCATGTGACCTGCTCTGAAGCAATCAGCTTGCGAGGATTTGTTTACTTTCTCACAACCAGCGGTCGGCGTTGACGATCATCTGTCTCACAGGAAGTCGCGGAAGCGATAATTGTGGCTGTGGCGAATGTTATGAATATGATAGCAAGACGTGTGTTTGCCTGGCAGGAAGTGTTAATGTTTTGAGATCTTTTATGCAGGTGGTGTCATGAGCGTAGTAATGAGTGGCAACAGCGCATCGAACTGCCAGGGTCGCTTATACGCTGCCGGTACTGTAGTGTGTGTCGCTCGAGCATGAACGGTCCAGGGGCGTAGCAAGGCTGATGCAACCTGTGCGCGGCACCGGCACTCCCGAAGCCAAGGGCCCCGAATAAGAACACCCGCCGGCCACCAATAAAGATGGCAATAGCTATGGGTTTCCACTTTTGCCCCCTGTATCCGGGACGTAGTTGAGCCTCTGGAACGGCCATTATGTGCACAGATATCTCGTGCGTACAAGTGGCGGTTTCTCAGGGGAGGGAATGTCCTCCTCATACACTTTCTTCTTTTGAATGTAATGACTAAATACAATATGTTCTTTGACGTAAGAGGAAAATGTGTATTTTTTTTTACTTCATCGTTAAAGGTAATTGTCTTTGTTCGGATTTGTAGTGCTCGCTTTTTTTAGGCGACGCAAAAACTCGAACTCGCTTTGAGGAGGAATGTCCAGCATTGCTTCCTCCCGTGTAGTAATGGTCCATATGGCTCAGCGCTCCGGCGGGAAGACGGAGAAACGTTTTTTGTTAGTTTGTTCCAACCTTAGCAGAGAGCACTATCGATCTTTTGCGCATGTGCTAATGTACTGAAGTGATGGAAGGCTTGAACTGAGCATGAACAGAAGATCGATAATGCTTTAACGTTCGAGGTGTCACAGACTCCCTATTGCATTTATACGGCTTGTTCGGAGGAGATCCCCTCCGTTACCATCTATTGCCAGCTATTGGAACTAAATAGGGAGTTTTTGCACGCTTTTATCGATCTTCTGCGCATGCGCAGTTCAGGTTTTGGGTCACTTTTGGCCATCTGCGCATGCGTAGAAGATCAATAGTGCCGTCCGCTATGGCGTGCAAAAAATGAAAGCACGGCACCTGCTTGGCTCCCACGCGTGCATGAATCATGGGCCAAGACGGAGGAAGAGGCACGTATTATAATCGCACACCCGTGGCAGCACCGTAGGCAGGCGAAAATAGGGCAAATCGAACCGATACGTCACACTTTCATTTACTTCCGCATGTAATCTAATTTCTTGTATGTTTCATTTAAGTAATACTATTTGCATGACTTTTGTCCTCTTACTTGCATGCAAGGGCGGGCCCAGCCGATCATTTTGGGGGACAATCATGGATTTTTGTAAATACTTAATACATTTGTTGTTATATTTTATACTTTTAGTGCATATATGATACTAGAGAATGTTATTATTTAAATAATTAAATAATTCTAACATAAATATTTAAATAAATTGTGTCAAGTAAAGGAAGCTAACAAAGAAAACTCTAGGACCTTTGGGGGGGCATGGCCCCCTCCCCCTGGATCCGCCACTGGTGCGAACTTTGCTTGGCCCTGGCGTCTTGGAGCGTCCAACCTTCAGCGCGCCGCAGTCTCCTTGCTCCTCCCCCGCCCACGCAATATTCCGCCGCTTGAGCCTCCGGTACACAGCGGGAAGCGCCTGGCGCGCGCAGATGCGGGGCGCCGAGCGAAATCTTCCGCGGAAAGGTCAAAGAACGCGTGAGATATGAAAAGGAAATAGCACGGAAATTCGTTCGTCCCGACTTCCGCGGCCGTTCTCCAGTTCAATTTGAAATGTAATGAAAATAGAGTTGTGAAGGTTTAAACCGTTGATGGATCCATGCAAATGTCGCTGGCAACTGTGGGTTCGTTGTGCCATTTATACTTCTGAATCAGTGACTTCTAACTCTTTCGGGCTTTTTCGTTTAAATCGGGCGATACACAGAGCAGTAGATGTTACGAGTAGAATATTTTGCTTTCCGGTGGTAAATATAACTTCCCCTTTTCATATAATCACAAAACTTTATTTTTAACCAAATATTTGTGATTCAAGAAAATATACTAAATATAACCCATGATTATCTGGGGACTAACATACGTTCTCAGGTAACGGAGAAATTAAACGCGTGCTGTCCTTTGTTAATTGGAAATATATTTCAAAATATTAATCTAAAGCTTGTTTGTATATTAACATAGGGCATTACACGAGTAAATTTGTTAATCCGAACAATGTAACTTCAAAGCGAGTGTTCCTTTACGAGAAGTCACGCAAAACCAAGGCTTTAGGAGATGTTATCTTTTAATTTTATGACGACAAAAATATTTCATGAAATATTAGGATCCTTTATTGATCACTCCTTGCTGTCAGCATTCTGTCTGTCAAAAGTTCCCTTACTCCGCGAGTGAAACGCGTATTTCTCCCCGCGGTCGGTACGATGAAAGGTGTGACGAAAAAGTCACGTATTTTACAACTCACGGAATACGATCCTTTAAGAAATCCGAAAGCCGGGCATCCGAAGTCTTGTGCTTCCTTTTATGCCCTGCCGCGACGTTTCTTTCTGCGAGACCCAACTCCCTCTACACGCGAACTCTTTTTCCCGGCGGCGACGGCGCGCAGTGGTCCATGATGGACGAAAAGCGTCAACGCAAACCTATCGTTATTTATGCACCAACTGCATTACAAGGGTTCTAATGATCGACTGGCGTCAAAATGCCCGAGGGCTTTTGTCGCCCGAGATCATTAGAACCAGTTAACACCCATGGTACATAAGAGATGTTATTTTTTGCCCAATTTTAATGATTCAGATACACTTACTAATTAACTAGATGATAACTATACTTTTCATTTTTCCCTCCCATAATTTCCTCTCATAATTGCCTTCATAAGAGAATATCATTAAGCTCTTTTTCGTATTTCCCTCATAACCATGCTTCTCTCGATCTTGGTAAATTATGCAGTGTATTTCGAACTTCGTATCGAAAGTAATAGCAAGGAATAACGTATCAGTACAAAATGAAATTTAGGGCAGCGTGTGTGAATCATTAATCAGTAAGGGCAATTAGCTGTTAAAGGTAAGATTTTGCAGGCATACATACATGAATACTTGGTTTAAAATCTTTTTTTCTTTAATCTTCTCGAGTATTTTTTCTCTTTTGTGCGTGAAAACTTGAAAAGATAAAATGATTGCTGTTTCTGGGTACGTACACTGCTGTGGTTACTAGGCCCGTTAATGTAGTGAACGTTTTTACGGCTTGGAGTTGGCGAACCTCCCCTGATGGATGGGTAGATCCGCGGTCGACCTACAAGTTGGAAATTTCCCCTCCAGGTATCTCCCTCAAAGGGGAAAAGCTCAAAGCTGTCGACTTGCGTGATATTGTAGTGCGTGCATGTGTTTGTGTAAGGGGAGAGGGTAGGACAAGGAAGAGGAAAGGAAGATTGCTTGCAGTTCGCGTCGTCTGTTTGTTACTGTACTTATTCGGCATTCGCCTGGTATTTATTGGAGAAAACATGGAAAACTTCCCGTCAGAGCATCCGGTCACCAGAAATTCCTCCAGACAGTGGCTGAAATCGTCCCAGCCTTGTACGAGTATCGACAATCCGTCTCCGCTGAGACTCGAAGCCTAGGATCTCTCGGTCAGAGTCGCTGCTTAGACCGCGGCAGAGCTTCTAGCTCTGTGCTTACTCTGGCGGTTGAAAAGAGAAAAAGAGAAAATATTAACACAATCATTTGAAGGTACGCATTAATGTGCCGATGTGTCTGTTATATTCAGTCATTAAAAGATAATCGTTAATAGTGTGCGAGACATTCAAACAAAGTTCTAACATGTCCCACTTATGCAATACTAGAGAGGTGACCTGTGGTGTTGTGCTCACCTTGAAAAAAAGAATACCTGTCTTAAATTCGTAGTCATTCCACAGGAAATTTGTGATGGACGGAGCTTTTCTTATTTTTCTTTCTTTTATTTCTCATTCCCATTTCCCCTACCTCGAATTCCACCTCTGTCATATCAAATTATGGAGCCATGCATATACGACCAAAAAGGATACAGAAAGTGGTAACTAGAATTTGAGTTATTCTCTTATTGGGTTGAAGATGTCTGTTTATCACTTGAACTCACTTCGTAGAAGTTTATCACTTGACACTTTACTTTTATTAGTTTCAAATTTCAAGCGTCCAAGTTCGATTTTCAAATGGACTTCAACACCCTCCGATATTTTACTACAAATAGAAGAGGCAAAGTAGGCAATTTGAGTACCTGAGATACAAATCATATGTTGCACGTACAAAATGGTTTGAAAATGTTGAAACGTATGGCTAAATATTCTCTTAATTTGGAATCTGATTAGTGTTGGCAGTACTTGCACACTATATTTCAAGTTGGGTTGGAGAAAAGTGGAGACATTGTTTTGTTGCTTCGAATACACACTTCTTATGCAGGTCTGGAAAGGGGAAAGTTTTGAAAATCTGATGATGCTGGAGTAAGTGAAGATTTTATTTCCAAATTCACGTATCTCCGTATCCGCTTTTTCTTCTTCTTCTGATTTTACGTATCAACTTATAGTTAAGACGCGCCTCCGTCCTGCTTAAAATCGTCCCGAAAAATATATTTTCTCCTATCACAAATGTTATCCGAAAAGAGCTGAAGCCATTCTTGAACCGTAATGGGCTTAGCCAGTATCGTTAAACATAATTGTGAATACGTTACTTTTCTGAAAAATAATTGTTTCATGGAAATACGTAATTTTGAAAATAAATTCTTCATTTTGTACTCCACGTTTCGTGGATTATGAACCACTGTGCAGCTTCGGCGACCGTAACGTTGCGAGGGACTGCAGCTTCAGAGGCCTATGATGGATTTCGAGGAGACCAGTGCTCCGGGAAATGTTTTTGCAGCCTCGGAAAGCAGCATTTCAGCAGACGGTCCGCGCAGTCTGGTCTGCACCCCCCCTCTCCATCCACCATTGCAAGACGGACAGGCGGACGGATGGACAGGCGTGACCTGAAGACGGGCGTGAAGGCGACGTATAATCGTCGGGCGCTGCGGTGATGGTGATTTTAAAAGCTTTGGTGACTGGTGAAATCTGCAGCACGTTGGAAGGTGTCTAGGGTAATTTTTGTTGAATCGCTGTCAGAACCAATGCACAAGCGAGCATTGGTTACCTTTCTAGCTTGCCCGCGAGACAGAAAACACTCTGAAAAAGAAAAAAAAATGCAACATTTTCAAAACATATTGTTATAACATATCTAAGAACATAGGAAAATAGTTGTAGATATATGGAATACACGAACCCGTAAACATATTGAAATAATATAATACGTGGAGATAAATTTGAAGTTTTAGAGGTCCTTTGAAAAAAGTATATCTAGAAAAACTAGGATAAGTATATTATTGGATTCACATTTTAATACAGCTAGTATAGTATAGTTTGAATACATCGTTTACAGTTTCCTTTAAAAAGAAATTTCACCTCAATATGCGGAAAGACACTCGTATAAACATCCCTAAAAGCTCTGTTCCCTCATGCATTATTCTGAAAACTGTTTGCAATGTATACATTTCTTGTATGTTTGTAAATATACTTTAGCCTCAAAAGAAAGGACATTGATTTTTCTTCTCAGTCTTCTTTGATGTTTATGTCACGAGTGGAGGGTATGGAATTACATATTACAGAATGAACAATCGACCAACATCTTCCCTCCACTTTGTAAAACATTTACAAAGGTAATGAACGTTCCGTAATGAACGTTCTATTTCGAACTCCTCCTCTAAGTAAAATATCTCTTTAACACATTCTTAAATATTAAATACAAAGTTTGTTTGGATTAATATTTGAATACCAATTTTTATTTCATATCAATAATATAATAACCATTAAAATTTGTTTTCAATATTTTATTAATAATTTCAGATATGTAACATTTGATTTTTACATTACAACAGAACAAAAAATAGTGAACCTATTGTTTTTTGAATGATCCCGTTCGAAATGTAAGTAAGAAATCTGACTAAGGCTTTAGGGGCAAAGTGGGGATGAGATTGACAGTTAAAAATGCTTATGGCATAGATAACATTGCTAATCAATGGCACTTCCGGAGACGATGTGGGAAGCCGACAGCGGAAGCTGTTCCGGTTGCGGCGTTGTAGGCAACTGTTTGGGAGCATCGGGCCGTTTCGCACTCCGCCTCCGTAGGTTTTTTTTTAAGTCGTGACGTCATGACCCTCGAATTGGCACCATTGCCGCAGCTCCGAACCCACGCTGCACGTGCTCTTTGGGTTTTTTGTTGCCGTGCCGTACGTAACACGACGCACGAGAGTGATATTCAGGTCATCCGCATTGGAATACTGCCGGCAGCTTCAAGGGGATTCGATGCTCCGTAGAGGCATAGTTCGGTGGACGCGGTATTTCACGAAGAGGCAATGTTCTTGTTTAGTTCTTGTGTAGGTTTGGTCACGTTTTTATGACTGTAGGGTGTGAGTTCGGATAGCTCAAAGTCGATGGTGAAAGACGTGTTGGAGCATTGATCATGTTTACAGAACTTTGGAGATAAATGGAACCATACAACACTGATCAGGATCTGGCATTGAGAACAAATAAAGAGAAGAAACATTCATTTGTATCTGCAGTGAACAGATACCTTCATAATTTATTCGAAATTGCTTGATCTCACGTCACACAGAATTCTGCTGTGAAAAAATCGATATAAAGTCAGATTTCCCGTTTTAGTGTATTAGTAATTATAATTAGCACAAAATATTAATGCTATTTTAAACAAATTGAATGTTTTGTGTACGATCCTTTTCTTGTAAAACTTGTGTTTGATTTGTCTTATCGCAAAGATCAGCTCCTATGGCTTCATTGTTCATGAAGAAACATTGTTTTGATTTATTTTATAGTAGTTTATGATTTTGTTTAATCTGCACTGTTATGTGCTATTTTATTGAGGATTTCGAACGAAAACCCTGAACGTAACTCCTAGAAAAACTTTGTTAGCCATTAATAATTTTTTTGTTCGTTATATAAAATGCATACTTTTTGTTGCTATTTTTTGTATTTATGTCGTTTTAATTTTAAATGTTTTACTTCTCACTTTTTGCCTGCCACGATTTTCTATAGAATGTTTTTCTCCAATTTCATCCTCAACGATTTCTTCATCCAATACCAATGCTTGTAAGTCCTGAACGCGTTCGTGGAACTTTAGCGGAAAGAAAACGTTTACGGGGAAACCAAGCCCAACGGGTGCGTTGAGCAGATGCTTTGTGGGTTGAATTGCTTTGTGCAGCGCAACAGTTCATTTCGAGCCTCTTCCTGTCGCCCAGGATCCATAGTTCTGCTGTAAGTGTTTCTATATCTGCGTACTTAGGAGATTTTTTAACTGTGATGAGATTGAAGGAAAAGATAAAAAAGAAATAAGGGTAGCGCGTGCTACGTGACTCATTGTTTAACATACTACTCCGGCATTTGTCTGGGCATTGACGGAAGAAAACGTCGGGAATCGATCGATGAAATGATCAGGTGAATTCAGCCTTTATGATTTTTCGTTAGTAGAATGGCTTGACTGTTTTTAACTCGAATATCTCCCATTGTAGGAAGCGGAAACTCAGTCTACGAAGTAAGCAGTCTAGGATCTCCGTCAGTGGCAGGATCCAGGGGGGAGGGCATGCCGCCTCCCCAAAGGCCTAGGGTTTTCGTTTGTTACCTTCCTGTGTAATGCATAATGGATTTAAACATTTGTATTAAAATAATGTAATTATTTAAACAATAATATTAACACACACTACAAAAATAATGTACAATATAATAAATATGTTTATTATTAATGAAAGTCTATGATGAGCCTTGCCCTCAAATGATGTACTGGATCCGTCCCTGATCTCCATAAGGAATGAGCTATAATAATCCTCGATTTCGATGAAGATTGTCGAAAGCAAAATAACATCTACGAGGAAATCACAGCCACCAAATGAGTGGCAAGCGAATCGCGGTTGAACGTGAGTAAACAACGTGCTGGGTAACGGGGTTGTTGGGCGCAGCAGCCATCACGATGCATCGCCACACGGAAGGTGCCACGCGGAGGCAGGCTGCCAGCAGCGGCACTCTTGACACTCGAGCAGTCCTCCAACGAGAGCACTCAGGCGCGGGCCAGCGACCGCTGTATAATGGGAGCGAATTCGAAGTGTTGTACGTGTTAAGATACTGGGTTTGAGTTCATTGAGGGAAATAAAAATCGCTAATTTTTTACCCCGCGTAATGACGTGTCCCCGCGAACGAGTGTTTTCCTGACAAACGGTTGAAGTAGATGGATAAATGGGAGACGCGTGGAATGCCTCGTAAAATTCAAACTTGTACTTGTTAAGTAGGAGAGTGAAGTTAGCTTAGTAAAAAAAATCGTTAGTGTGATTTGGCCAATTTTATCCTGTTCGTTCGTGCATTTCCAAGTCGACGGTGATACTCCAGCCTTTGGGCTCCGCGATTAACATAAAACATCCGTGACTCCGGCCAACCGAAAATTTCCAATGCGTTTTATACCAAACTTAGTATACGATTGGCTGTGTTGGCTTCTCTGCTGTCGCTACTAATGTGCGCCAGGAAAGTCTCTCCGCACCGAGCCGAGTCAGGTTTTCCAATTATAAATTTCATTTATGTTGGTAGCAACCAGATCATTTGGATGAAATTGAAGGAGAGAGCACTTCCAGCATAGTGATGAGAACGCAATTTACGTTTACTTTTGTTACAAGCTGCAGCTCGTGCTACCAACATAATTTCTGTTGCTAGCAAGGTGCCACAGCGGAGAGACATTCTGGCGCATTGTGGTATGAAGAACTTTTACTTAATAAAATGCGCGCATTGTCTAGATGTTCTTTTGATCCGAATGCTTTAGCTGTTTGTCAAAAAAATGCTCCTTCCGCTTCAACTGCAGCCGCCAGTCCCGTCGTCAACTACTGTGAACATTTAGCCACGTGAGTGTAGCGAATGTTTTATCTCGAGTCTGATGGTGTTCTCCCACGCTGGATGATGAGATTCGGCGCCGACTTACAAACCCACTTGCGGTGGATTTCAGCCTTCAAAAATATTCCTTTGAGGGACACCGCCTCACTAGGGCCTGAATCTAAAGTTTCTGCTGGGCTTCCGTCATATGTAGTAGTGTAGTGCAAGGGAAAGTGTAAGTAAGGGGGTGAGGAAAGGACAAAGCAAAGGAAAGAAAGGTGTCGTGAGGTCCGTTGCCCGTTTATTAAGGTACTGCACCGGCATTCGCCTGGTGATATTCGGAGAGACAACGGATATCTACCAGCCATTGCAAGCGGCTGCTACCGAAACCTAGGATGTCCCAGTCAGAGTCGCTGTAGAGTCAGCGGCGATGCTCGCTCTAAAACTCGGCCGATTCAGATATGCACAGGATTCGTGACAGCTTTTCAACACCGTCCGAGGAAACATGAGCGTCTGTGGTCGCAGCCATACTAAATTCATTGTAGCGAATATATTCAGTCGGTTCCCGATTCTCTTTCAATATATGTATCCTTGGTTGTTCCTGCTTTGAATGTCTATGCGCGAAAACACGTTTCGAGTCTAGTTTTGTTTAACTCCTAGAAGACAGGTAGCAACACACTGTCGCTCTGACAAAGGCTTGGAACTGAGAGTCCGAAAGGGGGAGGAAGGAGATACTGTGGGTCGGCCGACGAGGTGGGAACACGAAACTTGGCAAACTATGACCGCTACGGGGTTTCATTGTTATTAATTTTGTGTCAAAACCAGTTAAAACTGTTTACGACGTATGGTAAAGAAGTGTATCTCAGTACCGGCAGCTTATAAGCGACTCTTGACAGTTCAGTGCACTGTTGCCACTCTACTATGCACATGGCACCACCTACATCACAGATAAATTAAATCTCTATACATTAAAATTAGGGAGTTTTTGCACCCTCAAACGTTAAAGCAATCGAAAGCGCTGTCGATCATCTGCGCATGCGCAGTTCAAGTTTCGCATCACTTTTGTGCATCTGTGCATGCCGAGAAGATCGAGATTGCAGTCGTTCGCAGTTTGCTAAGGCGTGCAAAAACTCCCTACTTACTGACAGGCA
The DNA here is from genome assembly GCA_031308135.1 of Acheta domesticus. Lineage (NCBI taxonomy): Eukaryota > Metazoa > Arthropoda > Insecta > Orthoptera > Gryllidae > Acheta > Acheta domesticus. The sequence continues at coordinate 89,393,426 of JAHLJT010003656.1, forward strand.
ATGACATATCTTGATATCATGTTCATTACTTTTGCCAAAGCCAAACCTTATCGCCTCTACGACTTCGTAAGGCGTGCGGCAACGCTGAACCCTGATTGTGAAGTAAATAAATCCTCGCCAGCTGATTGCTTCAGAGCAGGTCACATGACGTACCATAGCACGTGGCGAGAGAAGTGTCCGAGTCGTTTATACGCTGCCGGCACTGAACAAAAATACCTACAAGCGAAATTGGCAGCATTTGAAAACAATTTTTCGCTCCATTGGAAAATATTTATTTAACATACAATTTTTACCGTTTAACATACGACGCGGAAACTCGTAGAGGTGAAACGTATGGCCCCGTCAAAGGAAGCCCAGTTTGTCTATATCTGTTGGCTCAAATCCCGCTGTATGCTTTACGTTTTACAACTTAATGAAGAGAGGTTCGTGGAAAATTATGTTTTCATTTCGGAAGTGTAAATTGCATGTGCAACGTTCAAGCGTAAATAATAAAATCAGGTGTCCAAATTCAGAATGAAATCCTCGTTGACATTGCGTAAATGAAATACGTCATTTAGGTCGACTACCTCTTTCCTAAACAAGGAAAATATAATAATTATTATTAATGCCATAAGTGAGTTTACCAGCGTTTCATTGCGCAGGCGAAATTTTTAATGAGTGAGTACGATGGCACGCGTTTACTAATTTATTACTAGTTTATTATGCCCATACAGTGTGCGTTCAGCGTGCACATGTGTCATTCATCAATTTTCATTTCCCTGGAATCGCTAAAACAAGAAAGAAAATTGTTTCGTAAAGATATGTAGTTACTTGATTGACATTACTGTTACGAGAAAGGTTAATGTTACCTAATCCCATTTCATGGGTTATGAAATTAAAACTGCATTCGTTCAGAAAACGGGCGTTTGTCAATGGCTCCTCGTATGGTCAAACGAACTTTAATAGTAGTAAACTAAAAAAAAAGCTTATAACATGAAATTATGATTTTCTTCCTCCAGATGTTTGTTATTTTCCTAGTGTTCAAACTTCTCTGTCATCAGTTCCGTTTCTTCTAGGTCAATTTTCTTACGCAATTTTCTCTTGGTTCGACCTTCTTCAGTTCACCACTGCTACCATCCATCAGTCCATCCGCTCTGCTCCAGTCTCCAACCACGCGTTCACCCCACTTGAACGTATCTTCCTCCCGCCTCAAGGCACCCAGGAATGCCCCACAGTGCCCAGCTGCCAGCGCCTGCCCCGCCCCCCTTCCCGGCCGCTTGGTTCTCGGTCGTTCACCGGGCAGCCGCGTAGTGGCGCCAGTCGCGCGCGCTTCGCTTATCGCTCGCGGCGGCGGCGGTGGCGGCCTCGGCCTCGGCCAGGTGAGGCGCGGTCCCCTGCGCCTCCGCCGCCACCATCGCACAGTGGGCCGAAATGACGTCGAAAGAGCATCTCTTTTGTCCCTCATTTTTTAATTTTTTTAATTCTTTTTTTCACTGTTTTCTTTCTCTCTTTTACTTTTTTTTGTTTTATTTTTGTTTTTCGTTCTTTTCCTTCTCTATTTTCTCTTAGCCCTTCGTCTACATCTTCTTCTTCTTCTTCTAGTATTCTTTTCCTTCAAAGGCCCACACAAGATTGATATACGTGGCAGCTTTACTCGAAGGCTTTTGCGCATCACCGACTGTTGTCACGTTCATCTCCCCTCTCCCGGCCGCTGTCAGTTTAGTATATTTCTAATTAAGTTTGTGGGTGGAACAGAGTTGCTACTTTTCATTATAATATTAGGAATCCCTCGCGGTAATTTTATAAAGCATATTTTCGAGTTTTGAACGAACCTATCTTCATCGTGCAATACACAGATTTTGAGAATTTGACAGAATTATAGAATCTCTTTACTGAAAGTACGACCTTTTCTAAAACATGGATCTGCCTGTCTATACCAATTAGTTTGTTCGTTCGGTCCTTCCTTTGTCCGTCCGTCTGACTGAGAGTCCTTCGGTCTGTCCGCCCTTCCCTCCGTTTCTCTGCCGTCGTCTTCCCGCCCTTTATTTTTCTCGTGTCTGTCTGCTTGACACTATCTGACTACAACAGTTTCCCACATTTCTCTCCATCCGACGGACGGACCGACCTTGAGACAATTCGTATACGTCCGCTCGTCCGTCAGTGCTTCTCCACGCCCAAATCGACGCGCCGCCTTTTGATTTCCGATCATTTCCACCGCTTGGCTGCGCGCACCCATTGCGGACCAGTGTGTGAGTGCGAGCGCGCGGCCGCGGCGCGTGGTGGGGGCGGCGGCGGAGGCGGTCCGGTGCTCGCAGCCTCCTCCTCCTCCACCTCCTCCTCGTCGTCGTCCGCGGCGGAGGCCGGCGGCGAGGGCCTCCAGTGCGGGCGCGCGCGCGGAGCCAGGCGGTCGGTCGCAGGCGGAGGCGGAGGAGGCGCCAGCCGCCATGAAGGACCGCAGCGCGGGCGGAGGGCGCCTCGTGGAGGCCGCCGCCGCCCTCGCGGACTCGCTGCGCGCATGGGTAAGGAGGACGGCGCTGGCTGGCGCCGCAGGACTCATTGATGAGTGGTGCCGAGCGCGTCAACTGCTAAGCTCATTAGTCCTGCAAGTGTAGTCCATGTGATTGTCGCGGGAGGTGGGGGTGACTCGTTCTTCTAGTTTGTTTACTCTATTGGCATTTGTGGAGTGATGAGTGATTCCGTGCTCGTCAACTGCTAAGCTCATTAGTCTTGCAAGTGTAGTCCATGTTATCGCGGGAGGTGGCGGTGATCTTCCCCACTGGATGGCGAGTACCGAGCGATACGACGGTTTAAGGGGTTTTCCTGTCTTCCACTAGCGGGGCACCGCCCCAGCCGGAACAAGCTCTGAGCACTTGACCGGTCTCCCGACATGTGTGGTAGTGTAGTGCATGTAAGAGTGTAAGGAATAGGGATAGGACAAGGAAGAGGAAGGAAAGATCGCGCGTGATCCGTGGCGCGTTGTTAGGGTTACTGCTTCGGCATCCGCCTGGTGTTGAACGGAGAACCCACGGAAAACTACCTGTCAGAGCAGCCGCCCCTTAGTATTCTCCTGTAGACAGCAGATGAATCCGAGGTTACGGGAATGCCAACCAAACTAGTGTAGAAAATTCTGTCACAGTCGGGACTCGACCCCTAGGACCTCCCGGTTAGAGGCACTGCAGTGACATCAGTTGAGTCCCAAAGCCACCTAAGCTGGTGGCTGGCCCGGGAGCACGTGATGGATTTTTTTTTGTTTTTTATTGTATTTGACATCAAACAATTGTTACTAAATTGTGTGTGACGTGTTGGTGGAGAAGGGCTTTCTGGGCATGTTCTCTACAGCTCCGAAATCCATGTCCGTCCTTTTAGTACATGAAGTTGTATTGTGAATGAATGTTACAACGCGTGTTTTTTGGAAAAGTTGTTAACATTAATATTTGCTCCCGTGAATAAAGAAACCATTGGCACCGCCAAACACGATACAGATTTTGGATGATTTTTCGTCGCCCCCCACGTGAAGGAATCTATCCAAATTGCGAAACCAAGAGGAGTGATTTTTTATGGTACTCGTGCCAAAGTAACAAAATTTCCCACTATCAGTACTGAAGTTACATTGATGTCGAAAAGCAAAACAAGGGCCACCTCAGCATTTGCTCAAGGAGTCAAGTGTCTTGAAAAAATGATCGAGAAACATTTAGACCCCTTTCGGTTGGATTTCATTGTGGATGACATTGATGCTCATTTGATGATATGGGTTTATTTGGGATCGTAAGATCACGCGCGATAAGATCCTTCGAACTGGAATCCTGCTGTCGCCAGAGACTCAGATGTTAAACATACCAAGCAAATTTCCGGCACCTAGCCGGTACCAATTCATATGTGATGACTTAGGCATTGTCTCATTTGAACCCAGTGCAATTGAATATGTCCATATTCGCATATTTCGCATATTTGAGCTGGTAGAGATTTTAAATAAATTTAATGGTTGCTGCATCGATACGAGAGTGATACGTTTTGAACGTAATTGTGACTTTTATGATTCAAACATGTGTAATAATTTGTTAAGAGTTCACCTCTGAACTGGTGGTTACGCCCGGATTGTGTTGCACACTTCAATTTAATTAGAATAGATCGGTTTAGCATCAGGTCAGATAAGAATAGTCAAATGTCAAAATCGCTGTGTCCTTAGCAATGAGTTGACAGGATCACCAATGTTATTTTGAATCGCTATTTATTTTTATATATTCAAAATGTCTAGAATTTGTATTAGAAGTTCATTTGTTTGCAAATATTGACCCCTCATGTCGGCCGGGTTATACGATCAAAATAATATTTATCAAATTTCTAGTCATGTGTGTTTAGCTTATGCTCTATTCCACTTCACTTTTGTAAGGCACATTGTTGAATACATCAGAATGACTCTGAACTATATACAAGTGCCAGAGTATTCCAACTACATTTACGGGGTAACAGAGTGAAGTGATATTGAATCAATATGAAAATGTTTTAAGTTTGTGCGATCTGAATATCTAGACATTGTGTAAGAAGTTCGTACGTGTTCTATCGGACACGCAGGTGTTGTTTGTGCTACATAAACGTAGCTGCACTGATAGAATTCTTGGAGGTTGGCATTTAGGGCATAATGACTGTGGATTTGTGTTAAAATAAGCTAAGTGTTAAAATAAACTGTCAAATCACAGAGTTTAATTATGTGCACGTGCTGATGTCGGTGTCGATTGTGTAGCGTATATGACGCAGGGCAAATTTGCAAATCTTGCATACGTATGCTTAGGTGTTGTCGCGTGCTAATCTTATGTCAGAGGCAATGTTTGGTGCAATACATTCGAGAGGGATATCATTCAGCCTATAATTCTTAGAATCAATACAACTGTGCTAATGTACTATGACATTTTATATATTTTATGTACATAACATATCTTTTTGCGAGTAGATTGTAATTGGACGGACATACTCCTTTAGAGATCGGCTATAATTGCATCTGATGATTCTTGTAAATTCAACTGTGTTTATAGTTGGTTTTAGTATATATGTCACGTACAATTCATGGAACATCATCTCAATTGCTGATATACTGAAGTAAATATCTAATATAAAAGTTTCTTGGGAATGGGTTCGACAAAGCGGCTGTTTGTTTTCGATCGTGTGTTGTAATTGAAAACGGCGAGTTGATGAAAAATTATTGCGCACTTGTCTTCAGTTAAAATGTATCATTGATTGAGAGAGAATCCAAATAAGTGCAGCGTTACTTTCATACCAGTGCCAACTCATTGCATCTTGGGTATATTAGTTCTGCAATCTGGAATCTATGTTTATGCGTGTGAATTAGTGGTTGTGATATTATTTTGAATATTACGTAATATCACGCATGCTTTTCTAAGGATTATGTTTGTGTGATTCTCACGTAACCCATCAATTTACTAGAGTACGTGTTAACAAATTTGCAAGACTATAATTTATTTGCTAATATTTGACAAATATTTGAAGACATATATTTCTCAATATTGATATAGAGTTGTCAGGAAGATGGAGAAGACTAACTTCGCGCGAGTGAGATAAACGTTATTGCGACGTAATAAACGGATGGCGTGTGAGTAATGTAAATGGAATTTCACGAAAAAGGTCTTAATAACTGGGCATTCGTGTTTAGTGAAATGTTGTATGTTAAAGGAATATTCTTAGAAATACAATTGTATATGCAGGTAAGTTATAATCGTACAATCTAGGATCATTGTGCACATTTTTACGATCAGAATGTCTAGGGCGCTATATACTACAGGGTACTCGAAACACCGTTTTTGTTTATCACAATACCCCTTAGTGTATTTCGTTATTCGTTTCCGAATACCCTATTTTAATACGATAACATTTGGGACATTATTTTATTATTTCCTGAAACGTTGAAGTTTTTACCCCCTGTGTGTGTTTTTAGTGAAGTAATTAAATTAGGTAGGCATCTTATATTTTAATTTAAATCTCTTTTCCACAAAAAAATGTGGTTAATTTGCAGCCCGCATTTTACATTAAATCATATTTAGCTTTCTGCTTTTGTGTCTAAATGTGGTGGAAGGCACGGTTGTCGGTTGGACTGAGCGTTTTTCACTGTAACAAATTTCGTTCCATTTGTGAAGTTGCATTTGTTCCATTTGTGAAGTTGCATCCAGGAAAACTTCGTTGTAGATTACTTTAGTGATAAAGCTGTGTTTTGTTGGTGTCCTCTTTAATAGTATAGTATCCTGGTGAAATTCATTCAGAAGCAAGGCATTCTATTATTTCACTCTTCTCCAAAATATCTCAGTTCAGTCTTGTAGTTTTGATATATTTTTGGCGTTATTTTTGCATTGGAAGCTTATTAAGACATAAGTGTGGTTGCGTATTTCTCTTACAGGTTGTACGTGAAACAAGCGAGTATTCATTTACAGGCTGGGACTATTCGATAAATTTCACAGTAAAATACAAATATACTTTTCCAAATTACTTACGTCGCACACGGTGATTATATTATTATTCAGCATACCTATTTAATGATGATTCATTTTTTTAAATAATAGAACTTTTTCAGAATGTTGACGCTTTAGCATTGAAATTCTAATGTCGATATCGCCTAGTGTTGGCATATTGACCGAGTTATTTTATTTCTTTCCTTTTCGTTCGTATCGAACACTTTATAGCTTGCGTCATATTAAGTGACCTTTTGAGGTTAAGCTTCGTTGCATCACATTTATTGCTGTTCTGCTGCATTGCGAAGGAATCTGTGCGACAATATTCTTTTCCGTGTGGAAACTTTACATTTATAAACTGACAGTGCCAAACCGTATTTCGTCCCTGAACTTAAATTGCCAGCAGGATAAGGCATGGATGCTAGTACCGCTCGTCTAATTCTGTGTAGATACTTATATTTTGGAAGCCCGTCATACTAGATGATAACGTGCGTCCTTCGTTTGTTCGCTATGTGAAACACTCAATTCCGAGAACGGGATGTGAGTGAAATAGAGGAATACAAATGTGTTTATTTAGAACACGGCTTCATTTTAAAATCAAAGTCTGGAACTATTTCATAGCTAGTAGGGACATCACGTTCAGTAAATATATTTGCTGCAGAACAGAATATTCTCTCTATGTTTTGCAAATTTAATGAATTTATTTGGCGAAACGTTTAGCATAAACAATTTTCATTCTTTATACTTAAATGGAAATGTAATTCTTTAGTTATATTACTTCTTGTGATCTTAGTAGAAACGAAATTTACGAACAATTATTTCATTCAATTTCGTGTTTTGAAGTAAATACTCTGAACGATGAGATACTTCGTCGCAGCTTTTTGTCCATTAGATTATTTAATAGCATACAATCAATCCTTATAGAAAATAGTTGCAAAAGAAAGTAGATACTTGCCTGTAAACAGTTCTATCGCCACAATCTTACCGGCACTTTCTTAACATTCTCAATTTTCTTATCTGAAATGGTATCTTAAGCCGGTTACAACACGAACACTTCGGACTTGTTTTGCATGTAGTATCCTGTTTGATGATATATACGTTGCCAGCTGTACTTACTCGAACGGCAATCCTCTGACAGTGATAGATGCGAAAACTATTAACATGCTATGTGTTAGCGAACTTATAATGTAGATCACGTAGCGCAAATCTCGTTAGAAGTAAAGCTTGCAGACCATAAAACGCAAACTGCACGTTTATTCAAGAGACTGAAAACAATGAGAACTCCGTGCTTTAATTCGCAGAATCCACAGAATCGCCTGTGGGAGATAATGAATGATTAATTAGTGCGGGGATGGCGCGGTGCGGTGCGCTTAAGGCAGTTTGATTTAGCGGAGGCGCTCCCTAGGCGGCCGGCAGCCTCCCGCGAGGGTTCGCACGCACCGGCCAGGGCCGTCCGCTCCCACCCGCGCCCGCCCCGGCGCCCGCAGGGTAAACTGTGAAGAGTTAATGTTTCCTGTGCCGCGCCTCGGCACCTCGGCCTCACACTCTCGTCGCTCGCCCGCCCCGCCCGCCCCGCCCGCCCCGCCCCGCCCCGCCCCGCCCGCCCCGCCCCGCCCCGCCCCGCCCCGCCCGCCTGCAGACACCCCATCCCTCCCCACCTCGCCCCTTACCGTCTTCAGGCCTCCGCCCCCGCAAGCGGTTCGCGCGCTGCTCCTCCCCTCCCTTCGCAATTCGACACAGCCCGCTCGTGTTCCTGCCAGCCCGCGTCTGGGTCTGCTCGCTCAACCGTCCGCTCGCTCGTCTGTCCGTCTGCCCGCTCGCTCATCCGTCCACTCGTTCGTCCGTCCACCCTCTTGCCCGTCCGTCCGCCCTCTCGCCCGTCCGTCCGCCCTCTCGCCCGTCCGTCCGCCCTCACGCCCGTCCGTCCGCCCTCACGCCCGTCCGTCCGCCCTCTCGCCCCTCCGTCCGCCCTGTTGTCCATCCGTCCGTCCTTTCTCACCCACCCTTCTCTCAGTTGCCCTCCCGACCGCTGGCTCGCCCGCTCATCCGTTCACGCTCCCGAACGCCCATTTGGACCCCGCTGCTCGTCTGCCAGACTGCACGCGCAGCCACCCACTCGTCTGACCGAATGCCCGCCGCCCACCCGTCGGCCCATGACGTCCGTTCACCCAGCCACCTATTCATTGATTTACCCAATTATCCGCCCGCTCGTAAGTTTGTAGGAATGTCGACCCGGTCGCCAGCAAATCGTACACCGTCCTCATCTGGTTCGTTGGCCTTTTTTTCAGATTGCACTGTGCACATGACGTATGCAGGACGATTATCATCCTGCGTCATTTCACCTCGCCACGGTATGACCGCTCACATTATGTAGAGCTGTATCGGAAACGTTACTTCAACAGAATTAGCGGAGGTAATCCCTTGACTTCTATCAAGTGCGATATGCGTCATGTGATCACGATAAATGGAATGTGCCGTCAACTGGCAGCAGAGTCTACTGCTATGTATTTCTGTGATACATCATCATAATGGTAGACAGCTCTAGACGAACAAATGCTAACGAAGATGACGTGGATTTGAGGGAATTTATCGTTTTCAGCATACTCTGCATGCAGATTTTGGAACTACTTCCATTATCATTGTATTCAGAACGAATACGTTGTGCAAAACTAGTTTAAATCTGAAATGAAGCAGGTCACAGTTGCCTAAAACGAACTACATTCACAACGTAACATTCTTTAAGTATAGTATAATGTTTTACCGTACACTGTGCAAAAACTCCATTATCTCTCGCCCCTCCCACTCTCCCGCCTCTTCCGAACCCTGCCTTACATATCGCAGTTCCCATAGGCGTGTGCAGCCGGTGACAAGAGGTGAGGGGGAGCAAAAGAATTATTGGGCCCGTTGCCTTTTGGACATTTTATTAATTTATGAGACGTACCATTTTACTTGTAGATGAAAAAAAAAACCTACAAGAAACATTAAATTACAACTTTCATTACACAATAAATACAAATAATTTAATTTACACGGTTGACAGTCATAGTTATTAGCTTCGAGAGGCAAATGTCGTGTAACTATTTCCCAAATAATCAAGTTAAAAAAGGGAGAGTTTAAGGATTGAACACATTTTAGAAAAGAATAGTTATTTAAACACAATTTCTTATAAGGGTTGTAATGATATGGAGCGACGAAAAGCCCGAGGGCCTTTGGCCCGATAACTTTTTGTTGCCGCTCGATCATTAGACGAGTTAACACCCGTAGCATACTCAAGATTTTATTTTTTACCTAGTTACATTGATTCTGATTTACTTATTACTAATTAACTATGTTAACTTGACTCGGTTTGTCTTTTCATCTTTCCCTCCCATAGTTCTCTTTCATAATTCCCTCCATAAGAGAACATGTAGAATCATTCATTTTTTTTTTTCATATTTGCCTCGTAACCACCATCTTCTCGATTCAGGCAAATTAAGCAGTGTGTATCGAGCTCCGTATTGAAAAATATAACGAGCAATAATGTATCAGAAACAAAATAGTTATTTCGTACGGCAACGGGGCCCCTTTCAAAATTTTAGGGGGTCAAGTCCCCCCTGCCTCTCTCGTGCGAATGCCTATGCTGCCTCCTCATCCCTGTCCTCCCCGTCCTCATCTCTCTGCTCCGGCCACAAGGCGCCTCACACAGGGCCGCGCCTCCCACGCGCTCGCCTCGAGGCGCTTTCTGCGTCTGACTCATAAACGTTCCTTTTCTGCTGTTTATTTTCCGCTCAGCTTCTGTATGTTGGTTGTTCGAGTAGTTTCCGCGATGGCTTAAAGTCTGGCAACGTTAGGAGACCTCGTTTCGGACGAATGACTGCTCTGAGTAAATATGGCGTGTTTTTTGTCGCGGTGGGAATGTTTTCGTGTTACGTAAAAATACGACCGGTTATATTGTATCTGAATCTGACGCAGTGCCGTCACGCCTTCATAAGAGTTCTTGGAAGTTGTTATTTCCAAATTGTTGATATGAGTGTTATACACAGCAGCCCTCTTATGGTGAAAATGTGTAATACTGCTCCGCTCCTGGTGTAAAGCCTTTTGTGCAATCCAGAAGTCGTGTGTCTTTCAGCTACCGAGAATACAAAGTTGTACACGGAGTTATTCACAGTATGTCTCCTTGTATTGCTTGCTTTCCACGAGACGATGTGCTTCCTACTACCTGAACTTCCGAAATAGTTTCCCGAGTAAATTTCATAGTAAATGCAACTACGTGGTGTGAATACTGAGGCAATCATAAATTATAATGTACGTTCTAGCTGCAATTTGATAGGAAGAGTAGGAATTCATCGGGAATTTGAGAGATGCAAACAAAATACGCTATGAAAGATTTTTAAAAATTAATGTGTTTAATACAGCAAACTCTTGATAATCCATGGAATTGAGAAGTGCGGCAATCGCAGATAAGTGACAACCGCGAATAATCCGAAACACGCCGAAACAGGGCGAACATCAATACAAAAATACTGTTAACATGTTTTATTTGCTACACATTCAGTTACGGTTCACTAAATTGCTACACATTCAGTTACGTTCATCAAGAGCAATAATGTTTTGCTCTTACAACTTTCTTTTCTTACTTTTTAATAAAAAACAATCGATTAATTGTCTTTGTATTAACGTGTCGAAACAACTTCTTTATTTGTGACTGAAGTTTCTTCGTCAACATATTGTTACAAACACAACTTTTTTTTTACTTCTTCAAATATAAGATTGGGTATTCTAGTTACAAATGTATGAACCCAAACCCATATTTTAAAAGACAGAGGTCAATAAATATTTATTATATAAAAAGGTAAAAATCAAAAAAATTACAGAATTTGAATGGAATTTGGTTACCACCGTGATGACACTCTCATACGTTTCAGAACCAAATATTCTTCAGAATCCAAAGAAATATATTTTGAAGTAGTGCTTAATATGATTACACGATATACTATAATAAGGAGATTAGTTTTCTTTATTTGAAAAGTGTGAATGCGTCTTTATTAATGTTTGGGTAGATTAAATACGATTATTCCTAGAAGAATGTCTTCACGTTAAGTATTCTCCTCGTATGTGCGGTTGGTGCACGCGAGAAATGTCGTTTAAGGAAATGGTAGTGCAATAGATACGAGGAAAGTGTGTTAAAGAAATTGTCTCTGTGTAAACGGAGAAAATTGTATCTGGGTACCTATGCACAACATCGACGACATTTTTTCTGCTTATTCCGTCGGGATCGGAAAAATTAATATACAAATTGTTTCAAATGGTGCTCTCGAAACGGTTCTTCACGAATTACGCTCCTATAGGGTGTAAAGTAGATAATAGAATAACGCGTATGTCCCCAGTGTTCATATTTCGTACGATTGGTAGTGATTAGAATAGATATCAGATAATAAGAAAGATAATAGTAACTCGTAATATTGAATCGTCTTCCAGGGTTATATTATTCTTTATTTTAGGTATAAAGGTTACGCTAAACTCACTAATCCTAAACGTGTCATTTACAATTTTTTGATGAGCATATGCTTGATAAAATTGAAGAATGTGAGATATTTACAGTATTTTCAAAATTCCCTAACATTCTTTTTCTATTGATACGTTATGTTAACGGATAGATGGTTAGATCTACTCACATCTCAATTTATATTCCACGTATATCTGCCACAAGCATAAGGTTACATCGTAAGGAAATGCGGTAAAGTCGTAGGCGGTTTGCGGTATTTATCTCCTCTGCGGTAGCTCTGTTTGACGAATGTGTAAAAGATTTCTCTTGACCATCTCTTTATCTGATTCTACATAAACTTTCTCCGGAAATTTCCTAAAACGCTAACAGGAACTCGAGATTAATTTTCTTTGCTGAAAAAAGTCAGAGAACACTTGCTTCATTTCCCTTTCACTACGTTGAAGTAAATGCTCCGTTAAATATATGAAGAGTACAGTTTGAATTACAAACGAATACAAATGAATTACAACAAAAATAAAAATATAGTTATATTATAATAATATAAGGAAGAACGCAGAAATGAATATGTACTAACATGTTAAAATAACATTTGACTTCAAGGAAACTGTTGAGTCTAAAAAAGTCTGTGAAATTTTCGAAAGGTTACTTTTGATTATTTAAAAAAAGGCTTATGTTATAAAACTAAGAAAGGTTCCCTCGTACTATTAAGTGTTAGGCATGAAATAATCTAAAACGATAGATTATATCTTTGCATTTAATTATTATATGATCAGTGTTAAAACTCGGAATATATAATTGTCTTCTGAAATGTTCACTTCCACGAGACGTCGGCGACTTAGTTACACACTTTTCGCGACACCTCGGTGCTGGCATTGTTGTCATAGCAGGCGTTCATTTCAGCGGCTTTCAAAGACATGCGCTCCGCCGCAGGCTAATTATAGAGCGCGCGGCTCATCAAGCCCTTTACAGCCACTAAGCAGCGGCGAAGAAGCGGCGCATCGCTGGCATTCTTGCAGCGCGGGACGAGGACAAGCGGTTTCGCCGGCTGCGGTCGCCCCCGCCGTCGCGCGCCGCCTCCGCAGTTACCCGCCAGCCGCATTCGCCATGCTACCCTCTCCGCCGCCGCCCCCGCTGCCGCCCCCACTGCCGTTCCCGCTGCTGCTCATACCGCCGCTCCCGTCTCCAGCTCTGCCCCCACCGCCATCCCTGACGCCGACGCCCAACGCCGCCTTTTCCACCGCCTCGCCTGCTGCCGTCCCCCGTCACAGCCCTAGCACCCAGCGCTGCCTCCACCGCCGTCCCCGATGCCTCTTTCTTCGCCACTGTCCCTGTCGCTGCCTCCGACGCATCCCCCGACACTGACCCCGCCCTCATCCTTGCTCTTCCATCGTCGCCCATGCCGCCCACCAACGTCCTTCCGGCGCCCACCCCCACCATCTCAACTGCCGTCTTCACTCTCGTCGATATTCCACCCGCCCTCGCAGTCTCGTCATGTCTGTGCCCTACAGCGCTCCCTCTCCAAGCCCTCTGCCCCCTCTGCATCACAACTTCTGCCTCTATCCGCATCTGCGCTTCCTCCGCCCCCGCGGCGCCTCTATCCCATCCTTTCCCTCACTGCTGCTCTCTCCGCGGCCATCCGGTTGATTGCTTGTTAGTGATTCCGGGCGCGTCAACTACTACGGTCATTAGTCCCGTTAATACAGCATGTTTTCTCGGGAGATGGCGGTGGTCTTCCAGCATTGAATGGCGAGATCCGGTGCCGACCTACCGTCGACTAGTGGAGTTTTCCCCAACTAAGAATCTCTCACCATTATGGCACCGCCCTATCCGGGACACACTTAAACACTAAGCTTCCGATGGGTCTCCCGGCATGTGTGAGTGTAGTGCATGATAGTGTGTGTGCAAGAGGAGAGGATAGGACGAGGAAGAGGTAGGAAAGCTCGCGAGCGGTCCATGGTCCGTTTGTTAGGGTATTGCTCCGGTATTCGCATGATGTTGATAGGCGAAACTACGGAAAACTACCGATCAGAACAGCCGGCTGCTAGAAGTTTCCTCCAAAGAGAGACCGAATTCGATCTAGCTGACAAGGTAGTGTCGAAAACCCTGCCTCCGTAGATGATGGAACCTTCGGAGCTCCCAGTCAGAGGGACTGCACTGGCATGCCCTGAACCATCTCTCCCGGTGCTGCCATCCATCCTCGCCGTCTTCCCCGCCACCGACGTCGCCGGCGCTGGCCCCTCTGCTCCTATCACCCAAGACCTCGAACTCGAGGCTCTGCGAATTAGATTTTAAGGGTATTTTCTGTGAAGCTTCATTTTCAAACTTTCTTCAAAATGGCTACTATTTTTTTTATTAAACCTTTTCCTCTGGTAATGCTAAGGGCGCTTAAAAAAGGTGCAGACCTTATTTTCGTCCAACCCTCTGAATATCCGAAACTTGCAAAAGTTACAAAAACGCGAGAAAGTATGTACTTTTGGAGGAACACTGGTTTCTTTCGGCTGTTGCACACATGGCTCTTCCTGCCCGGCGTTTTTCAACACATTTTTCCGTATCCCAAATCTCCATTTCCCTCATGAGTGTTACATTCGCAGCCGACTGCGGTATTTGGGTCAGCAATAATCGATCACTTGGATACATCTGAAGGCGCAGCGGAGTGTGCACTAACGATTATCGCCGTCTCCTCGGCGGCAGCCTCCGCAGCCGTCCGCGTCTCTGACTGAAGCTTCCGCCGCCGCCGGCAGCGTGCTATTCGCTGCCTCAATTAACCGCAGGGAGGGCGGCGGCTACAGCTGGAGATGCGCAGGCTGAGTCGTACAGTGTCTGAAATGGTGTTCCAAACTCGCGAAAACGCCCTCTTGCTTTGTAAATATGCTATTACGGAATTGCAGTACAATATATTTTGGCAATCTGTTCTCATGAGAATATAAATTTGAAAAAAAAAATGTTTTATCGAAATGACAAAATTATTACATTAGTGCTGTAATTTTTCACACCATAAAATGTAAATATTAAATGATGGCCAATATATCAAAGAGCCTGGTTAATTTCGACCAAAGGAATTTATTTATTAAAATAATTCATAATAAAATAAATATTCCTTCGTTTTGTGTTTTTAACGGAGCCGTCGAAGTTTATTTAGGGAATAGCAGTTGTAGTAGATCGTACTCGCAAAACGATAAGTTAATTGAAGGACAATACATTATATTGCATTGAGACGTGAAATACATTGCATAACGAATGTATACGATGTATAGAAATTAATAATTTATTTAAAGAAGACGATAAATAAACAATTTTAGATAATTTTCATTGCTTTAGGGAGATGACATTTATTTCTGCAGAAATGTCGAACTTCGAAGATGTCGATGTTTTGTTGTTTTGTTGTTGTTTTTACTGTTTTAAGGATTTTGCGATATGTACAACAACGGGTATGTTCTCTACAGTAGTTGGTTGATAATTAAATACATTATAACAACTTGTTTATAAGGTGAAATACCATATACCGCAGGGCAATAATTGTCATTTTATGTACATAAACAAATTAAATAAAATGTGTAAAATAATAATTTTCAATTTCTACTTAAATGCGGTTCCTGGAATTGGTATTCGTTAATAAGTCGTTATTTTTCCCTCCAAAAAATACGTCAGCGTGTGTTTGGGCCGCGTTCAGGCCAGTGTGCGTCGCGGCAGCGGCAGTTTCGCAAGTGCACGGGTGTGGACATCATCGCCAGAGAGGGCGCGAGCGTCGCTGCACCTGCTCGGTCCAGCAGGCCTTGACGCTGCCAGCCGCCGCCTCTTCCTCCACTCCGCAGCGCCGCGCCGCCGTGGTACAGTCGCTGCCACTATTCTGGGAACGGATGAAGGAAGACAGGGGCCGAAGTTTTCACATGGTTTTTGGTAATGATGCGACTTCGACAACAAAGCATCGATGTTGCGAAACATCGATGTTGAAAATTAAAACATCAATGTTAATAAATCGACCAAAAACATCGATGTTTTTAAACATCGATGTATTAAAGTTGATTTAGTAACCTCTAACATTAAATTCGTGTGCAGCAATTTAATTTGACATTTGTCACGCATATTAATTTATAATTAAAATTTAACTGAAAACAAAGTTAAAAGCACCCCTTCATGTGCAAAATGCAAGGAAAGACGAAGGAAATACCAGAGCATTTGTGTCATCTCGAGAGAGGGATAGTAGCCTGCTCAATGAAGGTAAGAACAGCGTTTGTTTGGTTTGAACACGTAGCTAATTATTAGTTCATATTGCAATTTTTACGGAATTGTGGCATTTTTCATTAACAAAAGCATCGGAAACGTGAAAAAACATCGAGCCCAAAACATCGGCTTCAATAAATCGATGTTTTGAAAACATTGTCATCGACGTCGCAATCCTAGTTAGTAGAGGATTCGATGACTTTGACATAGAAATGAAACTTACTAATTTCCATTTTTTGACGTGATTGAGTTATTTATATCGCTAAGTCAGATTTTCCTGTACTTTAGATTAGTGAAATGGCTAGAAACATTTTAAGTCTAGGAGTTCGAGTGTACAAAATTATGGATTGTTAACTGTCACGAACAGTGACATTGTAGGGCAAAATCTAACTTCTACCCTCGGACTTGTGTTTTAGAATAATATTTAAAATGACAGTGTGTGTTAAAGAAAACCTCTTATATCTCTTATCAAACAAACATTTTGGGTAGGCAAATTTAACAGAATAGACTTGAACTTGATTTTTCTCGCAGTCTTTATAGGTTCAGCAAGTGTTGTAATAAATTGATTGTGAAGGTATTGTTTCCGGGAACTCTTGACATTATAATTCGTCTCTCGAGGTGGTATCATTTTTCTCCCTATGTATTCATCATCTCACAAACCTTTATTTACTATCTTAAAACAGTTGAAACAGGCGAAACACTAAAAAATCTAATTACAATTTGGGAGAATCGTTGGAAAAAGAATTACATGAAACTGAACACATCAACAAACGGGACAATTAAAACGGCCACCTCCTGGAGACGGAATAAAAAATAAAACCTTTACCCTTCCGTCGCTTTTAATGTCGTAAGGTTACATTCACACCATTTTCGAAGAAAGTCCTAGATCACATTCGGTTGTAGCTGCTCAGAACAACTCATTTACTGAAAATAGACCAAATGTCGAACGGTCGAGTTAAAACATAACCTTGCTTTGCTCGGTCAATAACGAGATGACCACTGTGAAAACGGATTCTCTCGCTGGCGTCAGGTGATCGGGTTTATTGACTGCCCTGCTGGGAGATGCGTAGTGTTTCTCAGTAACTCCTTGCACCACGGTCGCTGCCGCTGTGATGCCCCTCGCTGTTGCCCAAGTAGCTCAGGGCCGCCTGCATCTGTCAGCCTCTTTCGCGGCGCGGGTGTGGCGTCCGCAAAGGCCGGATTTTCGATCTTGCGGTACACCTCAGCGTGCGCATCGGAGAGGGGTAACTGAAAATTCCGAAGCGAACTACCTTGATAGCAGAAATGCTGGAAGTTAGATAACGTAGCTGTTTGATGTAAATTAGGTGCATTATCAGTAACTAAATAATAATAATAATAATAATATCATTCAATAGGAACAATGAATAGTTGATAATGGAGTCACAAGAAATATAATAAATAAATAAAATAAACACAATTTTTAAATTATTAAGATGTACAACAATCCATAAAATATGACAGTACACTATAATAATAACACAGTATTATCAATCATAATCTATTGTAATTTGAAAATCACTTATGACCTTATTAGAAAGGTTCTTGAATTTTATTTTTAAGTATTGAAATAATTATTTGGAATAATAATATTCAAAACCCTTCTAAACGTCTTCAGGTTGTATAAAGAAACAACAATTTTTTAAGCAATAATAAGTTTCTCTTTTTGCTTGGCGACTTTTATGTCCTTAATACTTCACATTTCGTCTTCAATAATTTGTTGGAAGAGGAGTATTTGCAATTCAAAGATACAAAAATATTAGGAATCTGCGCCATCAACTGGAAAACATTTCTCTACAATTAAAAATTTGAAGAAAAAAACTAACAACTGGTGGAGAATACCTGACAGGCACTTTCAAACCGACTGACACGCCATTCAGAATTCAAAGAGTGAAGGAGTATGCTCTTGAGTTTATACCTCTTAAGTTAGAGCCTCTTTGGGTTATAAACCCATTCGAGAAAGTCGAGCGCGTGTTTGGAATAAACTACAGGTAACGAGTGCATTGCTCAGGAGCAACTGGGGACTCTCGCACGTAAGATTTGCCGGCAAGTTTTGTCGGCTGCAGGTGAGGATTTATCGCAGTTGTTATGCGGTCCGCATGCTGCCAACATCTACGGGTTCCCGGGAGCCACTTAGCCCCTCGTAGGTGCAGGATATCTTTCAACTGCAATGAAAGCCCCTACAGGTCTTTCTAATCACCGTAAATAAGCGGAGAATGTTGAAGTTGTAGAGGAACACAGAACTCGAAAGATGTTTGTTAATGAAGAAATAAAATAAAGTGATTCATAAATTACATTAAAGTAGTTTCATCGACCTTATTGAGGTGTTGCGGCTTGCAAGTACCACACTACTTCCTAGTACTTATAAAGTAATATAAAAGTCTTTGGTGGGTTCGAATGTGTATTGATTGGTTGAGTTTAGATGTGTTGCCGTCATTACTTGGTTTCTATTTTCTTTGATGTATTAATCTCTAAACAACGAAAATTTTGTTTTTGATAGTATTGAGGAAAAGCCCTGTTGTATTTGGAAGGTGTGTGAAGTAAATTTCTTCGTTTGTGAAAAATACAAAGTCGTGGGTATTTTCGTTTTTTTTAACGCACATACCGTGTAAAGCTGGACATGGGTTTTGGCAATTTTTGACAAATACAGGCTCCGAAAACCTATTGCTGTATGTGAACGTTGATTGAAAGTGTCTCGAGCAATCGAGTGTTTTGAGTAAATCCACCGGTAGCAGAAATGTTGTGGTACTCCATAATGTGAGTTAGGAAACAATCAACCACAACATTAAAATGTTTAATATTAATTAAAGCATCCCAAAGTTAACTTTCGGGAAACATTTTCCATCTTCATTGGGTATACAACAAGGAAAAAATTAGAGAATAGCAAAGTATGGAAGGGGGATAAGAAATATACGATAAAAATGGCTAAATAAAAACACTCACTACACAAGCAAGACACACTTCCTTTGGTTCTTTTCTCTGATTTCTAATCAGTCATATAATATATTGAAGTGTATTTTATACTTCATTCCCCCGTCTTTTTATTTCTAATTATGGATGTTCATTTCTACAGTCCTCTTTTACTCCAAACGTAAGCAAGTTGGGTGAAATGCCGCGAATATTACTCATATATGGTATGTGTCATGCATATTTTCAGTTTCCGAGAACAAACTCTCAAAAACCGGTATCAGGGGTGGCAACATAGCGCGACGAACCGTGACGTCACCGTCGGGAACGACGCAGTGCGGAAAGGGTGCCCCATGGCGATTCTGACTCGCCGGCCTTGTACGCGTACACCAGAGAAGCACTCGCGATTTATAACCGTCGAAGGCGGAGTACTTTTCTATTGCACTTGCCTTCCTCGGATTGTACTGGAGCGCCTGTGATTGCTCAGAAATTACTCCTTGCTTGTATGAGCATTGCCATTGTTTGCGATGCTTTATGTTGCAACGTCCTTTTTAAGTTCAATGGTTGTCGACTCTTAAGGATATCATAGCACACTTTATATTTGTACTGTGATTTGCGGTGTGAATTTGTTTCATAAAATCATACATCTGTGCGTTACCTGGTTTTTCCATCATGCTTGCAGTAGCCGTCGACTTCACACACGAATTTTTGTATGACAGTTATTTGGTTGGAAAAATATTTGAATGTGACAGTTTCTACCGAGCAGCATTAATTGCGAGTGTTTTAAGATTATCTCTATTTGAGAAATAACACAATTTTTGCACCAGCGGAAGAAAAAGTGCGGACAATTGCCTCAAAAGTGTGAGAAAATATTCGTGCAGTTAAGTCACGAATTTTCTAGCGTTAGTTACACTTCATTGAGTGCAGAACAGTGTATCCCCTTATTTGCTACCTCTCGATAAGGAAATCCATAACATAAAGCTTTTTGAACCAGGATCTAATCGTTACAAAACTTCAGTCAAACATCAGTTATTAATGTTATTAGATATTACTGTCACGATATTATTAAATTTGGTGATATACTGAAAGTAAAACACATTCCATTTTGTAATAAATATTCATA
Source organism: Acheta domesticus (assembly GCA_031308135.1). Taxonomy (NCBI): domain Eukaryota; kingdom Metazoa; phylum Arthropoda; class Insecta; order Orthoptera; family Gryllidae; genus Acheta; species Acheta domesticus. Next base: position 89,413,614 of record JAHLJT010003656.1, read on the forward strand.
TTTATTATTTATTGTTATTTTTTAATATAATACAAATTATCCACAATATTGAATAAATATTCAGTTAATAACTTTGTTCATGCTTACAAAATTGGAGGCTCTATGATTGAGATTTGAATCTGAGCTTTGAGGCAGTCAACACCTTGGCCTTTCCGGTACATGATGGATATGGATAGGCATACTACCTTGTAATAATCACGTACAACTTTTCAAAAATATGAGTAGTTCTTGCGTAATTTTGGGTGAAATATGGGCAAATTTTTGAGCTTTTGTTTTCTCAAAAAAAAAAAAAAAGACTCCGACGTTTTTTGTTAAATTTCGCCTCGTGTATCAAAGGACTAAAGGACGGTAAAAAATGTGCTGGTCCCATTTTCACAGAACTCGTGTTTTCAAAAGTTGCAATCGCACAAGATAGAGATTTTCGTCTTAAACGAAATATGTTCTAAACATTTAGTTCTTTTTAAAAAATGTACAATTTGTTGAAAAAACAGTGTTCTTTCCTAATTTTGGTTTCAATTTATACACTTTATTTTTCAAAAAATCGTTCTCATTTTTGTTGAACTCTCTGAATTTTCGAAAATTAAAAAAAATGGGAATAATGCGAGAAAGTATGTGCTGTTGTAGCGCCACTAGTTTTTTTATTTCTCCCCAAAATCAAACTACCGAGATCGCAATCACACTGAAAACCCATTTATCAAAGTTCCATTGCATCGTAACGTACAAAGGATTGGATTCGTCGCAGAGGATACTTGGGGTTCGTCCCGTCATCGAGGAATGCTATGTCAGCCTTTTGGGGAAATGCAGCGCGCGAAATCCCGCGTGTCGCACCCAAACAAAAGAAGCGCAAGAGTGCGTTGCGGCTTACTACTATAGCTCTGCGCGAGCTCACTTGATTAACGCGACGGAACGTCGGTGCGTAAATTTTCCCGCATTTCCACTGGGTTTTCTGCGTCCCCGCACTTCCCACGCGCGCTATATTAACAGCCATTACCCCGCCGCGGCAAAGCCCGATGTGTAAATTTACGCTCGCGAACCTCACGACGCGAATAATTACGCGATACGTATATTTTTATTTATCTCGTTCGTGGATTCACCGCCCGGAGAAGTTAAATCCGACGGTCGCAGTATATTACCAACGGACGTACCAACGGAACGGAATTCTTTCACAATATTTATGAGGAATATGTTGAAGAAACTATTTGAAGCTTTAAAACCTTGCTTTTCGGCAACGTATCTCATTTTAATTCAGAAATCTACTGAATAACCATTCGAGTGAGGCGATCAGTAATATCAAGAATCGAATAATACGGGCAACACTCGGAAAAGGGTATTCATTAAGGTAATTGTTTTCGACGAAAATATCCGAAGCCCTTAAAAAATAAGTAAGAATTAGAAATACTTCTTATGAAAAAGAAATTTTTTGTCATAGAAAAGTTTTGTGTTTTGCCTTGTGATTCATGGCGTTTCCAAAAACCTTTATGCATTAAAGGATTATTATGATTATAGTAATGAAAGCAAATAGTAGATATTTTGCAATAAAACTATTATTTTGCTGCAAACATTAACGGTTTTAGAATAGCTCACTTACGTTAGCGTACAATTTTAGAAATTATCTCATTCGATTTGCGTGTGGTTGCATTTCATTTTGTCTATGAAACAGTAGCAAAGGTTACTTTACTATCGCTTCAAGTCCAGTTGATTAGAAGTTACGCTGAAATGGGAATGATTGATGGCAAGATCTTCATTAAGAGTAAGTAGTAAATAAACATTTATTTACTGCGAATTATTTTCTGCTTTTCATTTACAAAATATTTTTACGCAACAATTTCATTTTTTCTCCATATAAAACCCATTTTCTGTCCACGAATCTTTCCTTTCTTTTGTCCTTACAGATTGTCTGAATTTTTCACAATACTGCGGAGATCGTAGAAGATCAGCTCATCACCTGGCTAAAGATGAGAGTGGAGGAGAACGAGGAAGGAAGAATCTCGCTGCCAGTGGCCCGTTGTCCAAGGAACTGTTGCAACATCCGTCTGAAATTGTTCGAAGGAAAACATTGAAACGACTAACGTCTAAGAGCCAGCCTTCAGAAATCTCATTCAATGTTATCGCACGCCCAACCTTTTTGGATGATGCCGAAAGGCACGTATGGCGAACGATGCCTTAATTGCGAACTCACATAAATTTACTCAGTTATCACCTGCTTGTAACCTTATTGGAGAGGAAATTACTTGGGAATTAGTTCCACACATTGAATGATTCCATTATGTGACCAAGTAACTGTGTGAGAAATGGATTTTACTAATTAAATTTGTTCAAAGAATTGTCACACCAACAGAAATCGAATCTGTGTCTTCTTTTACGTCCAGTTTCTCTAAAGACTGAACTACCGAGACAACCAATTCTTTGAACAGTTTCATCATCGACAAAAAAACATCGACGTTAATAATACATTGACCAAAAGCTATCGATGTTTTTAAACATGGATGTTTTAAAGTTGTTTTAGTAACCTCTAATATTAAATTCGTGTGCAACAACATTTAATTTCACGTGGTTGTGCTTATTCACTTATAATTTAAATGAAAATGAAAACAAAGTTAGCGACATCCCTGAATGTGCGAAATGCGGGAAAGACTAAGGAAAACCAGGCCATAAGGGTCATCTCGGGGAAGGGATGGTAGTCTGTTCGATGAAGATGGAAGAAACCACGTTCGTTTCGATCGAAAACAAATACATATTGGTACCATCAGTTATTGTTTTTTATTTTCTCTTGTTTACTAAATTGTAGTTAGGATATTTTTATCCACAGACAAAACATTGAAAACGTAAAAACATCGAACCCAAAACATCGATCATCAAAAAACATCGGTTCCAATACATCGATGCTTAAAACATCCATATTTTTATAGAAACATTGATATTTTGAAAACATTGGCATCGATATCGCATACCTAGTATTCACCGCCTTATTGGAGAGGCAGTTTTGTCATAAATATGTTCCGTAAGTTTCCATGATGTGACCATTGAAAATCAGGTGACACCAACATAGTAACAGGGTGTTGACAGTTGATTAACAGGCATGATATTGAACAGGCAATAAATACATCAGGCCTAAGAAACCGACCAAAGAATTGGCCGACTCTGTATCTCAGTGATTAGAGCAATTGAAGCATAAACCAGGAGACCCAGGTTCGATTTCCGAACGGGATGACTTCTATGAACCAATTTAATTACTTAAATTTACTTACGTTCCTAGTCCATTTGTCTCCTTCCGGGAATACCAGTAGGACCGAAATAGTCAACGCACTCTTCGCGAGCCAAATTCTTGAGAGCGAGATGAACTGTATAAAACGGTCAATGAGCAAACAGACGTTGCGGAGGATCGCGAACGAGTTGCGCCAAGAGTTCTGCGTCACGCCCTCTTTCTACGCCTCGCAACCCCCGATGCTCTCACCCGGGCGCCTCAGCCTCCTGCACTTTCCTAGCTTCTAGCGCCGCGAGCATTAATAGACACGCACTCGCAAGAATGCCTAGAAATAGACTGCGAGGCTAAAAGAGTCTCGATCCACGGACAGCTCCGGAACGGACACGTGTAGGCATGCACGGGGCAAGTTGTAACTTGTTCTCTCTCGTGTGTTTTCGTTCATCTAAGAATATTGTGCTGAATCCCCAATTGCAGCTGGCATCTGGGTCTTCTGGGAAATAATGTAATCGCTAATAATTTTACCAGGAATCCAGAACGGTTAATTGAGGTATTGGGACAAAATAATTTAAGAAGAAAATAATGAAAGAGAAACACAGTTCATTTTCTTCGAACATCAGTTTTATTCTAAGAGAATCGAAGTATTCGATGTAATAGTTCGTATCGTCGAATATCCCATTTCTTCAAACTTTTCGCTTCAGTAGTATTTCCAGTCGAGCTAGGGAATAATCTAGTCACTCATTTACACATTTCAAAATATTTTAATCACTCTACAATTATACAATTTCTGCCATATGTTAGAAGCTTTGATTCATTTTTCGTTGCTCTGCGTTTAGTGAATTCGATAATCATAACTCAAATGCCAACATTTTTTAAGAGCATTTGATGTATTTCAGATCTACTCGTTATTCGCATTTTTGTCGTGGTTCTGAAAGTCACTCGTGCCGTTGTTACGTGAACACCTACGGGACATTTGTTCTGTAACAGGCAGGAATCGTTTTTTGCTTTTAATTATCATTCTGTTAATCACGTACCAGTGAAAATCAAATTGACAGTGTAATTACGGTTTTTTGACAAGTCCAGTGTTCATTCAACGACACAATTACCGAACTGTAATAAACAATTGTGTCCAATTCGGAGAGCTTGTCCTGACATTCAAATTTAAAAGACGATATTACGTAAACGATTTTACACTTTTAGTAAATTAGACAATTTCAAAAACGCCACTTTCAATTCGAAACCCTTGCGTACGAGACGCATAGAATAGAACTGACCTTAACAATTCCTTTATAACATAATGTGGTAATTCTTTCACACATTAACAATTTTACTCAGCTTTGCATAATCTCCCTCTTTTTCATTTTTAATCTGCCCTTTTTGTGCATTTTTCAAGTAATGAAAATAACGATTTGAAACCTAAATAATGCGAGAAAGCACTCCACTTTAACCGTAGACTTGCATCTGAATGTGTAAATATACAAAAACGTTTGCTTCTTAAAATTTTTGAGGGGTTTAGGTTGAAAAGAGCTGCGCTACGGTTTTTGTGTGCGCTCTGCTCTCCTTAGTCTGCCGCCGATGGAATGTTCGATCGCCGAGAGAAGGAGTCAAAGAACCTACACTTTCACACCTCCCTCCTCCCGCCCGCCGGTCCTCGACTCGATGCAGATCGTGTTTCGTAACAACTCATGATGCTCCGGGAACACCTGGCGTTGTAACTACGAATTAAAAGGGCAATTGTACACAGTACGGCCACTCATTGTCGTATTTCAATTATACTTAGCTTTGAAATGTAATTAATTTCTCTGAATACTTATAGAATAATTACTTGCTTAACAAATAAAGAACATTCTTCAAGAATGATTTAATAGTTGCAAGTATAAAGATCTTTATCTGGTAGATAAAAATATTGAAAATGTTGTTTTTCTAACTCCCAATCACTATTCGCGATGTTCTTTGTCTTGTAGGTACTGCTTTTCATGATAGTTACTCCACCACACGATATATAGAGTTTTCTGACGTAGGTTTTACTGGATTACGATTAGTGTGTTGCTGAATAATAATTTTATGGAGTATATGGTAGCGTTTTATCCTTCTTTTGCCTTGTTATTCGATACCACAAGAATTGAGAAAAAACGGAAATACTGCGGTCATCGATCGTATCACGAAACCTATATAAAAATTACATGCAACTTCCGTATTGCCGAGGAGATTACACCGTCCGAATAATTATTTCGCTTCGATGCATCGCCGAATGGAATCCCGTCCACAGCATGAATATGCTTCTGTGTGTGTGTGTGTGTGTGTGTGTGTGTGTGTGTGTGTGTGTGTGTGTGTGTGTGTGTGTGTGTGTGTGTGTGTGTGTGCGCTGGTGAATTGCATCGTGGAGGGCCACGCGATCTTCTTCCTCCGGATCAAAGGAGCTCACAAGTGTGTGGGTGTGTGGTAGTGTGGTGGTGATGGTTCGAAGTGTATCTCGCTGAGGGGAAGAGAGTTACTGGCTTCGGTCCGAAAAGCCGTAAACTATAAATTACTATGTTGATTGAAAAGTAACTATTTGGGAAATAGAGCCTAGTGATGCCTCTCCTCAAAATGGCACATGATAATTGACTTAATATTCTTTAAAGTATCCGAAATCATGTACTCTGTGACCTCAATTTTAGTTCGTTAAGGAAAACAATGATCAGTCATGGTCACAACACGAAGGCCTCTTCTTGTGCTCTCGACCGACTTGTTTGTAGCTCTTTAATTGCTAGTAACCCTCAACCAATTCTGCCTTTGTTACGGACCCTTTTGTTTGGAAAGTTTTTACACACTTAATAAATTCGCTTTCGTATCCAGTTGCCTCAGTGACCTCTCATCTAAAAACAAAGGCACATCTCGTAATAGGAACTGATGAATTAGTGGATTTGCCGGGAAACATTCGTTGAAACATTGTATGGGTTTTGACAATTGGTTTCCAAAATATTCTTTAAAATGTTGTGGAAATACTTCATTTATTTAATCTGTGCAGTTGGTAAATGAATAATCAATTCCGTAATTTCGTAATTCCATAATTCCGTAATTTTTCAGCTGTCTTGCATTATCCGCACCTCAATCTATTTTTAATCATTTGAATCTCGGCAGATTAACATAATTTACTACTTTAACCAAAGTAATTAATCCTATTTGAAAAATGAACAAGAGCATTTATTTAAATAGTAATCTATGAATTGGACAACAAAATGAATGTACAAATTTCAAAGCTGAGTTGACAAAATAAAAAAAAAGAATCTTACTGATATCCAGAAAAAAATATTTATTCCTTCACTCTTCATAGGAAGTCCGTGCGGCATCGGTGATAATGATGGTTTCTGTAGATATTAAATAATTAGGTCCTATTTTTGCTCATGTCTCTCGGAGATTAACTTTTAATTGATTTCCCACTTTTCCGTGGCTATGAAATTCTAAACACCAACCATGAAGATTGTCAAGCTGATAAGGTCGAAATTTATCTACGCCATCTACTGTGCCTATATGAGCCGTTTTCTCAAATCCGGTTATGTATGCATTAATTACATAAAACTTCGAAGACCTTCAAACCGGACTCGGAACCCGAAAAGCGGTTCCAGTCAGATCACGTTCTGCCCGTGACATTAACGCCCTGCGGAACGCAATACAAACACGCTAGGCCCGCCGCCCTCCGTAAGTTACGCGCGCGCCGCGATAAAAATACGCGTGGCGTCAGACGCACGTACTGCCACGCACGCGCGCCCGGGCTTCGAACCCGCGACGCTCAGGTGGGCCGTCTGTTTATATCGCTGACGGCGACAGCGTGGGCGACGCGTGGCGCCAGTTCGAACAGTGGGCCGAAACGTTAGGGCTCCGTCCCAAGGACGAAAATTGAAGGAAAAAATATGTACGTTTAGTGAAATTTTGTTTAAATACAAGATAATACTGTAAATTTCTTGGGTGTTGGTAAGAAAGAAAAACAAGGGAATATTGTTTATAGGCACTTGGAAATCTTGGTTGTGAAGAAAATGTTTTTGTGTCATGTAAAACACTCAGGGTTTTCGTTTAGAAAGAAATTGGAGCTTTTTATTCAACGATATGTGATTTTTTATTTTATTGGAAGGTCAAGGGTCATAGCAGTGTTATCACGTGATCTTATTAACACGCTTTAGAATATATTTAAATAATGTCAAACTTAATGGTTAAATTTTAATAATGACTTAAACTTAATGGTTTGCTATTTGTTCATGTAGATTTCAGGACTAACTACATTGTGTAATGGGAACGTAGTTGGTCATAGTCTTTTTGTAGTGCAAGTTGCAACTTGATATATCAAACGCAATCGACTTTGTGAGTTTAAAACATTTCTGGAAAAAAATATAGTGTAAGATTAAAAGAGCATTTATTTACGTTTTCGAAATTAAAATTATTAATTTAATGAAAATATAGAACAAAATAGTCACGAAACTATTGGCTTGCCAGTCGTCTATTACTTTCAATTATATTATTTCCAAAGATTTTCTTCCTTCTGAACGTTAAGCGCCGAACCAATTTCAACGACAAAATTACTTTTTCAAACTCGAGACTTCAGGACCTTGACACATAAACTACTAATAGTTTCGTAAAGAAGATTTCAGCGATCCTAAAATAACAAGATGCGCAACATCTTTTAATTGATTAAGATACAGGACCTGCTTGCGGTATACAGTGGGTCAAAAAGGAACTAGAAATGGTCATTCGATGTTTTCTGACGTTGGAGAAAAAGAACATCGAATTTTTGCCGAATTAAAACATGGATTTTAAAATAAGAATAAGCGAAATAATACAAATCTCCTCTTTGCCAGAAAATTGCTATTTGAATTGACTTTTTCTGCCTCACGCGAACGGTAGCCAACGCTTCTACGTATGTGAACGACTTCTCAGAATTGAACGTGAAGCGAACATCCATCTTTCTCCCCAACGCGCGCCTTGTGGGTCAATTCGGACGAGTGTGAGCCATGCTCACGGCGGGGCAGGGGGAGGGGGACGGTCGTGGAGGGGGAGGGGACGTTGGGCGGGCCGCGCTTATGACGACATGCGAGCTGCGGTTGGCTTTGCCGCCGCCGCCGCCGCGCCGCCGCCGCCGCCGTCTGTCCCGAGGGCGTCCCCCAGCCAGTACACTGCCTCCCGGCCTCGCGACACCACGCGTCCTTGGCGTCTCTCGTACTCGTAAAGGACTTCATCGGGTGCTCGGAGAGCGAAACCGCCGGGATTCCGAAACTTCCTGAGTGGGGCAGCGGAGGCGGAGGCGGAGGCGGCGGCGGATCATTGGACGCCGACGCCATGGGGCTCACCCGCTGCGCGGAAAATCTGTTCAAGGTAGGAAGAACGCGCGCGGTGTAATGTCACGCCGACCCCACGCCTGTTCGGAAAGATCGATCCCGTTGTGAACAACTGGTTGACTAATGTCTTGTTCCTATTACTAAATTCTCTTTCTATATATTTATATTAGGTCGTTGCTCCTTGACTTTAATTTTCATATTACTGTAATGGCTACACATATTACTGTGTTACTATACAATCATATTACTATCTAATACTATATCGCGAATACCTCAAAAATACGATTTCGAATTTTGAGTAATAAAAATCGTATTTTTCACACACGCGTCTAAACTATATGTTAGTGCTGTTCCAAAGATGGTTAAGTTTGATGTAGATAGAGATATACGCAATTTTATTCAGGAAAATGCTTGTCTGTCTGAATGGACGGACGGACGGACTGACTGACTGACTGACTGACGGACGGACTGACTGACGGACTGACTGACTGACTGACTGACTGACTGGCAGACTGGCAGACTGGATGACTGGCAGACGGACTGACTGACTGGCAGACGGACTGACTGACTGGCGGACGGACGGACTGACTGACTGACTGGCAGACGGACGGACTGACTGACTGACTGACAGGCAGACGGACGGACTGACAGGCAGTCGGACGGACAGGCAGACAGACGAAGGGACGAACAGGCAAACACCGAACGAACGGACAGGCAAAGAGGCAGACAGCCGGACGGACGGACAGACAGGTAGACGGACGGACGGTCGGGTAGATAATCGGACGTGTCACACACAACAGCTATTATGCTGAAACCTGGTAAATACGTGAGGAGTAGGCCCTGTGCCGTTTCGAACATAATAATGATTTTTAACTTTTTGGATACTTTACATGAGGCCTCTGCAACATTTTCAATTTTTTCTTCGAATGAAGAAAGGGCATTATATAGTGCATATATGCTATAGTTCCGATTTTCATTCAAACCTACTATTTTTTGAACATTTCAAAAGTTCTCATTTATTGTTGATCCTGGTCTACACTTGGAATATTAAAGCCAGTGATTTTACTTAATGCAATTTATCACTTGATTGTAGATTTTTAAATTATATCATGGACTTTTATAAACCCAAATAATTTTTACAGACCCACGTTTGTGATAATAATAATAATAATAATAATAATAATAATAATAATGAATAATAATAAATATAGAATAGTATGATGATCTTTAAGTTTAAATCAAGTTTTGAATTTCACTTGAACGTTAATATTTTTTTAGTTACGAAGTTGGCCTTGCGCTTTAGAAAGAGCTGTCATAAATATAGTTGCAGTTATTCTGACTCTTAGAACCTGCAAATTTGAACGGATAATATTTTGGAAGTTTGTTGAAAATGCACAGCAAAAATCTTGATTATCAAAAATAAAATCAGGAATAAATGTTGGAACATTTTGTTCATGTTTGTTTCCATGAATAATACGGGGTCTATTTTTAGATGACGTTTTTACTACTCTTGAAGTCTAACTGTTTAAATTATTGACTACAATTTCATCTACGCCCATCTCTACATTCTCCCTAAATTTAACTTCATATAAATATTTTTTCAAGACCTCGTATCTGTTACCTTACTTCTCTTCTGTTATTTTGTCTTGTGCACTTGGTGAAATTGTAAATTTTTTATATTTTTCTTGTTTTACGATTCAGATTATTAATATTCAAGTGCCGTTTAAAATTATATTGCTATTTGTACGAAACTTCCTTATAACTAGAAGAATACAAAAATTTTAGGAATAATTTTATTCGGATTTATAATACTCTGTCGCAACGTACGTACTCAACAAAACTCTTCATATACCAAAACAAATGAGCAGCATTTTCTTGGTTACTTAGTTCAATGGTCTTTCAGCCTTGCAACTTTTCAACTCCGTGCAACTTTTCACCACTCCTCTGCAATTGCGATTTGATAAATTACAACACAGATGATGACGTATCATCCGTTTGAATTTGACGTCATCCAAGTTTTAGACAACACTAAAACCAACAAACATAAGTTTCACGCGAACGTTTCTCGCTCGTAAAAGTTTACTTTGCGCCAGTCTGGTGTCTTGCATGGCCAGTAAAGGACGCGAAGCCTTCCTCCCTGGACCAAGAAAAAAGCGCGCGAATGTCAGGAGCTGGTTTTCTGGCGCAGAACGGCCGCCGCCCCTGCAGGCTTGTATGGAGCGGCAGTTTAGCGACTGAAAGGCGGTGACCCAGCGGGTGATTTCGATGAGATTGTGGCGGTGATTGCTGAAAGAGAAAGCATCGCTCCGGGCTGCCCGCCAGTGCAAGATGTTAGAGTCGCGAGTGGACGGTGATATGCAGCTGGTTTTGAAATGGTTGTAAAACGCTGTTGCTTTTGGAGAACGCTACTTAGCGCGTTTTAGTTTCTCGCCTCACTACGTAAGAAGAAAAACTAATCGTGCGCCGGAAAGCGGCTGTATTTCTTCTGGAAACACTCTTATTGCCTGGCCCTGGAACGAAAAAGTGGATAAATCTTGATCATATATTAAACAAATTACTGCGTCTAACACGTGTATTCAGAATTCATGTTTTGTGGATCCTTGATACCAAAAAATCGAATGATGGGAAAACGACAGTCTGTCCGTGCGTCTGTCTTAGGTCAACGCGGGTACCTAAACCATTCACACGATTTTCACCAAAATGGATGTTCCCAATCGATATGAACGAACTGACGACCTGCTAGTTAGAATGTGGCTAGTGAAATTAATATTTTGATTTTGGGGGGACACTTTACAAGAAATCGCAACATTTTCAAAATATTCTCAAAAATGTCTCAAATTTGATTATTCGACTTTATCCTCGGATAGCGTAGAGAACGCGTAAAAGAATGGTGCTGATCTTATTTTCGCTGAAGTCTCTGAATTTTCGGAAATTGCAAAAGTTGTAACAATGCGAGAAATTATGTGATGTTGGAACCCCAATATCGTTATAGTTATACAGGGTGTCCCAACTATGGACCACCCTCATCACTTTTAAACAGTTCAGGATATCGAAATGCAGTTTTCGCTGAATAATGCGGAATCATGGGGCAAGTAACATGCCGTAGAGAAATTGTCTAAAACATTTTTAGTTTTCGAGAAATTTAATCATCTTTGATTTTTTAAATGGAACGATATATTTTTCTCACCAGCAATCGATAGATCATGGAAAGAGGAATAAAATGATGTATCATATGCTAGTATTTTGATAGTAATTTGAGTATAAAATTAGACTTTCTGATATGTGATTTTGAATTAAACGGACAATATTTCGTGTCGCAGACCCTGCAACTCTCGCCTTCGGGCAAAACGGCCTTCGCGGCGTCAAGACTGTTGCGTGCAGAGAGGAGACTGAGAGGGGTGGCAATGGGGGATAAGAGGCTTAACTACAGCAATCCAATGTCTTGACACAAAGGTCACACTAACAAACACCAATTTTAACGATCAGAATGATATTTTTTTCCATTGATTTATCTGCATTTCACTTTTCTTCTTTAATAATAAATATCATTTTCAAACTGGACAAGAATTCAATCACCGTCTCTTCGTAGGTAAATTAAATTTTTAATTAAGATGATCATTCGTTCACTTTGCAACCATACCTCTACTGCGGATTCATAAATGGAAAAGGAAACAGTAAACTTCCATTTTCTGCCGTGGATTTTTAAGTTTGAAGCAGCACGTGGTGTTATGAAGTGAGAAACTCTCCAATCAGTATTAGCAGTCGTGACTGCAGATGTGCATCTGTGTTAAAGTTTAGTAAATTTACACGACAGTTTGTCAAGAGTGTTTCAAAATTTGTACTGCTTTGTTCTTTTGGTAGTGTTTAAAAAAGGCATTTATTAAGAGTAAATAATAAGAGAAAATGTCTACCTATCTATTATTTGATGAATTAATCAAGATATTACAATAAGAATCTTTAAGCATTCATTCCCTTCCCATATTTTAAATTGACAGCTTGTTTCTGCCATAACACACTTAGCTCGGTTTTCGATTTTTGTAAGTTTGAAAAGGACCTTTATTATTATCGACCTTCCGCTATAAATTAGTTTTATTTGGTTCTTTTCGTTGATCCTTGCTTTGGAATTTAAGTTGAAGAAAAGTTCAATTCAGATAAACAAATGGGAAAAAGTCTCTCATTCTGATCGTTAATATTAATGTTTGTTCATATGATCTTCGTGACAAGACCATGAATTGCTGTAGTTACGCCCCTATCCTTCACGACCACGCTTCTCACACTCCCTGTCTCCACGAAACAGTCTCGACACCGGGAAGGCCACCTTCCCGGCGAGTGCTGCAAGGGCTGCTACAGGAAAGGACCGTTTACTTAAAAATCACATACAAGAAAATCTAATTTTATACTCAAATTACTACTAAAATACTAGCATATGATACATCATTTTATTCCTCTTTCCATGGTCTATCCATTGGTGGTGAAAGAAATATATAGTCCCATTTAAAAAATCAAAGATGATTAAATTCTTCTAGAACTAAAAATATTATAGACAATTTCTGTACGGCATATTACTTGCCCCACGATTCCACATTGTTAAGCGAAAACTGCATTTCGGTATCCTGAACCGTTTAGAAGTTATGGGGGTGGTCCATAGTTGGTGGGACACTCTGTATATAGATCGTTCCAGTTGCACTAAAATAATATAAAAATTAGTTGTGTGTAATTTTCGGCACAAGGTTGTTAGAGTACCTAGATTTAACTATAGCTGCTCGTAGGGAGTCAGTCTCAATTACTCTCATTTGTATAAAACATTGTAATAAATGACTGTAGGCGTTTTAATGTATTTCATTCTTTCCCTTCATATAATTCTGTTCTTTTTTTCTCTTTTTTCCGTAGGGATATAAAAATTATAGTTTTATGCTTACAGCTTAAAAAAATTACAGCTTTATGCTTACAAATGATTTATCATCTGAGTGGACTTGATTCAGGCAGTAAAAAAATATATATATTGCAAAATGGAAAAGACATTTTGCAAGCGAGACGTCACGTGTAGAGGCGAACAGGAAAATCGATATTATCACTTTATCTTCATTTCCCTTTCTACGTTTTTTCAGATAATCTCCTAAGCGACTGTGGTCATTGCAAATAGAGGAGAAAAAAGTGAATGTTCACGTGAATGTTTTAATCGCTACTTCGCAGAACGAAGCCGAATTTTCCATTAGTTTTAGTGGAAGTATGCTTCCTGAAAAATTCGTTTTACTCGTATTTGCCGACCGGCGCGCCAGCGGTGATAACGTGACTAATGTGGTGAAGAATTTCACCTCTCAGTGAGGAAAGTTCTGAACTTAAGATTGTTTCCAATGTGAAACGAAGTCCAATATTCGTGTCACTGAATTGGACAAATGAATTGTTAAATAAATTTCTCGAAGGAAATAAGTATTATTTAGTTCTTTTCTATAAGTATATTTTCTTACCCGCAGCTTCTTAGTCACTTGGTCTCTTGATCGACCATGTCCAACAAATTTATATTCGCATTTTAAAGACGTTTTTCCTCCTTGCCAACAAATAAACCCCTTTGTGGTAACAGTATTGCGTACTACTAGATGGACTACTAATACTATGTAATTAAATATGAAAACGTCATTTAACATGATTAATAATTTTAAATGTATTGCTCGTATACACTTTATATTTGAGGTGGCATGTGCTTGTCAAATCAAATTTCATTGCACAGGAAGCGGCTACTAATATCAAGAGCTTTTCGTTTACATATACTCTCATATTTTGGAAAATTTACCTTTCATTATCAAGTTTCCGCTTCCTTGACTCGCCAAAACTCTGCCTACTCTAACTCACCCTCCACCCTAAGAGTGATACTACTCAGCGTACTTCCGCTGATTAGTTTAGAAGGTCGACGCTTCTTTACTTCCCATTTTCCTGAATTCGTAATCGTCTTCTAGTGGCTAATACGTCGTTGTAGGCATGATGTAGAAAAGTCTTTGCTCATGCCTTTCTCCTGGACGGTCTACGTTAGAAGCGCCGAAATTATGTATTTGTAGTGATACTACACCTCATAATCATCTTCTAATTACTTAACTATTATCTAGGTATTAGGTTGATGCGTTTCTGTTCATTTTGTCAGTAGCAGTTTCGTATAATTCTGTTTCGCGAGTGTCATAACAGAATGGTTTTCCCCCTCTTCTAGTGTGTATCAAATCTGCGACTTTGAAATGAAATTCAAGTAACCAGTAAACACGAAATACACTAATTAGCAATAAGCATGTTTGCTTCCACTTCTCCTATGTATCTATGTTATTCGAGTTACGAAGGTTGACGTTAAAGAGGTTCCAGCTATCGATGTTCCATTTACGAGGTTCGAGTTATCGGGGTGAGAAGTATGGAAGTTTGAGGATCGAGTTTTCAGTGATCGTGATTCGAATTATTGGTGTACATCTGGACTACTATAGACATCAATTGCTAAGTCTTCTGATGTTACTTCCGTTTCGCAAGCTTTTTATATTTTCTCCGTAGTGAGATGCGCTGTTGTGTGCGCGGAGGTATGAGCAGTGGCGGATCCAGCGGGGGGGGGCATGGGGTATATGCCCCCTCCCCCAAAGGCCTAGAGCAATGGTGTCAAGTTCTGCTACTGGTGGCTGCGCCACTAGCGTCGGGAGAGGAAAATACTAGTAATCCCGCCGTTTTACAATAGTGATGGCGTTCTCTCTTTCGGAAGGGTTATGAACTGCATGAAGAGGTGATTTCGTCGTGGCACTAGTGCCACGGACTCCCACTCGTGGCATCGATCTTGACAACACTGGCCTAGAGTGTTCGCTTGTTACCTTCCTTCATTTCGCAAAATTTATTTAAATATTTATTGCTGTTAAAATTGTGTAATTATTTAAACAATAATATTGTGTAGTACCACACATACACAACAAAAATAATATACAATATAATAAATATGTTTATTATTTAACTTTCATTTATGATGCACCCCAACCCACGTGCTCGGCTGGATTCGCCCCAGGGTATGAGGCGTTGGCCTCCCACGCGCCGCCGCCGCCCGGCCACTTGGCGCGATGTTTTCCTGACCCCAAAAGTCAACCGGATGATTTAGGCCGGGATATTTGGGACGGGCGAGAACACGCCGCAAACGAATCGTCGGAGCTGGCGGTGTCCACGCTTCACATGGCTTCACTGCCACAGGACCGCGTTGTTTAGAAGGCATGATGTGGCACGATTTTAAATTGTCTCTATTCCTGTTTTGACTTGGAGAATTTTTGGCAATGTGTTGCGTTGTTCGCTGTTGAGGTTCACCTTTCATGACTTTATGTGTATATCTTTCAACTAATCAATCTTATATTATTCATGATGATTTGGTTTCGTATACTTCAAACGATTTTTCGCATTCTATACGCTTTATTTTTAAAAGCAAAGTCACTCATGTTGCAGTGTGTGCTCTATTTCACTCCATTTCATTCATTTAACATTCCTTTTCCATAGTTTCATCTGTTCGTTCTTTCATCTCGGACTTTGTTTCTCACATTTTCGATCCAATTTACTTGTAATTTTACCTTATTTTTGTGTGCGTTAACAGCATAGGTAACACGTTTGCATTCGCTGGGATCTTGAATACTTTCTCACCTCCCCTCTACTCACAGTGTCGAGGAAACTAAACTTCGAACTCAATTAAAATAGTTTTCTTCTTTTCTCATTATCTCTCTAGCTGTCTAGTATTTAGTACAGTTAGAACTTGAAGACCATTGCGATTCCTGCATACTACTGATGGACGACTCGTCAGTACTAGCCGAGTAGCCAGTGAGCGACTCGCACTCTCGAATGTATTACGCTGACCATATTACTTATTTGAAGTGAATTGCCACATGTAATGAGAACGGCGGCATTTGACATGGATGTTTTCTGTTATACAGACATCACTCATATATTCCATTTCCTCTTCCCTATCTGTGGCGTTAGCCTAACTCGCAGTTATCTGGCATTTATGGCGGCATATCCTCGGTATCCAGAGAGCAGTGTGCTGAAGATAACTCTCCCAACAGAAGCGACAGAAAACTCGTTGTATTTTTCGTTGAATATTCCAATTTTGGAATATCAAAATGATGGGATAGAAAAGAAAACTTTACGTCATTCATTCATTAATCTTTTTTTCAATCTCTAATTACAACATTCTTCATTGTTTATAACTTCAGACAACATTAATTAACATTCCCAAAGTGTAAACGTTTGAGTGGCAATTGAAATGTAACAAGGAAGTTGATATCATTGAAATCATGTTAATGTCATCTCCCAATGTTAATGAATCATATAATACATTTGCACAAATTCGAAGAATTTCTAGTGTTATTTTAAACCCTATTAAAACGCTTTCACGAATAATTATTTTTCTGTCATCTCAAAATGGGTATGGGCTGCTTTAAATTACATGTCCTTCGCATGTATTTCCAATTACAGAAACTCATTTCACCTGGTTTACAGTAAAACCTTTCCGGACAGCATTCCTCTTCATTGAGCTAACGCTGTTGCAACGCAGTCTAACTTTAAGCTTCTGAAATCCTCGAGCAGCTAAGTGCGGTGAGTAACCCGGCCCAAAATAAATTTCATTCACACGGACGGAAACACAAACAGATAGTGTGTGTCAGCTCTGTTGGAACTGTTTCCTCGTACTGATAAGCGCGCAGATCCACCCTCCCCTCAGTGCTGATCGCCGGAAGAAGGCAGGCGCGTGACATTCCAGTTTAATCTCGCATGGCCCCGATGATGCTTGCTGCCTGGGCTTCTTTGTACTATTAGGGATATGTTCGTTGTACTAATTACGTTTTTATTCGTACAAATTGCGTATTATTTGTATTGCTAACAGTGATGCGACGTCGATGCCAATGTTTTCAAAACGTCGCTTTAAAATATCGATGTATTGAAGCCGATGTATTTTGCCATATTGATGTTTTGTTCTATATCTTTTTACGTTTTTGATGTTTTGTTCATGGATGAAATATTTCCATAGGCGGCCTGGATAGCCAAGGTCGCTAAGGCTGAAGGGCCCTAGCTGCCTCTGCTCGAAGGATAGCGGGTTCGAATCCCTCCTTGGGCATGGATGTTTCTGTGTGTTTGGGTTATCCTTACGTGTTCTCTCTACAATTACCAAACGCATTGGTCGCTAGACAACCTAGAAGATAAAAAGCGACCTTAATTATTTTTCTTTTCCATAATCACAATTTTATAAAAGTTAAAATCTAAAATAACTTGTGTTATCACTAAGTGGACGAACCAAACAAACGCGGTCTTTCCATTCCAATGAACTGGTATTTCCTTCGTCTTTCCTCGTATTTCGCACATGGAAAGGCATTTTTTAACTTAATTTATATTTAAGATTTAATTGAAAACTAATATAGTACACGAGCACTATTAAATTAATTTTTTTGTGAACGAATTTAATGTTAGAAGTTACTTAACCAGCATTAAAATATCGATGGTTTTTGGTCAATGTATTATTAACATCGCATCGATGTTTTAATTTTTAAACTTGAATGTTCGGCAACATCGATGCTTTGCTGTCGATGTCGCATCACTTCTTCGTATACACATGCTATCTCTCTGATCGCCGTGAATAGCGCACATTGTTAGCTGGATATCCAAATGTCTATTTTCCGCTGTGTTTGGATTGTGTGGAATTGATGTTTGCTTTCGTTGATGGTTTTTGGTGTGTTGGTGGGTGCAATCCGCTGCGGAAGATTGCTGTATTGAGAAAGTATTGTTTTAATGGAAAACAGTTTTTGAATACTATATTGCGAACTGTTTACCTAAAGTAGTCTGTAAATTTGTACATAAACCTGTCAAATTTATAAGTTATTAGGTGAAAATAAAATTCATGTAATAAACTTTTTTTTTATTATATGTGTTTCTCAATGGACTTCGCTAGTCCTTGCATTATTTTCTGCTTATTGGTATCAACCATCCTGTTCTCACGATCCTTCAAATGTTCAATCAAGAAATATTTTTAAATTTACTTCAAGATGTATTCACGTTCGTAACATTGTCGTAATATTTGCCTGGTAAGTACACGCCATGTTAATAGTATTACCTTATTTGTTTATTCTAAAATGAACAAAAGCGTTGTCCTGTCGTACCGTTGTAGCGATGTAATTTCACGCGATAAAAAGGCTCTTACAAGAGAGATTTCTTAATAATTTTCAATCGCCAACTAATGTGCCTATTTCTTCATTGGACCACCCTCTTGCTTGTCCGAGGACGTGAAGAATTGAAATTAATATGATCTAGTCAGTGTACCTGTTCCTCCAGTAAGCTGTTCATTAATGAAAATTACTAGTTGTAAATGTAAATTGCTTGCAGATATTTTCGCTGTCGAAACAGGTTGTCTTGCGCCGTGTCTTAGATTTATTTTTGCGCTGTCAAATGGTAGCTGACTCTACGTCACGTTTAAACGTTTTAATGTTCGTCTAATTCTTTTTGGCATTTTGTACTCCTTTCAACGATTGAAATGTGACGTGTCAGTGTTTATGTGCTCTTTCAATTAAATATATTGATAATTTCTTGTAGTAGCATTATCTTATACTTTATTAATCAGTGTCACTCCTGTTCTGAGATGCAACACAATTGTTTATTACACAGAATTCAATCGAAACTACCGATTTTTTTATTGGCTGTATGAATAATGAATATCGAGTTATCATTAAATATGAGTCGGTTCTCATCTATAGTTCAGTATGTATCGCAGTGGAATGACAACGGATAGTACTACTAAAAGGAGAGATTAATTTTTTCGTCTTCTTCTCCAAATAATATTCATTTTTTCAATTATGGTGTCAGTAGCTTATCCAATTCCCAATGTAGAGCAGACACCACTACGGTGCCTTCTTGACCTCTTCTCACTAGCTCTAAATGAAGAGGCCTGCATGAAGACGGCGTCTGTTTTATTGCTCTTGAAAACGGGGCGAGAGCTTGAACTCTAGAGCGTTGTGTAGGTTAATGCCTCTCATTTATTTTTTTTGTCAATTGGTACTAAGTTTCAAGAGCATTGTTGAAACAACAATCTCGACTACAGGGTAAAACCGAAGGGTACGAGCACATTTCAGTTGGGAGGCATCTTGAGTGAAATGTGTTTTAAGTTTTTCAACCAATTCCGAACATATCAATTCGTAAGCTTTAAATTTTAAAACTTCAGATAAACATTTCAAATTTTAAACATTAAGTTAAATGTGATAGTTATATCATGGATCATTGAATTCGCTAGTCTTATTTACTGATTTTGCATTAACGGGATTAGATTCGAAATGAATGTATAGTTTTCTCAAATTGAAATCTGAAAACGATATTGAATTGTTTGGTAAATCAAAGGAATTTGGAAATAGGTTGCATTGCAAATACATTTTGAAAATATTCTCTCTACTCATGAGTTTAAAAATTAATTAAGTAATAATATATGTCTGTGATTGTCCATTATTACCTATCTCGTCACAGACGAGAAAACTTTGTTGGTGGCAGTTCCAGATACTCGCCTCTCAACCCCAGTCATTCAGGAACAAAACCCCAAAGTCATCGCTTCTACGGCAGGGGTGGCAACCTTTTGGTGACCCGATTTTTTATTCAACAAATTTGAAATATTAAGTTACATTTAAATAATTTTATTAATAATGTAAAATATCACAACGAGCTTCGGATCCATGTACAATAATATACAAAGAAACACTTTAAGGATTCTATAACAGAATTTGATTTACGAAGACAATAAATACGAATACAGGAACGGTTCAGGAAAGGGCAGTCAACGCAGCGCTTGTCTCGCAACACCGCACCCTGTGGAATATCGCACACAAAATGGCAAGGACGATTCAAGAAAGAGAGGCAGTAAAAACAATGGAGTCAAGAGGGGCTTCAGGGCTACTGACACGGAAGTTGAGACTATTGCTCATAGATGACACTAAAACAGGAAAACTGCGTGAGAATTTAAAAAAGTTTGTTGTAGGCTACGTAAAATGCCAAAAATACATGATAGTTTCTTTTTCAGTAGACCTTTACATTACAGCAGGGGTTTTCAAACTGGGCTATACGGTGGGTTCGTGGCGGTTATTTATTAAAATAATCTTTAGAATTGATTTACTTTAATCCTTGTATCGTTTATGTATTTAGAACTGTCGTACTACATAATATTTGTAATTAATATTATTTATTATTCTAATTTGTATCTGGGAAGTCCTTTACCAGTAGCATACTGTATCACTCACTCATTGTCATTGTTACAAGGGGAGCGGAGGGAAGTGTGGTTTAGGGGAGGGGAGTTTCGTGAAGGTGGCCGTGAATGAAACAAGTTTGAAAACCCCTGCGCTAGAGGCCTTTCCGGGCGCGTGAGATGGCTTCGCGGGCAGGCGTCCCCTGCTCTCCAGCGCGAGCGATCAGATCGCGCCAACACGTGTGGGGGCGTCTCGTAAAGCAGAACGGCGAGCGCGAGATGGCGCCTGTTTACGGCTTTCATGAGCCCCTGCGTCCCGGGAGACCGAACGGCTGCTTTCAGTGGCGCGTGTGCCAGCGATTGGCATTATCCTCTCGCCCCCTCCCCTCCCTGAAGAAGGAATTTGCGGCGCGTCCGGTGGCGAGGACGGGCGGGGACCTGCAAGGGGTCGCGCTCTGGGCCGAAATGGGTCACAGGTGAGGAGGGTAAATACCCTTAACTGCTAACTGCTTGAACTTAACTCTCTGTAAGAATCGATCGGATTAAATATGTGTAATGATATTGCAATCTAGCGTAGAAATTACACAGTATGTTATCGATATTAATTGACGAAATGGTAATTATTATAGTAATTATAATAATTTATCTTCCTAGATATTGCTCTATTTCTCTTCGGTATTCATTCAAACTGTATAATCTCTGCGCGAAACCTTTTGCGTAAAAATGACATATATCTTGAACGTGTAAAACAGATTATATCGTAAACGTGGAAAAGAGATTATATCTGAAACCTGAAAAACATTGTATCCGGAACGTGTAAAAATTGTGTCCTGGATATGTAAAACATTGTATCCCGAATGTGTAAAACATTGTATTCCGTACGTGTAAAACAGTGTACCACGAACGGCCGTGCATTTCGAATGGGTAAAACTGGCCTGTGTCCCGAATGAGTGTATGTCCCTAGAGGCATAGGAAGTGACGACCCCGCCAAGAATAAGTTGTGGGCGACTCGTTCATGTAGCGCATGGCACAACCCGGACTAAGCGGCGACGCGAAGCCACAACCACAAGCGGAAGCGATAGCGAAAACCAGCGGCAACGAAGCGGAAGTATCGAAATGGTATTAATAGAAAAGCTAGAGAGATATTGTGAGCTTCGAGGAAAGAAGAGAGGTTTGAGACGATAGTGTGCAAGAGGGAATAACTGTACGAGAAGGGGAAAGGAAATAGGAAAAATACGTGTGACGATGTTGTGAGAATGTGTGATTTTAATGTGGGGAGAAAACAGGAATTCTTGACATTTTTCAAGTTCGCATTTTGTTTGTAGAACGAAGAGAGCTATTGGGTGGACGAAACATGTAATACACGACGACTTTGAATTTAGTAAGGAATATTTTCTTGTTTTTTACTACGCCGACATATTGGAAATACTTTTTTATTTAAATTATTATCATTAATTATTTTCCATTGATTTCTTTCTGCATTAGGCATGGCGAAAAGATTTCAGAAATTTGAATAACTTAATCGCTTTGAATGAAGGCAGACGAGATATTTATCAACAGAGGGGCGGGATTGTTTTATATTGATATTACGAGGCACAATCTCCCGGATAGCTGTAGATCCCAGATGAACGAAATGGAAAATAAGGAAGCTAGCAAGAAGACGAAAAATCCCGCGCGGCGAAAGGACTGCGGCTGGCATGGGAGCGACGGGAGAAAGCGACGTGGCGTCAGCGGCCGCGCCAGCGCCGGCGGGGCGCCAACGCCATCTGGCGCTCGTGGGCGCCGCCCTGCAGCCCCTCCCCCAGCCAACCGACTCTGCCCCGCCCCGTGCCTTCGTCCCACCCGGACCTTTGCCTTTCTGTCGAGCCCGTACCTTTCTGTCCCTTCAGTGCTTCTCTGTGCCACCCGTGCCTTTGTCCATCCGAGCCTCCGTCCCATCCGAGCCTCTTTGTCCCACCTGTTTCTGTCCCCCCGCGTTTCAACATGTCCCGTTCAATAGCTCTCCGGCTTGGCCCTGTCCTAATCCGTCCAATCTCGTCCGTCGCCTTCCTATCCCGTACATTCCTCAGGACCCGCCCAACCGACGCGTACCGCTCTGCCTCTCCTACCTCACAGCGCGCTCGTCCGTTCTACGCCCAGCTCCTCACATTACGCCCAGCTTACTCATTCCACCCGGCATTGTCCAGCCCCATAAAGCGCTGCCGCACGTCATCCTACCTTTTCATGTCGCTTCACACAGCCCTGCTTCACCTTGCTTTACCCTCGCACCTGGCCCCATCTCTGCCCCGTCTCTTTGCGTGCGGCCCCACCACGCCCACCCGCTTACTTTCGACTGCCCGCCTCACCCCGCTCCAATCCGCCGCAATACCCGTCCCTACGCACCAACCGTATCTCCGTTACCTTATCTCAACCGTCTCCCTTCGTTCACATCGTGTCCATCTCGCCACCGTCCGTTTCGCCCCGTTCCCCCTCTGCCTCTCTGCGGTCGCCTTTC
>JAHLJT010003656.1:89436917-89461554 GCA_031308135.1 Acheta domesticus
GTCATCCGAGATGTTGACCTCAAATCACCTCCTACAATGTCACCTGCCTTCATATAAATCTGAATTAATTCTCTTCTTGGCACTCAAAATTCTCTCACAACGAGCCCCACTTTCGGTAGATAATGTCGAATTATTGCTTGGTAGCACTCCACGGGCACTGACAGCAACGTCGCAACTAACATATGAATGTTTATTTAATTTTTGGTTTTAGTGATATGATCCGATTTCCCTGGTCGTTCTTGTCACTTCTGACACAGTCCAGTAGTATCAAGCTGCCTTTAATATTTTTTTGGTTTGAAAATAGATGTGTTATCAGTAGAAAATATAAATTAACTGTAAACCGGGAATAGTGCGAGGAAATTAGTTCCACGATAGAGTGGCCACCCCTGCCGTCGTTTCAATCGGCAGTTTTTGACGTCTGAAGCGCCGTTGATCGCGGGGTTCTTGCGGGTTTTCGAACCTAGTCAGATACTGGGTCAAATTTACCACTGTATGAAAGAGAATTTTAAT
The DNA here is from genome assembly GCA_031308135.1 of Acheta domesticus. Lineage (NCBI taxonomy): Eukaryota > Metazoa > Arthropoda > Insecta > Orthoptera > Gryllidae > Acheta > Acheta domesticus. Next base: position 89,437,428 of record JAHLJT010003656.1, read on the forward strand.
AGCCGGCCAAGATGATCGGTAGTGTATCGTGGTTTGTCCAATCTCTGCCGAAACAGTATTTTAAAAACCCGGATGGAGCCATGGACCACTCGCAATTTTTGCTTCGTCACTCATGGCCCTTCTTCTCCCCTGTCACACGCTTGCACGTAAATGTATTACACTACCACACGTCGTGAGACCGCTCGAGAGCTTAGAGATGACCCGATTAGAGCGGTGCTCTGCCGGGCGAGGTATTGAACTTTTTGTGGATTTTGCAATTCATCGCCATTGCCGAATCTACCAGGGATATTATTAATCGAAGTGTACATACTCAAACTTCCTCAACGAAAGAACGAGGAGGAAATTACTCTACTCCATTGAATCATTTCATTTTGGATGATATTTGTGAAAGCCATAAATCATACCGTATCAAGGCTTCAAGGATGGAAGAGGAAATTAAGTGTTTATGAACATTGCTGTAAAATAAATTTCTCTCCACATCAGAAAATATAATAAATAGTTATTTGATTGTATATTAGTTCTATAATATTTTTAAATATTATAAATTCAGCACTATCTTTTTGACACACACACACACATGCCGACTCCTTCATTGCTCTTTTTTTTCGTCTGACGGCTTGTAGTTTTGTGCGCCGTAGAAATTAAACGAAATTGTATGTGGAATGGGTTTACGTCCATAAATGTTAAGGATACGACCTTCCACGAACCAAGGCTGTTCTTGAGAGATTTTTCCAACAAGCGCCAGCCACAGAAATACTACGTGTTTCCCCGGACTGGAAAGACTGTACAGATGCAAGTGTTAGCCATGCCGAACATGAGTGTAAATATAATATGCACTATACGGTAGAGGTCTGCATTCTCCGCGATTTTTACCGACCAGCGCTCGCTCGCCTCTCTTCTCTCGAGACCACGCGCTCGACTGTCCTTCGCAGCCGGTGCGGACTCCCGGGAGCCGGCGACCGCCCGAGACTCGGCCTCCAACCGACGAGACTAGACAACCGGCGGACCCCGTTCAGGCGAACTGCGCCACGTAACAATCGGCCGACACGTCGGAGTAAATATCTAATGGCACGTTCAGGGAAAGGAAGGAGTATTGAATGGTTTTTTAAATAAATGACCAATAATTTCGTTTTTTCAAAATTTAAAATATAGAGGAATTTTAATATTAATTTTCAAATAATAAATTTTAATAAAATAATTTTAATAAATTGTAATAAATAATTGTAATAAATAATTTTAATTTTAATTGTAATAAATAATTTTAATAAATTGTATAAAAAAAAATAAAAAGCTTTAAAAATCGACTCCTCGGACGCACGGGAGAACCTCAAGTGGATCTATTGCAGTTCTGCCTGTGACTTCAAAGAAAAGGCACTCAAAAGTTTTAGAGATAAATTCCGTTCTTTGTAATGACTAGGTATCGGATGCTTCGGAAATTGCCTATTTTATTCTAATGAACATAAAATTATTAATTTTCCTTCATTTTATATGGTGCAATATGGAGCAAATACAAATGCTCTGCTAAATTTAGATGCAAGTGCTATGAAATATATTATTACCTTTCCCTTCCAATTTTTTATTTTTGCCGTCTTTTTCCAAATAGTTTTGTTGTTGGTGTTGTTGTAATTTTCAGGCATCTGAAACGCAGGTCTTGGTTTCTTAACCCGGCAGTAGGCGTGCGGGGTGCCTCAGTCACCTCAGCATTATTTTGAGCTCATTGTACTTTTAATTTTATTTATAATCTTGCGAGCTCCTCAATATCTTTCGAGGAAAGCTTTGTGCACATATCTCGACCCTTCTCTTTCAACTGCTTCCTGTCCTTTCCTGGAAATTTCGTCGCAACGGCGATGGCGCGCTGCGTGGGAGCCACCGAGTCAACTCGCACAACCTTTGTTATCGCTTCCTGCCACGCTGTTCTCAGTGTCAGTAGTTCACCCAAAGGAAGGGAGTCTCGTGGAGCTTCAGTACTACTCCACAGAAGTCAAAGATTCCCAAATTCAGCTTTTACGATTTTTTAATTACAATTAATCGCTTATCTTGTATTGAAACGAAAAATAATGGAATAACTGAAAAACATTGTACTCGTACATATAAAACTTTATATGCATCATTTCATGTATACATACTTTTGACGAATTTAAAATAATGTTAAACGTGTGTATATAATAGTAAATAATGTATTTTGAATTATTGAGTTGAATAGGCTGATGTGCCGTGACCGTGTTGTTTGGCCGCCGACTGAGTCGACAAATACAAAGGCCATGTCGGCTTACATAAACTATTTCACAATAAATTACTACGCCCAATGACAAGACGTTTTGATGCAAGGAAAATAGTACTCACCTCATTTTTGTTTAGGATATGCTTTTTCTTATATACTCGTGAAATTATGACCAAATATTCATTGTATTTAATAAATATGCCTTATATTCGGGTTTGTAAGAAACTTCAATGACATTACAATTGGTACGCAACGAATTATCTTCCCTCAAGCACTATAAATATAGAAAAACAATAAAAATTTATTTTCAGAGTCTTTGTTTGCCTTAATTGTTTAAAAAAATGTATTGTTTGTCTCTATAAAATTATTTCCAGTCAATCGATAAATTGTTACTTTTCAACAAATTAATCCATTAATTGAAATTGTATTTTCTTTCGATTACAATGAATTGAAAGTGTTGCGATCACTACATGCGGCGACTTTATATCCCGTACATGCATTGAGGGGCGAAGCTACTGTGCAGTCCGGCGCTTGGCCGAGCGGCCGAGCGCTCGAGCGCTCGAGACACTCGAGCGCTCGAGCGCCCGGGCGCTCGGCGACTCCCGCGTCTCGGCGGGAGCCGCAAGGCGCCCGGTCGAAATGTCCGTTAAACAGCTATCTCTTCCCCCCCAAGCAAGGTCCCCCACCCTTCGCCGAGCGTCGGCGCGGAGCCCGAGAGTCTCGAGCGGTTGTTTTCGCCTGATTGCAGAGCTCTACTATACGGAAAGTGACATTGTTCTCCCCCCACTTGGTAGTGCGATTCGGCGCCGATATATCCGTCGGCTCGCAAGGGATTTCCTCCAGCTGGGCACCTCAACTTCAACCAGTGCAGGGGGCGAATCCAGCCGATCATTTTTGAGGGGGGGATCACAGATTTTTGTTACATAATAACATATTTGTTATTATGCAAGATATTGTTTTTGTAGTGTATATATGGTATTACACAATAGTGTCTAAATAATTACACAATGCTAACATTAATAAATATTTAAATCAATTTTGTCCTAAAAATGAAGGCAACAAACGGAAACTTAACTTTTTTGGGGGGGGCATGGCCCCTTCTCCTCCGGAATTCGCCTGGAATTGACAAGAGAAACCACGAAAAACCACCTCTCAGAGCAGCCGACCGCACAAATTATCCTCCAGAAGTCGACCTAGCTTATGTCGAAAATCGTCCACAGTCGGGACTCGACACCACTACAGAGACAATGCTGGATCAAATCAAAACTCAGCCGGTCCGTCAGGAATAAATTAAATAAATAAATAAATAAATAAATAAATAAATAAATACTTATCCGAAAGGATACGAACTTTTTTAGCGGCGAGTAACGAAGGTCAGATGGAGCTGCAGGCGGCGGCGGGGACGGCGACGGCGGCAGCAGAGAGAAGGCCGATTAAGACGACGCAGACCAGTCCAGGGCGCCGGAGGAGAGACGAGAAGGGCTGGGGGTTATAAGATTGAGAGGCCGCCGGCAGGCTGCGAGGAGTCTGGAGCAGACAGAAGGTGGGCGCCGGCCTCCGACAACTAATGGCCACAAACACGCGATGAAGAACCAGCCGCGGGACAGGGGGCGGGAAGAAGAGATCTCTCGAAAACCTTCAGCAGATGAGCTTTCAGTGGAAGAGAAAGCCCTGCCGTGAGCTTTTTAGCGGAAGGACTTCCGCGATATTAAGGGGTGGAAGTGGAAAAGGAGAGAGGATTACACAATGCTCGCAAGTTCTTTCCTTTTTGTTTATTCAGAAGGATGTGAATGATCCATAGGATTTGTTCTTAAACAGTCTCTGAGAGGCAAACGGATGCGACAGTGGTTGCAGGGGGATTTATTCAGAAATACTGTCTTGATGAATTTAGTAAATCACTACGGAAACATCCACCTGAAATGATTTTGTCCTTACAATTTTATGCCTATGGTGACCCGGAAATTGAAATAATATCATCTCTCATCTTCTAAGCCAAGAACTATATCGTAATACAGAACTATACAACACTGATTTTTTTTTAATTACTAAATTATAATTTAATTCACTTTTTCAAAAATAAAATCAAGAACGATTCCAATTATTTAACGTAAGATATTTTAACATTAGTTTCTAGCGTCAAATAATATTTTGTTAATAAATTATTTTACTATAGAATTAAGTAATACGAGCATTTCTTCATCAAAGCGGCATTCTCTGAGACATTTAATTACTCTTCATTTTCAGGAAATGCATCATCCTGGATACAAAATTAATATATTTTATTAACCACCATCTACCACCTTTCAAAAGCACATTTTTTATTCAAAAAAGAAATATGAAACCTATTTAATAATACATCAAATACATTTTAAATAGTGTAGGCGCTATTATAAAGTACACGAAAACAACTGATGTCCATCTGCGATGGAGGGCGAAGTTCTTAAGATCCCTGCGGCGCCTCTGATGGGAGACGAGAAAAGCGACAAGGCGCTCTCAAGCGAGCTTGTGTTGTCCGCGTCTGCGAATCGACCCTGGATCGAGCGGTGGCAAAAAGGGCGGCGCCCGACTCTGGAGTCTTCCCCTCTTCATCCCGTCGCCCCTCCAGCATCCCGATCCAACTCGGACCTTCTCCTCTCTGCGGATGGGTAGAAAACTCCCCAAGCTACAGACGAGCCGCGGAGGCACGTACAGGGTGTAGATGGATTACACAGTGGGAATTCTTGTTAAGAGATTGTTAACGGCCCCTGCACATTCGGGGTAAGTGTTAGTTATCCCCATGCCGTTTAACTGTTCGGACAACCACAAACATCACTCGTCACAACCGCGCGTGTAAAACTGTCGCGAACCAGAAAGGCCTATCTTTTTTCCATGGTTACAGTTAATAGTTTGCCATATCCTAAAGTTCGGTATACGACAGAGTGTCCGGGTACAATATCCTACACTTCCGGGTACGGTTTTGTAAAATCTCTACTGTGCAAGTGGCACCATGATCTCTTCAGAACACAGGTGAGCAAAGTACAGAGAGTGGTATGATTAATCAGGGAGCTCGGAGCTGGCAACACGTTACGCGTAAGGGTAAAACAGAGTTTGATGGCACTGTCGAGATACACATATGCCCGAGTCATGCAGACAGTCTTTGAAAACTGCCACGTATCCGCAACGTTTGTGTGCATGAGACGTTCCGTGCGATATCAGAAAATGCTGACGTGCTTCGGGCAACATCTTGCAGGATTATGTGAATGAAAACTTAAATCACATTTAAGGGGAGAGAGAGCGAAATTACGAACTAAATTTGAATGTTTGGTGTTAATTTTATAATTAAATTCTTTCAAATTTTGGTGTAATATTTGTTCTTGATTATTTGAAACATTGTGGTTTCAATATTAATGAAATTAAAAAATGCACAAACTTGTCTCGAGATTTATGTGGACTACCGAGATATTCACGTGGACTCCTGTTTGGTGACCGCTGAACTGGAGCATCCTGTATCTAGCGAAAAGAGACGCAGCGCCGGCACTGCACTCAAATCGACCGCTCGCGGCGTCTCGGTCGCCTAGCAACGGGGAGCAATCAACGACACGCCCCCGCGGCTCGTCACCTGGGGCAGATGAATTGCTCTTATTTGCGGCGCCCGCCGCAGCGCGCGCTGCACGCCTGCCTTTGGGGATTCCCCGGCGACCGAGGAGCGCTCTGACGGCGAATTTATCGGAAAAGCTGCAGCGTCGTCGCCAGAGATCGATGTGTCGCTTATCGGCGCTCGCGGCGGCCACGGCGGGGGAGAGGATTCAGCGGTGGAGAGGAACTAGTAGCTCTGCCTTTCCTCACGTTCCGGAGAATGAAGGATGCAGATACAATTTCGAAGTTGGAAAATTTGCTTAACATTTGCTTCGTGTCGTGTACAATTCGCTTTCTTCCGCTGAGGCCATGTTGAAATCTGGTCGATTCATGTGATGGTGGTGGACGAATCGGTTTGTAGTTGGTTTTCCCGTTTCCTTTGCTTCTCACTCCATCATTGCTTCGTTATCGCTCACATCATGTCATCATAATCACCTATTAATCATCACTCATTTCCAGATATTGTCGTAAGATCTTGGAGTAATAAACGATTGCATATAAAACAAGTAGAGAATTGTTTCTTAGTTTAAAACTTTCTTTAAATGGAAACGTAAATTTTGGAGTCTGAATGTCGTGAATATATTGTACATTCGGGCTCCAAAACATATGTTAAACATTCCTGATTCGCGTTTTATTTCCGATTTTTATGAGTTTTCTTTCTTTTGCAATAACTCCCTGCCTGACCGAGAAAAATCCCATTTGTTTTGAAAACATGCATTTCGAATTCAAAATATAATACATCCGTTTGATTTTTGAACTACAAAATCGATGCTTTTTCCATTATATGTTGTTTGAAATCCGTTGTGGTCTGGATTAAGAGCCTGTACTATCTCATCAGTCCATATTTTCATTCTTCCTGTCGTTTCCCCCCTTTTTTTTCTCATCGACAACCTTTTCAAATTTTGAATCCTTTCTCGCTAATTTCTGCATATTGTCTGGTAACACAATATGATTTAGCGATGGAAATGTGAATTTCGGAACTTGAATTTTTATAATATGTTTTAACATTGGTACAAAATTATCTCTTGGTTTATCTTATAAAGAAATTATACTTAAAGTGTAATCGGAGTCTACAGAAAAATTATCACATTATAAATTAGTTTATTATAATATGCCTCAGGAGGAGCTGATCAGTTTATTAACCAATGGTTCGTTACTGACACGAATTATAATATAAAATTTTTAAATTTGAAAGAAGGTAATAATGTAACTGATAAATATATTTTTATCCCTGTTACCTAACTTACTTTAGTACTGCATCCATAGTTGTAAAATTGAAAAGAAAAAAATGTAAAAAAAACAATCCTCTGGCAAGTACATCGTTATTTAGTTTCGAATTTGGCATGCACTGCAGGGATGTCTCCGTGAATTCTTAACTCTTCTCTTTCCCACCACCTTTTTCATTGGCTCAATTGCCACAAAATAGACTGGTTGCGTCTCTTTTTACACATTGATTGCCCCTTTTCCAGAGTCGGGGAAACTGAGAAGACGTTCCTATTGCGACCGTCGAACGTTTTGTCGCTGAGGTAAAAGAAGCGATGGCTCAAAGTAATGTCGCTGTGTATTTCTGTTTTCTCGAAAATAGTGTCACGTCTCCCTCGCATCCGATTCGCAATTCCAGGACGTCTTTTTTTCGCCGACGAACTGTCCTTCCTTGGAACGTGACACGGTCGTACCATTGCGAAGGCTGACACTCGCAATTTCACGGTTGTTTTTTCAATCCCGAGTCCCTTTCTCCGAAGCAGGGAAGAGCACTCTTGGTTAGGGGGTGGGGGTCGTCGGCGTACGACGTGGGGTGAAGGCAATCGAGAGCACTTTTCTTGGCGTTGCCAAACCATGAGCAAACACTCTTTTTAGAAAGGGCTGGAACAAACTGCTGTACGAGGAGTACCACGTGAAATCTTGTAGAAATTCTAAGGTGGACTTGCTAAAATAGACTCCTTGAGTGGACATTTCATTAAAGGTCGAAATTATTCTCGGGTTCACAAATCACGAGCAAAAAAGTCTTGAGTTGAGCAAATATTGAACTCTTATTAACAGTTTTGATTTCCCAAAACCAAATATAGTCCGGCCAAAGGAGACCTACTTTCCAGGCGTTACTTACTATTTACCTTTATTTTAGCAATAAATGTGCATTGAGAATTGATACATACATGTTGTTTTATATGAATCTGTCATGATTAGTTGATTGATATACTCTCGGAGTAAATTGTATTTTATTTCATGTTTTGTATTTGTTTATGACATTGAAACAGATGATTTATGTTCGGTGGATACTTTATTTCGTTTAGAAGAAATTAATAATACTTACAAAGTAGATCATAGTAGATTTTTATATTCGGCTTATTCAATATTAATTTACTTGTAGTACAATACTTCTTTTTATTTTTTTATTTGTGCATACTTCTCGTTGAATTTATGAAGGAAAATCCATTACTTTGAATTTAACTTTTACTACTTTGTAATAAATGGTTTAAAACGTTTAACGAGTGCGTATTTTCGTATGTGAAGTATTTATGGCCTACTGTTAAATTGTCCTAAATTTTAATTAACAAAAATAATTTTACCAATTAGTTTTTATCCTGCTTGGATATTCAAAATTTAGAATCTCGCCCATTTTTTGTTTCATTTTCGGCAAAGAACAGAAATCATAGGTTCCCACCGAAACTCAATACAGCTCTATCCCTTTTTAATTACTAGGTATTCCCACTTTTCTGAATCCTATGTCAGAGAATTGTCTTTGGCAGAGATTTGATTCCATTTTTTTGAGATGTTGAAAACATTTCTTTTGTTATGTTTTGTATGTCAGTCAATATTAAAGTTTGCTGTTAGAACGTAATTTCTAACTTTGTCTTTTATGTAATGAAATTCATTTCCGAAGCTTTTAATCTCTTTTTACGCTGTTTATATAAGGTTTGGCACTTCAGCAGAGGATAATATGTTGGAATACAATTTAAAAAGGTTGCTAGCCTATACAAACATCGAATGGTTCAAAATACCCACAAAACGATTCGGTTCGAGAAATAGTGTGTCCTTTACTAATCTTATTATCGAACTACTCCCGAGCTTCGTGAGACGCGAACAAGAACCGAGACTTCCAGTGCGTGCTAGATGGCAGAGTTGACAGAGGCTGTCGAGAGGTCGCGGACGCTGCTAGAACCATCTCCACAGGGCAGCGGGCGAGTCACCAACTCCCCCACCCACACACATACAGACACATCACACAGCCCGGCCGGCCGCTAGCAAGGGCTTCCCCTGGGAGGTGCGCGCTAGACAATTACCAGGCCGCCAAACTTGACAATTAAATTACGTGCCGCGCGGGCTTTCCGAGCCTCCGGGCAGTCTCGGAAATAGCGTGGCTCTCGGAGGCTGGGTCGCGAGCCAGGAGGTGCAAGTTTTCTTCTTTTTCTCCGTCGGAGTCTAATTCGTCGTAAGAGAATGTGCATAAACTAAGCGGAACTTCTTGGGAGGTTGAATTATTTTGTGTGAGTTGCGTTCAGTGAACGTCTACAGGAGTATCAGGATGAATATATTCAAGTTCTAAGGTAATTTAATTTGAAATCACTTTCTTCGAGTTGAAACAAAAAAGCCATTTGGTTAACAAATGTGACTTTGTGGTAGAATTTGAAAACTTAACTATTCCGCCACGAAAGAGACAGTGCAACGAAAATTGCATGCAGATGGAATGATTGTAGTAGCTGTGATGTTGCGTGATACTTTTTGGTGGGTGGCAGATGAAGCACTTTCTAAATATTTGAAGAAGTTAAATTCTTTTGGAATGGTGACTGAATGTGAAAACTGACATTCAGTGTTCAGAACGATATTTATGTAGTGAAGAAAACAGCAGTGGGAAAATCATTTCGAAGACTTGATGGTTCCAGGATCAGGAAGTTTTCCGTCCACGCCAATGGTTCCATTGCTGTTGTGTGGTACTGGCGGCTAGTGATGCGACATCGATACCGCCAAACATCGATGTTAAAAATACATCGACTAAAAACCATCCATGGTTTTTCAACATCCATGTGTTTAAGCTGTTTTAGTGGCCTCTAAAACTAAATTTCTGGTCAACAAAATTCAACGTGAGTGGCCGTGTACAATAACTTATAATTGAAGTATAATTGAAAACAACGTCTTTTAAAGTGCGAAAGACCTGGAAAGACGATAGAAATAACAGGGCATCTGGATCATCTCGAGCGAAAGGTAGTCTGCTCGATAAAGATAATACATATCACGTTCGTTTAGTTCGATCACATTAACTGGCAGTGGTACCATACATTATTATTTCATATTTTAACTTCTACAAAATTGTGATCATAAGAAATATTTGTCCACGAATAGTACATCGAAAACGTGAAATCATTTTGAAAACATCGCTATCGATGTCGCATCTCTACTGGCGCCCAGTTCTTCACTTCTTCACTTCTCGCTCACCTCCTTTCCCCTCCCCGCCCAACCGCCTAGATACCCTGGGAAACGATGCAATATTTACAGCGGCTCTATTGCCGACCGGCCACCGCGGCCGGCGATTCTCGGCCTTCTTACGTGACGTCACGGAATACGTCGGCAGGCCTTGTCTTCCAGGCGGTGTTGCCTCGCCCACCTCTTCCCCTCCCCGTCGAGCGAGCAGGCGCCCGCTGTCACTGTGCTTGGCGGGGCGGGGTGGGGTGAGGGGAGCACGTGTGTACCCACCAGTCGCTTCCTGTCCTGCTCGCCCTCATCCGTCAGCGCTATCTTATCTGCGGAACAGCAGAGCGTCGCTGGGACACCTGGCCTCTAGGAGCCACGGCCTCGAAGCCTGCCCCCGACCAGGGTGGGTCCAGAAAGTATTTCTTGGGGGCGGTAATATCACTTCCTACTTCCCCACCATAAATAATTTTGAAATGATGAGTATATAAAATAAAGTTTGAGGTCAAAAAGTACAATTACGCCTATGGGAATACTCCTTTGGATGGCTTGCGATCAATATGTGATAATTAGGGCCCGGATAATTATGTAATTACATATTTTCCTAAGGTAACACCAGCATCTCCAATCAACGAAATATTCACGTTTCACATCGTTTAGTGACCATAAACGTTGAGTTTTTAGTACATATATTTACATATTTTGCCCGAAATTACATATATTTACATATTTTACACAAATGAACATATTTTTACATATTACTGAATTTTTCCATTATCCTACATTGAAAAAATTTAATTCATTATTTTTCCGATCTGTTTTTAATAAAGAATCATCCAAACAAACAATTCAGCATTGTCAAACATTTTTTCTGTAGCCTCCTCTCTAAAATGAAGCTAGCATTACGCGCTGAAATGAGTGTATCCATAAATGCCAACGGTATTGGAAGTAAAAGGGGAAGGCAACGATGCAATCCACAGCTTCTGTTAGTTTTCAGCGCGAGTATCGCGGAGAACAGAAAGGAAGTTTGATTTGTGAACATGATATCTTTAGCAGGCGATATCGGGCACCCACTTCGCATAATTTAGAGGTCTCCTTTGACCTTGATACTCTTCACCAGAAACTACACGCACCAGCTCAAGAAAGGCCGTTGACATTTTTTCTTTCCCTGATTTTTACATGCGTCCCTCTACCAATGTTCGTAAATTATGTCTTTCGACCGAAAATCTGAAGTAAAATCTCGCCGTGGAACTGATGTACAAGGAAATCATATTGGCAAGGTCGTGATAGGTCTAATTAACGTTTAAAAGTGTAAGTCTTATTTTGTTAACTTGAGAAGTGTTACCCACATGCAACCATCAAACTATTACAAAACGTTTTAACAACACAACGGAATTTTTGTGGCCTAATGAAGTTAAACATGTCTTCCTTCCGGTACTAGTGCAGCGCCGTACATGTGCAAGGCAGCAGAAACACTGCAGGTATTTTCCTAAAATTACTACTTCTAACCTATCTTGTGCATGCGTTTCGTTTGCAGAACTGATTAGATCTCAGTTTGATAAAGTTGACGCATTGATTTCCAACACAAAAAAGGATTAACGAGATGGGGCACCTGAATTGACGCTATAAGCTACAATACTCAAAATTTTGGTTTTGAAATACAAGTTATACATCAATTTGATTCTGAAGCTGCAGCATCTATAGGCACATCGAAGCAATTGTTTGATATTTAAAAGATGAACAACTATATTGCCCCCTTTTTCAGTAAGCACTACAATTAAATTTTTGTAAACATCTTCCCTGGAACTTCTGGTGGTTTGAAATTACCCAATCAGCAGACGCTTCTTTAAAAACTGTTCATTTATCATTCGAGGGTCAATAGGGGGATCGAGTGAAGAAAAAGGGGTCTTCCGTTCTGGAGAAAAACCCAGGATTCGAAACAATTTGTGCTATTAGTGCAGTGCTATGAGGGGACAATTCCGTCACACTGGATCCAGAAAACACGGAGAAGACTAGAAAGTGTATTTGACATGAATATTTAGATGCGTTTTTAAACAAATCCTTCATATTTTTAACTCAAAATGCAATTCGTCACGTCTCCTTGAAATTCTCTTTCTTTAGAGACCTCATTTATAAAGATTGGTTGCGTGGTAGAGGCGCAAAGGGAAGGTATACTACTGAAATAATATCGGAGACGATATATGTTTCATATTGATACGGAATCGTTGTAAATAATAGGATTACGAGAACTATAATGTTTAATTCTGGTCTTTATATTAAATACACAGAACAATATATACTAAGATGAAGGTATTTCAATAAAAAAAATAATTGATACAATGATACTTAATGTTACATATTTCGTACTTTTGAGTACATATTTCTGTATATTATAATACATATATATGTACATATTTTCCCAATTTTTAGTACATAATTATCCGGGCCCTAGTGATAATTGTCATGAATGCATTGAGTAAAATTACGGGAAAAGGTTGTGTTTAGGGGAGAGGTTGTTAGATTTTCAGGGGCTTTCTCGTACTCGTTTGGCCCCTGTCTCGTTGCTATTAATCGTGATCCGAAATGTTTGAAATATTATCTGTCAGTAAGCGCTTTCGGAGAATTAGAGAATTCGGAGGTGGAAGCTGAATGTGTCAATTTCTAACATCTCTTAGATATTAATGGTAATCCATTGCTGTTAACGAAGTGCAATGTTTTTATACGTATGTTTTTGATCCAAAACGTCTCGTTTTCTTTTGTTAGATTTAATTCATAGGTTTAATACCTTAATAAGAGAACAACGCGTTTATTGTACAGGATCATAAAGGAAGAAAGTGAAGCATTTTATCGATTTGAGAATCGAAAAATTGCATTTACTTGTGAATATGTAAACATTTTTTTTCGTGGAATTAAACTAAAAGTTATGAACTAAACTACTCAAAAGAATGGAGTTGACAATTTATTCAATAAACGCAGTTTTTCTCGATATTCTCTTTTTATAAAAAAATAATAAAAGAAAGGGTTATTTGTTTATACTTCGAAGTTAATGTTGATTTGCATGAAGAGTACAAATATTTTGTCTAAACATAACGTATGTAATATTCCACAAATTCTTGAAGCGATTGCTCTCATTCTCTTGCTTGACTAGGCAAAGCAAAATCTGAGCTTTTAAAGACTTTGTATATATCACTTGGATTTATTTCGTCTATTCTACAGACTGAACGGATCGGCATTGTTCTATATTCTGTGTGATAGATCGTTGCATTGGTATATTTCCAGAATTGCACTCTGAACAGACGAAGTCAATAACTAATAATTAAGAGTAGTGTACTTACATTGTATATCATTACACATGTAATTTCAGTAAAATGTATCGTTCATTTAATGGTAGCTCCTGGAGCAGTATGCAACCATTGGATCTATCCTACCTCCAGCGTTTACGAGTTTAGGTGTGGTCAAAGCCCCCGCGCCACGCCCCTCTCAAGCACGTGGCACGTGGTACGTGGCCCGCTGTCTAACGGGACGGCCCGCCAAAGCCTCCTGATCAATGGCCTGGCGTCGGGTTATCGGGCGCTAGGAAATATTTTGGAGCACTTCCGAGAGCTCCATGGGCTTTACGTCGCCTTGTGTCGCAGTGTGTCTTGCATCTGTGCCTTGCCCTCTAACGAATACAACGTATTTGACTTTACTGGTGAAGATAGGAGACGACTTCCAAACAGAGCTATTCAGATGTCGTACTGGTGGTGTTATGCTGCTCTCAAGGTGCATAGCATGACGATAGATTTCTTGTTTTACGATGCAGTAGATGTCACTCATTTGCGAGCTTATTTGTTTTTCATTAACTTATTTTTGTCGAGTTTGAGATAACGTATGTTGGTAATTTATGCATTAGATCCTCAATCATTCTTTAATTTATTTTATTTTTTGCGTCGGGTCAATGAATCTTATTTACAAGCTCTAAGGCACTGCTAAACACATTTCAAAGTTAAAGAAGAGACTTATGCATTTTTTGTGATTAAATACTAAGATTTTGTCATGCATATTTCGGACTGGTAGGAGTGATCAATAACAAGAAACTAACATTTAAGACAGATTTTCTTTACTATGAATAATAATTACATTCAAAATAATACAGAAATTCCTCGTATTAAATGAAGTCACAATCATGCTCTACGAACTGTGTGTTGTAGCTACTCGTTTATTTCATCATCCATAAGTTATATTCCACAGTGAAGTGTTTTCCGTGCGTACAAAATCCTTCATTCGAGCTACGATTACAATTTATTTACATGCTAATACTTTTCATCCTAACCGGATAGATTTTGCGCATTTGTAAGAGCTCGCTCATTATTTAGCATAGATCGCACTTCGGCTCTGATGTGATAAAAATGAGATTCATTTAATCAATTTTGTTCGTAAATCAACTTGTGAATCTCCTCAAGCTTCGTTCTCTTTTCCTGTCGCTCTTCCTCCCGAAAAGTGAGCGCATGATGATGATGATGATGATGATGATGATGGTGACGTCGTAGTAATTTCATCCCACAGATTTCTCTCCGATTGTGTCGCAGGTATCTCTAAATTCGGTGGCCATCAATGATTCCCCTCCCCTCCCCCCCAGCACGATTCGTTCCTTATCTGTCCGTTGGAGTCGCTGGGGTGGAGACGGCCGTGAACGGGTCGAGGGCGTCTTCGCATTTTTTTTTTTTCTCCCGCTCTCTCTCGTTCGTGTAGTGTCGCTCGAAAATGCATTGAATACGTGACGATCACCGCAGAGGAGCAGCTGTTGCTGGCGTTTCGATCGCACGTAAGTTGGAACATCTGCGGCTGGCGTCACTGCGCCGAACTGTCGTCGCGTCTGCTGGCGCCCGCAGATACGATGCGTCGTCGCATATGGGTCTGTTAAATTGGCTGTTCGTGATGTGTCATTTCAATGAAGGCTAGAGATGGTGGAACAAATGAATACATGTTAGTTTTATAGATTATACAAATACTATATTTTCATCATTCAGTTCATATATAAGCTCTCGTGTTTTGTAAATATTTATAAAAATGAAATCCATTTAAAATATGTATATACTTTGTGCAATATTATTCATAACATTATTTGTCTCGATTCTTGAATGAATGAATTACGCGATATTTCTTGATTAATTTGTGAATAACCAAAACTAAGCTTTTGAGCAGAACTCAATTCCATGAAATGTATTTAGGACTGGTATTGCTGAAACGGGAACTACGTTCTCGTGATATTCGTAGTCTCTCAAAAAACGACCTTAACAGCTTTGGTTCGTTAATCCTCATAATATGTTTTTTATTTCCAAATCTTTATTTAAATTGACTCGTATTTCGTCCCAGGCATTGCGCTAAAAACGTTGCGCAAGTTGTTAAAGGCCAAGAAATATTTTTTGTGTTAATACTGCTTGCTTATAAATTGAATGATTTCGAATATGCGAGTTAAAGTCAATCAACTCTATTTTATGAAAAGGAAAGGTCAGTGCGTGCCTTTAAACTGAAAGTCGAATCGTAAATGTATAATAAAAACTACAAATAAAAGTGTAGAGAACTAAGGTACTTCTTTAAACATTCAATTTATATTTTATGGACTTAAAGGGAAGGTACTGCCGACTTTTTCGCTGACAGAAAGAAAACTACGCCTGATTAACAGTGTAAAACATTTATTTCAAATATATTACACAAGATACAATGTATTAAACATGGCAGCTTAATACTACGTGGCCTTATTGCAGAGAATATCGTCTGAAGTGCCGCCTCGCTCCAGGCTAGTTCGGTTTATGGGCATCTTCATTATTCCTTCTGACGTTTAACATCCGCATGAATTTATGCACTCGCAAATGAGAACGCACAAGACGCATTTGCTATCACCTTTTGCTGTATTGCGGTCGGAATTCCCCAGAGCAAGCGTTCGCAGCTCCTGTTTGTGATTCATTACTTCTTCAGCGATTCATTGTTCCTCCGCCTCTTGAAAATGCAAGGGGTCGACATTCTGGTGCGCGTCGCTGCATTTAATATTATGCTCTTCTTTCAATTTCATTTCGTCTAAACTGTTTAATTCTGGGACCCTTTCCATTTTTCTTCGGGTCACGTCACGCCAGCATCCAGTTTTTATGTTGGAGAAAGAAATATATTCCAAACAGCTTCATACAAACAGCTACGAATGACTAGCAAAGAGACCTCCCGTCTTTTGTGCTGCTTATTTTGCTTCTTTTCGTCTTGTAGCGCGTCACAAGTCATTTATTTTTCGTAATAGAATGCCTGCATGAGGACGATACCGTCTCCATTTTATTCTCCCGCGTCCAGCGCGCCCTCCCAGCCTGGGGAGTTATTATTTTTCTTAGCGCAGACAAAAGGCTAGCCCGCTCCTCTGTGGACCGCCGCGTCCCTAACGGAGGCCGCGAGAATTAATCTCCATAATTTCCCGGATGCAAATGCGTATTTTGTAGCTTCCGCCCAGACCGAGGCGCGGGCGCGGTCGGCCGGTGGTTGCTGCAACGGGCCAGTGATGGCAAAAGCGTAGACGAGCGAACTTGGTCGTTTTTGCAGGTGGAGTGATAGGGACTGCCCGCTTTATTGTGCTTTCCGCTGGGCATTCTGTTCGCTCGGCATTTGATGCTGGGTAAAATGATATAATAACGCATTTCCTAAATGCTAGTTTTAGAAATTTTTTATTTGGTAATTTACTTTCACGAATTTGATGATTGTCATTTCCTGTGAGATGAAAAAAATGTTTAATTTTGGAAGTATACTCCAAGATTTAGAGACAGCCAAAATGAGGTTGCTGAATTATTTATTCTGTTATTATTACAAACTTTCTTTGCAAACTTACGTTTTTCTTTTGTATGTTCTAATATTTATTTCCTTCATATTTAAGAAAAATTATAATCATTTTAGACGTATCTCAACGCAGAAATAAATAAAAACGTAATAAAATGATATGTTTCAGAAGTAATATGGTTTTCTTAAGTAACAGAATATAGTAGTGCAGTGTACAGTATTGCAGTCGAAGAACTATCACGCGAATTAAAATAAAGCGTAACTGAACCTTTTTCTTAATCCTACTAAAGTCAGTAGTGTATATAAATTTGTGCTTACCAGTAAATGTATATTTGAAATTGCACATAAAACGATCACATTAGGTTTAGTTTACGTCCTACTCGTCGTATTTACTCTTTTTATGTGTAGCTTCGAAGCAGCGCTGTCACACAAATGTTGATCATAAATGATTGTCGCCTTCACTTTCCGGTTCCCTTACCCTCTACCTCCGCCTCCGCCTCCACCTCGCCGCCACCATCAACTTCATCCGCAGCCTCACCTCTATATTCGCCTCTATCTCATCGCTTCTTTCGCCTCCACCTTCATCTGCACTGAATCTCTATTGCCACTTCAGGCCAGTCGAGAGCTTAGAGCTGGTGTCTGCAGGGGCGGTGTCCCGCTGGTCGGAGATACATAGATGGGCAAACGTCTCAACCGATGTGTAAGTCGGCACCGGATCTCACCACCCAGCGGTGGAAGAACACCGCCACCCCCGTGATAAAAGCAAACCAGGAGACTAACGACACGCAGTGGACGCGCTCGGAAAGACGATGAAATAATCATACCGAATCTATTGCCGCCACAACCTCCACTTCCCCGCCATCGCTGCCTACACCTCCACCGCAACCACTTCCAACACCACCCCCACTTCCATCACCATCCGCTGGGACGCAATCCCCACCACCACCATCGGCTCCCCTCTCGTGCCCTTTCGGCAACTTGGCTCTTAGCTGCTCGCGGTGGCAATTCGGCCGAGGCGGGCGGCTGGGCTTTAATGCGCCGCCGGACGAAGTTGGTCGGCGCGAGTGCTGAGGCGCGAGGAAGTCGCAAAGGGAACTCTCCTTGTCGAAGCTGTAGCTACAGCTGTGCGGGCGCGAGCAACAACGCCCAAAAATTTTCCGTCCAATTTACATCCTTGAAATGTCAATCCATCCCTTTTACTTTCTCGCTACGGAGTAGATGTTATGTAATGCTGCGCGAAACAACGGCGAATTTTTGGCAGACAAAATCTCTTATTACAGGGTCCTGATAACGAAAAAGTGGATAAATCCAGTCGCTAAATTAGAAATGAAGTTCTCTAACACACAGTGTAGCCAGAATTGGTTTTGTGGGTCCTTGATACCGAAAAATTGAATGAAAGCCAATCGTCTGTCCAGCCGTCTGTGAACGCCAGTGACAACCGTTTAGCCGATTTTCTTCAAAACTGATATTTCCCAATCGATCTGGCTGATGCCGCAGCCCCTTGAATTTGAACCCGATATTTTAATTTTAGGGAGTGCTTTCGATGAAGCCCCTACGACATTTTGCAAATTTTCAACCAAAAAAATGGTTCCATTTTTTTATTAATTTTCGCTGTTGTCTAGTGTGAAGTACGTTTGAGAGAATGGTGTAGTTCTGATGTTGGTTAAAACCGTAATTTCTCGAAAATTTCAAAATTTCAAAATTTTTTCGGTGTCTTCATGCAACTAAAATATTAAAGGTAGAGATCTTTATGAAATCTATTCCTTAAAGATAGGTATACATGAAATCTATTCCTTAAAGATAGATTTTGAAATAAGTTCATGTCCAATATTTCGAAAGTTTTAGTACTTTTCACGGAATTTTGCGTAAAAATATGGGCGAGAAAGTACGTGCTGTTTTCGCAGCCATTTGTATATTTTATTAATACTGCATCATGTAGCATCACATAACGTATTAAGTTTTCACGCTTCCTAATGTAAATCCGAGTCTTAAAACTCTTAGACTCGAGTTGCCGATTATTTGAATTGTTCCTTAGATTTTTTGCAATCTTTTTTCAAACCACACGTTTGAATTATATTTTGTACGTTGAACAACTTGTTTATGAGTACAAATGTTGGAAATGTTCTCGAATCGAAATCTATGTATATTCAAATCGTAAATGTTGAAAACATTACAACCCCCCGAATCTCTCTATTAAAATGCAAATAATTCCACATTTAACTAAGTTGTATGCTTCCTTACCAGCCCTATTTTCCTGATTTTCTTCATTATTATTGTTATTGTTTTTAATTATTAAATGTCATGAACAACCGAAAATGTAGCGCATGTGTTTGGATATGGAAGAGATTCTGTCCAATAAACAATAATAAATAATAATAATAATAATAATAATAATAGTAATAATAATAATCACTCTCTCTTTCTGTCTTCTCTCTCTCTCCCTCTTTTCTTTTATAATTTTACTATCGTTGGTACGAATACTGACTTCGAGATGTATTAAAATATAGGGATAGTGCGCCTTATGCCGATCTATGTTTTAACCGCATGGAGAGTATTTTATATTTTCTAAGAGAACAGATTTTCTCGCTTTGACTCTTCTCCTTTCAATAAGTGAATATGCATCACAAAGATCTCATCAATGTTTCATGAGCTGCATTTGCATTATAAATAAGGACAGCCTTCCTTCGAAAGAATGGAAATTTAATCAAATACTACTCCCTCGTGACCTTTCTATGTGAACCATTGAGCTCTCGCATTTCTTTGAAAATTACGAGATAATTTGAAAATATGCGTCTTTTTAGCTCCGCGAATTCACGAGAACAAAAAAGATTTGTTTTACATTTGACTTGCTTGGTTGCATTTCTCAAAAGTGTAATTGTAATGCTGTAAAAATTAGTTTGCTGTTCTCTGAGAGTAGGGTATCCTGTACTTTTTATAAAGATTATATCTTTATTTATTTTCCCTCTGTTGAAGTATTCGTCTTTTTTCAACAGATATTTTTTTTAAATAAAATTCTTCATCCGGTAATTTTTGTGTTTCAATGAGTGTGTCTTTTCTCAACTAAAATAAAAAACATCCATCCCATAAATACTTACGGTCCGCGGAAACAAGTACCAGTTACAATAGAAATACAATAGTTACAATAGAAAACAAGTACCAGTTACAATAGAAATAACGTCAGTTAGAGCCAAACACATGTAAGTAAATAAAAGTAAATTGCCTTTTCAACAGTTGCAATGTACTGCATCGTAAGAGAGTAGGGTGGATTACGAGTGCAATACTTCTTAGTTTGGTGTCAAAAACAAAATATTTTTAAAAAAATTGCCAAATTTTGTTATTATTTTGAATTGACAGTGTGGACCCTGCGTGGTGTATCACACTAAACAATGACTTGTTCTATCGGGGGTGGGGTGGGGTGGGGTTAAACCTCGGGTGTGAGCACCTAAGCTTTTCGCTTTTATCCTCAGCCCCCGCTGACGCACAAGTACGCCGACACGCTGGCATCTTGATCCCACCATAGTGCAGTTTACCCTCACGGCAATCTCCTCATTTGGTGCCTGGGTCGGGTCGCTCTGCTAGATCGGAGCTACCGGCTTTCCAGGACGGTACCGGAGTCAAATGTACGCACCACTCACATGCGCCGGGACAAGTGCCTCCCCTATCCCCAGAGAATCGGGCACTGCCATGATGAATCAAAGTGTCCAACTGGGGATCCCGGGTCGAGATCCAGGGAACTCGGGGCCCCCAACCTGTCTCCTCACTGCCTCCACCTTGGAGCTATCGACGTGAGTACCGCCGGAACCTAGGCAACCCCGACAGGGGATCCAGGCTTCTGGATTTTTACATGTGGGTTTGAGGCCCGCTGCCCTGTTGCACAGAGGATGCGAATCCCCACTGCCGGTCCCGCCTAAGCGTCAGTGCCAATCCACCTACTCACTGCCTCTACCTTGAAACAAACGACGTGTGTCCTGCCGTGAAGCTCGGGGTCCGGATGGTCGTTTACAAGCCTCCAACAGGAACCGCGACTAAATACGAAGCCGCGATTGCCCCTTGTGGAGATTTTGAATGGACAAGATTATTTCTGTTTCCCTGTTTAGGTGATAAGTAAAACGCCGTAGATGTGGCCGATGTGTTGACCACGTTTGGCACCATTTCCGCCATCGTCAATACAACTGCTGCCGTCGACGTCACTGTCTATGTAATAGTGACCAACAGCACCTTGGCCGCAACTGTCTCCAGAATATTCTTCACATCTCTTCCGTCAGCATCGTCTTCACCGCTTTTTCCATCTCATTTCAATTTCTCTTTTTCTCCAAGATCTCGCCTAGTGACGCTCGCTCTTCCTAACTCCGCGAGCAATCTGATAAAAGCGCTTTGCGTCTGCCAGTAACCCGAGATATTAGAGACTTTTTGCACATGGACGCTTAAAGATAATCCTTCCAAGCTATTGTCACGTGACGTCGGGAACACCAAACAAGGCCTGTTCTGCAAACATAAGCTTTAGTCAGGCTCGGTACTGTAAGCGAGACTTCATAATGTTAACCGAATCGGTTGCCGGTTATACCGAAATCGTGTTTTTAGTGTATTTAATCAGATTTATCACAGCGGACAAAAGTCGGCTATTATTTTCTGCAAAACGTTGTGTAAGCTAGTGAAGGAAGCGTTGGCTTCCAATCGTTTTGAAGATGGACGCCAGTGGGGTTGAGGAATATTGAAATTTGTGACTTCGCAAGGTGGAAACTTCTTTAAAATAAGAAGCAGTTCAATGCTCCAAATTTATTGACTTCCTAATTCCAGATCGATGTGGTTCTAAACTCTTGTGCAGAATTGCGTTTTCTACATCATCCATATCAATATCCCTAGGTGTGCATGCTTCAATTGATTCTCCCCCTAGCAGGGAGAAACAATGAAAACTAAGTGCGTAAGAAATAACTCTTCGTAAACACACTTGGCCATACCCAGGCAATAAAAAGAAGTGAAAACACGTGTCCATATTTGCAATCGTTTCCGGCTGCTGTCTTTCCGGCTGCAGTAAATTTGAGCATCGATGTTTTGTTGACGATGTTGCATCCCTGTTCGAGCAATGCTGCAGCGCGCGTTGTCTAACGTTTGCCGCACGCGCATTTGCTCCCCAAAAAGATCCTTCAACACGTTCCACGTAAATGATTGATGATTTAGTGGGTCGAATTCAGCCCCTGCCTTCAGAAAAATCTAGCGCGGGGCAGCTCTAATTGGTAGTTTTCCGTGGTTTCTCCGATCAATACCAGGGGAGGAACCTTAAAAACGTGCCCAGGACTTCGGGCGATTTTTTCTTCTTAACTTTAACGCCATCCTTAGACACACACGTGCACATACTACAACAATACACATGTCAGGAGTTTAGAGCTTCTTCTTGCTGGGGCGGTGTCCTGCTAAGGGGATGAACGGAATCCACTACCCGAGATGTTGGTCGGTGCCGTATTTCACTTTCGTGCGGGAGATGAACTTCGGATATAACCAGCCCCCGGGATATAACATGCCCTGCACTTACGGGACTAATGATCATAGTAGTAGGCACGCTCATTAACAAAATAATCAATTATGATGTAGTGGCGACTTATCGCTTAATGGCTGGAGCGTACTCCTCTGTAAAGAATCCTCCTGGTAAGAATCCTGGTCAAGTTATTTTGTGGCACCATAGAGCAAGCTCTCGACACAGGTTTCGTGGCATGTTTAATCGCCTTCTCAAGATTATCACTATTATCTACTTATAAATATATCAGAATATATCACTGAAAACCCTCAAGTATTTGAATAGTTGCAAGACAATAAATAAATTTGTATTGTGGTATAATGTCCGTGCACCGGAAACTAGTCCATTGGACACTACTGGACATTGTGTACTAGTTGGGAATTTCCAAATTTGTACCTCATTTGCTTCCAACGCTATGAACTAATTTGAGACTCATATACTCACCGCCAAGGACCGGAACAACTTCGTTCTCAGTGATGTGTATCGTTTTTTGAATGCTTCCTGGATTTGATTTCGTCGAGCCATTAGCCAAGATTGTTTCACTCTGCAAGCATGAAACGGCTCACGGAATTTTCCGTATTTTGAAAATCTTCGTCACAAGCTCTGGCGGATCCGAGAAGGGCATGGAGGCCATGTTCCCCCCCCCCCAAAAAAAATGGCCGTCAGTTTTCGTTTACCATTCCTGATTTCGCAAAATTTTATTTATTTATTAATGTTCGAATTATGTAATTATTTTAACAATATTGTATAGTATCGTAACTACATGCATAAATAACATACAGCATAATAACAAATAGTTTTAATTGTTTAACAAAAATTTACAATGCATCCTCCCCCAAAGGATTCGACTGGATCCGCCCCTGGTCACCTGATGATGGTTTGTTCAGGTTCAAACCACCTGGTGTGGTTTCAACCTGAAGTTTTGGAAGCAATTATGCTAGCTCCTAAACCACTTAACGTTTTCGTCTGCAGAAATACAGTTTACTTCCTTTTGTTTTTTCATGCTTCCTGATTTGCCTCCCGTTTGCAGCAATGTGTTATTGATTCATATAGTTCCCACCACCTCCTTTATTTTGCAAATACTTTTATATCTGAATTGAGAACATTATTTGAGGAGATAGATCGGATTTCAAATGTATTCTTGGAACGCAGTATTATTTAATACTGAATATAAATTTATTAACAGGCAAGTTTTTAAAAATTACAATTTACACAATTTCTTATTTCGTCAGGAATTCAGTGAAAAAAACTCTCAACAATTGTGAAGCTTAATGTTACAATTCTCCAGATTGAAATGAATTGAGCACAATCCAAGAGACATCCACAACATACTCTATTCCATGGACTGCGTTATTCATGTCGAGTGTCACACATTCCTCTCGGAGAAGGAAGAGGTCGTCGTCTTCTCTCGCCCGGCGCGACATCTCAGCAAGCGCTGCCCTCTCTCCCGTTTCGTGCACTCTCATCGATGCGCGCTTGCACTAAGTGGCCTGTCAACGCCCCCATTGTAGTAAATCTCCCCTCGTCTCGGTTTCCGACCGACGAATGTAGCTGTGAAAGGAAGGGAGAGGAGGGGTGGTGGA
>JAHLJT010003656.1:89461654-89478192 GCA_031308135.1 Acheta domesticus
ATGGGAAGAAGTTAGACGTAAAGATAAAGGAAACCGCAAGTGATGTGAGGTAAGTTCGAGTGTCATACCGGAAAGCGAGTAGCGGGCCTTCAGTGAAAACCAAAAGTGTGGGGACAGGATAGTAACGAGAAACTGAGTGAATGGAAGACAGGAGAAGTGCAGGGTAAAACGAAATAGTAGGGGAGGACCACGAAGGGTACTCATGATGTTACACTGTCAGAAATTTCTGGATTACTTTAATGTAAATGTACATTAAATAATAATAGTGATTATAAATATATCACACGAGTGAACAGAGGCAGGGAACGGGAGAATCCACATTAAATCTCCACTAAATTTAATGCTTAAATTAAATTCAATGTACAAATACATCTAAGAACGGGTTTCCCGAATCAAAACCTTTTTGTACAATGCAAATGCAAATTTATTTAATTATAAATTTGTAAGTGTATATATTTGTTCAAATAAAGTTTATGTTATTACATTTCGGTCTTTTCAATGTACTAAGTAAATCAAGTTTTATTTTCATTCATTTATTTTAATTGAGATTACATCAATCTACATTAAATATAATGACATTTCTAACAGTGTGGGGAACGGTAAAGCTACTCACAATGAGAACAGGTCAGAACAGAGACGTGCTACTGCAGTAAAAGTTCGAGCAACAGCGGTGTATGATGGCCGCGAGCGGGCGGAGAGAGCACGGCAGCGCCATGCCACCAGGGAACGCCCACAGTGGTGCGGGGGGTGAGCTGACTCAGCGATGGGACCGCCGCCGTCCTCGTCTCCGTGCCGGCGGCGGCGTATTTCTGGTCGGAAACCACCCGTAAGCTATTCCCGGGCCGCCGCCGCCAGCTCATCCGGGGTGTGTCCCACCGCGTACCGCTCTGCTCCCGCCCCGCTCCGCTCCACCCCACTCAGCCCTGCTCCGCTTCGCCTCGCTCCGCTCCGCCCCGCCCCGCTCAGCCCCGTTCCGTCCCGCCCCGCTCCGCCCCGCTCTGCATCACTAAGCTCCGCTCCGCCCCGCTCCACCCCGCCCCCCACTCTGGGAGCTCCACCCCGCCCCGCTCCGCCCGCCCAGTTCTGCGTTGGCCGCGCGCCAGCCCCGAACCCGCGCACCTCAGGTTCCGCTTCCACCGCCACTCGTCCCGCCTTGGACCCTGCGGAACACCTCTCTCCTCCCCGAAGCCTGGGTGTTGATTTTGCGCGAAGAACAACAGCCGCTGGCAGCAATAACAGAAGGCTTCCGCAGTAAACGCACCGGGTCGCATCTCTCTCCCAGAGCACAAGCTGCTGGTTCCGCTTCATTGTGAAATGCTGGCATTAGATTAGTATCTCAATTAGATGAAACGCTGAGAAAGTCAACAATTGCACTAATGAAAGACGGAAGAATTGGAATTCGCGAATCTTTCGAATTCCTCGAATCTTTGGCTGGTACTGTGGAAGAAAGAATGGAGGGAACAAAGTAAGTAAGAAAAAAGAGAGTGATGTAACTTTCTTTTAACAGTTTTCCTCTCACAAGGAAAATTGAAAGAATAAAAAAAATAAAAGCCCAGACCGTTCTAAGTTTTAATAATTGAGGACCTTGGGGCCATAAACATGCTATGCCAAATTTCTGAAAAAATTGAGATATTAGTGTATTTTGACGCCCAATAGATGTTTGTAGATGTTGGGTTTTTTTATTTTAAAGATTCGCCGCAAGATGGCAGTGTAATTCATTAATGACTGTTCTTAATCCCCATGTGTAGAATGCAATGCCTAAACCTATACTTACCCATTTCTCAAAACGTATGTATAGTGACGTAGCATGTTATTGCCCCGAGGTATTCTATTGCATCCATGGTACGGCGAGCAATTAAATAAGAAAGATTCTGCATGGAGGTCAACATAAAATAAAATAAAATAATGCGCATTTTTAGAGTAATTCCAATAAATATTATTTTGTAAAGGAAAAAAATCA
Organism: Acheta domesticus; assembly: GCA_031308135.1. Classification (NCBI taxonomy): domain Eukaryota; kingdom Metazoa; phylum Arthropoda; class Insecta; order Orthoptera; family Gryllidae; genus Acheta; species Acheta domesticus. Next base: position 89,463,615 of record JAHLJT010003656.1, read on the forward strand.
AAATTGACAACCGTGTCGAACATATGTCTCAAATAAACAGAGTGGGACATATTCAACATGCCAAAAACCAAGTTAAATCAGAATCCTTAACAAGTGGAATTCCCATTAAAACGGAGACAACAAACACATAAGCAATGTACGGCGCGAGAAAATCCTTAATGAATATTGATATATCTCTTGAACTTAAATAATTAACTTTTCAATTCCTTACGGGACTCGAGAAAAGAAAAGGACAATCATTATCATAAAAAAAACCAAATATACTCAACATACATTCAGTTAATTGTTTTTAAATAAAAGAAGAAACAAACCAACACGATAATAATTCCAATAATTTCTCAATAAAATGGAGACACATTACAACGAAACATATCCTTAATAGATTAAGACGCTGGAAATGCTGAAAATAGAAATATTTCAAATTAACTGCGAACTACAAATGAAAGAAACTACTTTTTACTTTCTCGCCTTACGAAGTTCATTCAGTTAAAGGAGACCGTCATTTTAACAAGATATTCAGCTACGAGGGGATGGATACGGGCGCAGTTGTGGGCGTCCACTTCGCCCAAACGTTGCTCTGTATTTCCGTCGCGGCGCGGCGCACAGCCAAAGCTTACAACCATCGCTCAGCCGGCGGGTTAGATAACGCGTGCCCGCGGCCACGGCCCGACGACGCCACGCCTCAAAGCGGCGCGGCGCGACGCGACGCTCGCACGGCGTTTGAAGTCGCCCGCCTCACCTCCACGCCACGCCGCTCACACTGGTCTGAATCGGGACGATACGCGCGAGTAGGCAAACCAGTTTGCAAATAACAAGGATTATTTATTAATAAATACCAATTCCACAAACATCAAACCGGCAGAGGGCATCCAACTAATGTCATGGCAATGCCTCTGACCGGGAAGTCCTACGTTCGAGTCCCGACGGTGCAGGTTTTTCGTCGCTATCTACGTAACTAGGTCGAATTCAATTCTCTCTCTGGAAAAGAATTCTAGCAGCCGGCTGCTCTGATGTATAGTTTTCCGTGGTTACTCCAATAAACACCAGCGGGTGCCGGAGCAGTACCTATCAAACGGGCCACACATCGCACGCGATCTTTCCTTCCTCTTTCTTGTCCTATCGTTACCCCTTACTTACACTAACATGCATTACACTACCGCACACGGCGGGAGGACCGGTCGGGGGAAGCTTGAAGCTTGTCTCGGCTGGGGCGGTATAACGGCTGATGAGAGGTAACTGGTTAGGGGAAATCCCACAAGTCAACGTAGTCAGCGCCGAATCTCGCCATCCAGAGGGGGAAGATCTCGCGATATCTCGCTACATCTAGCGATAAAAATGCACTACACTTAAGGGACCAGTTACCTAGCAGTTGACACACACGGAAATATTAATCAATGAATCAACAAGCAGCAATGTAGTAGGAAAAAATGTGTTTTTATACATTTAGGAAAAAATGTTTGTAGTCATTTTACGTAATTTTGTACTACCTTACAACACAGGCCAAAACCTCCTTGAAAATGTTGACCATTTATATGATAACTACAAGTTTATATTCACGGAGCATTGGAAAGAGCCTCCCTTTCACGGATGGAAGTAAGACATTACTATAAATTAAAATGTATTTAATTTTTACTGATACATTATTGCCAAGCTCAATATGCACCGCATAACTAACCTGGATCGAGAGGATCGTGCTGACGAGGGAAATATGAAAGCCGTTGAACGATGCTACATGTTCCCTTATGGATTTATGAGAGAGAATCATGAAAGGAAAAGACAAACTGAGTCATGTTAACATCTAGTTAATTAGTAATTAAGTAATTATAAATCATTAAAATTTCTTAAAAAGTAAAATCTTCTCGTTCTACGGAGGTTAACTGTTTCTAATATATGTTGGGCGACAAAACACCCTCGGGCTCGATTGAACTATTTGACTGCAATCGGGCTTGATTGAAATCGCCCTCCGGCTCTTTCCAACTAAACAAAAATGTTGCTGACTAATAAATTTAGAGTAAATGTACAATAGAATTTCTCGAAAATGAAGGCGCCGCGCGCGTGCGTCATATCCGCGTTCGAAATGCTTCCGGGCTCCTGCCTTCCGTCGCTGCAGAGGCGCCCCACAGAGCGAGCACGCACGGCTGGCTGGCGGTCGGTTAGACGTCCGCTCGTGTGACCGTGCTGGCACAGCCTTGCTCAAAGCTCCGTTGGACTCATCCATACGTCCGGCAATTGTTTGGCCCTACATCCCTACACTTCTAAGAAGGTTGTTTTTTTAGTTTTTTGTTGTTATTATTATTACTATTATTATTATTCCTCTAAATCACGACTAAAGATGTTATGTGTCGGCCTGAATATAAAATCTACTCCAGGTTGCAACCAGCTACCTAAGGAGTAGATCTAGGGACTGTCGGTGCCTCTACAATATTTTGCGCCAAAATGTGGGCTGTACCAAATAAAGCGATTTCTTGCACTTCCCAGTCTTTTGAATGACCTGGGAGTTTAGACAAGTTCTTACACAAATTTTGCGGAACAAATCCCAGAGCTCCGATAACTATCGGGACGACCTGGTGCCCCACATTCGGCTGATCTCGATTTCCAAACTCTTGTATTTAAGACGTTTCTCTGCCTCCTTGGTAAGACGTTTTGATCGCAAGGTACAGCAACATCGACAAGTAATTTATTATTATTATTATTATTATTATTATTATTATTATTATTTAAGGTCGCATCAACTACTAGGTCATTACCGACCATTATTGGATGTAACGTTATGGTTTGAGAATGTAACGATATGGTGATGAAAGGTCTGAAAGACGAACACATACAACAATGTCCGAGACGGGACTCGAACCCGCGACCCCACGGTCGAAGATTACTACGGCACTACTACTTTAGCGATCTCAGTCACGGGGACGACTCTAGCGAGGTTTGTAATAGCAAAACACCGATTATGAATGGACGTTTATTTTCATGCTTGTATTCTTTTTGTAAGAACAAGGATTAATTTAGGGTCGATCCAGGCGAATCCAAACGAAATTTTCTCTCCCCCCTTCGATTTCATTGAAATTCGGCATATGTAGTCTTCAAATAAAAGTAGTTAAGAAGCCGTTTTTCATGGAAAATATATACCTAATAAGTTTTCCCTTAAGCTGTTTTTAATAGCACAGTCAGGAAAGAAGAGTTACTTTCTAATGAAGTGAAATATTAAGCATAAGACTGCATACCAATTAATAGGACTTCGAATTTAATAATTTATGGTTAATTTCTCATATATCTTTTTTAGCCATTGTATCTTTTTTAGCATACAGTTTTATAGCCATTTACAGACTCATTTTTTAGCAAACGTGTCTAAATGTCGAATATATTTAAAATTTAACGGCAAAGTACACAGCCTTCGATTTTCGATATTTATTGCTCAAAGTTGTTTTTTTATATCATCACACGAAATGCGTTCGTAATTTCGAGTGTGAACGTTAAGAACGCAAACTAGTAATTTACCAAAAAACCGTCTACTTACAAACAACATCCGCTCGAGAAGAAATCAAATCCGCTGAAGAAATAATAGAAAACCGCTGGAGCAGAATTTCCAGAGCGAGGCCCAGAAAATTCACGTGACCGCGCGGGGCGGGCCGTCTGGCAGCCTGGGGACCGTTGGCGCTCTGCGGTGACCTTGCGTCCGCCGCCGCCAGGTAGCACGGCGATCGCCGCGATATCGCTAATTGAATTTCTTTCGCCCTCTCGCCCCCCCGGAAATCGGGCGTAGTGCTCTTTCGTGTCGCCGCGTCTATATTAGGAGGCAGGCCCCAGGAAGGGGGAAGGGAGGAGTGGGGCGACGATGTAGGAGGTGGCCCTGCAGGGTGGGATTTACGGTGGATGTGTTATCTGGGCGCCTCCCTCCTAAATTAAAGTCCAGGCGACGGCGGAGGAGGGGTCGGGGATGAGAAGAAGAAGAAGCTATAGATTGGGCGGGGACGTACGAGTTATAGAGAAGGATAGGGAAGGGAGAGAGAGAGAGAGAGAGAGAGAGAGAGAGAGAGAGAGGAGGCAAAGGCTACAGTTATAGTGAAGGAGAGGGCGTTGGCAAAGCCAGGTGGAGACGAAAGCCTGGCCAACAGCGTAGTGGGCGCGGGGTCCGTGTAGAGGCGGGAGGGGTTGTGGCGGACACGAAGCCGAGGGTTGGGACAGAAGTATAGCAAGGGCATAGGCGCCGATGAGATACGGCGAAGGCGGGGATAGAGGGCGTTCAGGGGCGAAACAGAGGAGGTGAAGGCAGGACGTTTGGAGGAGAGTATCGAATGCGGAGATGAGTATGGGGCGAGTGGAATGAATAGACGAATGGGAGGAAGGACATGGGTGAAGAAGAGGTGGAGATGTGGGGGAGAGGTGGCAGGGACGAGAGTGGAAAGGTGGTGGAGGGCGAGAGGAATGGAACGAGCGAGAGGGCCTATGAGTGAGAGGTAGGGGATGGGCCGGGTTAGAAAGAAGTAGCAAAGGCGGAAAAGGCGGAAAAGGCGGAATGGGCGAGTGGCGGAAAGACGGAGAGAGAGCTTGGGCGTGGGTGCGGCGGAGGCAGGAGCGAGGGCGGATGTAGGAGCGGTGTGCGAGAGAAAGAGAGAGGGTGGGCGGCGGTGGAAGGCGCGCCCACGCTCTGCCCGTCCCCGCGTAAATCTCTACTCCTAATGGGTCGCTCAGCCTCGCGGGCGTCCGCCCGCTCACCGCTCAATGCCAGGATGGCCCGGAGCGGCGCGACAGCCGGTGGGGGAGGTGGAGAAATCGTTTTTTTTTATTATTTCGTGTTTTCGGACGCGTCAAAAGGCTATGGTGATTAGTCCAGTAAGTGTAGTGCATGCTTTATCACGACGACGGTGGTGGTGGTGGTGTTGATCTTCTCCACAGGATAATGAGATCTGCCGCAAACCTATTCGTCAGCTTGCGGGCTTTTCCCCAACCAGGTATTTTTCTAGCAGTCATATATATTTTTTTACGTTTTGACGAAAAAAAATCAAATCAATCATATTAGAAAATGCACATGAATAGGTAAAGAATGTAGGTATTTTTGTTCATATTATTGATCCGATTGGTAATACGTAGCTTTCAAATTTCGCGTAGAATTTGCAGACATTAAATGAGCTTCATTGCAATATTAATAGTCAATACCCAAATATCTCAGAAAGTCAATTAATAAAAATAATTTTCAAAAGTATTAATTATTAATTTTGTTAGTTATATGAATGTTATATAGATACACTTATCTACAGTTGAGAATAAAGATCAACACAGTATCATTTCTTCCGAATTGTCGTAAACATTCTTTGTTGCCTTTGTTCATTCTGCAGATTGATATTAAAGTAAATGTGTAACCAGATGAGACATTCGGCACAAGTTGCTTTTCTGCGGAAGGAGAACAAATGAGTAGGAGCTCCGATGATGAAAAGGAAATGTTGCGAAAATAGGAAATTGGGGCGGAGATTGCGGCAGACGGTGGAACGCGGTCAAGGAGAAAACGAAGAAAACACAATATTTGGAAATGAAAAGGAAAGTTTGAAGTTAAAATATTCGAAGCGTGGACTGAAGACGGACTGATTCGAACGCGTGGAAGAAATGACGAAATGAAAATAGTTTTTTTTTCCGCACCATAGTTTTTCTATTGGATGCCTTCTACACCAATAGTAAAAAATAAGAGGTATAAAACTTTCGATAGAAAAAATGCTGAGAAGGAATACAAAACAATGCAAGAAAGAGGAGAATTGGCAACTACAGAAACAAAGATACAGAAGTGGTTGGACATAAAAAATTAAAAACTCACCTCTTAATACGTTCATTCAGTTTCCCTTAAACCGTGATACACTTAGTAGATGCTGGAAGACGGTATGGTTTTACCCGTGGACAACAGTTCGCCCCTACGATCTGGTAGAGTTTCTTTCGTTATTGACGTAAAAGCGGTTTTTTAACCCAATATATCCTGGTAAAATGAATAAACAAGGGAATACCTGACAAGTCACACTGTCAGTAAGATCACGGGAAGAGGGACCTGACAAACTTACATTTACCGGTAGTACACAACAATTTCGTCACTGATAACCGTCATGACATTGAACTGATCCTCTCCTGTTAGGCAGGATTACTTTTTATTTCACGAGGAGCTTTAGCACTCAGCCCCATCCTGTCTAAAGCTATTCAGTAATGAGTAACTTCAATACGTTCCCCGCGAGGCATATCCAACAAGCGACACACATCGCACATCACGCGCAAACCCAATCGATCTGTAATAATGTTAGAAAGATCCCTCGGAAGCATGTGCGTCCTCGGATGATGGATAGCACTTACCTCCGCGCGCCGCTCAGACGTCGTGCACTGGGACTTAATTCCGAGATACGGATGCTCGCGTAAATATTGTCAGAGGCGGCGCATGGGAGCCTCGGAAAAGTGGGTACACTCCTTTATCGCGCCCCATCCGTCAAAGCAAGCACGACCGAGCACAGTGTGCCGGATTGAGAGAATCCGGACAATAACAGAAATTTCAATTTCGTTATTAATGTCATTACACCGATATAGAGCAAATAGCGGACTCGGTTCGTTGTGTGTTTTACTGAAAGCGTGACATTAAATAATTTTCATGACATATTATTAGAAGGATATTTCATAAAAATCAGAAATATTTCTATTGTCAATAAGTCTACTCACACGCGATTTTGCTAAACCTCATTCGTTCCCAATGTTCTCAACAGACAGTGGCTGCATTTCAAACCCCTAGTTGCTTTACGTCGATGTAACACTAAAGTACTCGTGTTATGAAAAACTCAATTTGAAATTTCGTATTCAGAGATTTGCGTCAAGTTTTATTTGAAATTGAGACCATACTGAAAAAATTAAGTTTTGTATCAAATCTAGGTACATTAGTGGCTTAGATTAACACAAACTATTTAAATCAAGTACTTATTACAAAACTGATTTTAAACAATTACCCAATTCTGGCATATCAGAAATGAATGAATGCCTTAGTTAACACTGGCATTAAATTTATTTCGATCGATTTTCTTTGGCCATACTCAAGAATGTCATGTTGTTAAAAAAATTGCGAACTTGTAAAATGTTATCCATGAAACACTCACGGGGCAATTTTCAGAAGCTTGCAGTAATTCCTAAAAAATATTGGATGCACATAACGTTTTCATAAATTCTATCAATTAGTTGCACGTGGAGAAATCTCTCCAAGAAGCACGCTTTATCATCACAATTATTCTATTCTCTCCGTAGAAGGCAATTATTCACTTCCAAAGGATATGTTCATTTTGTTTCATCCGAAGAAATTGATTTTTCTGCGATATATAATGAAATGCCAATAGCAAACAAGACAAATTGAATTTGGAATTAAAATTTAAAATATATCGTACACTTTAATGTCAACTTACGTAATTATTTAACTTCTGTCATTAAATCATTCAAAATAATTTCCTTGCAATAATTACCGTCTTTGTTTCAGACAAAGACGCATTGTTTGTTTAAGTACACAATCATAATTTCAAATAAATATAAATATCTTTGAATATTTTTGAAATTAGTATACTTCAATCTATGAATACTAAAAATAGCAACAGTGTTTTTCAAAATTATCTATTCAGTGACGTTGATAATTCATCCGAAAATACAATTACTCGTATAAAGCAAATGTGAGAGAGACGGTTTATTATTAGGGACCGGAAAAATATGTAGTATGAAACGTGAAAATATGTACATAAATATGTAATGAAAACATTAAGATTGTGTAATAAATATGTAAAATCGATGATACAATATGTATTATTAAAGTACACTAATTACAAAACATTTACATAATATGAAGTTATATTCATAAAAGAATATCCGAAACAAATTTTAAAAATACAAACATTGAAAAATATTTTTTGGAGAGAACAAGTTGGTGCATCACTTTTCACCATGCAAATTTCTCGTCAATAGTTAAAACTTCGTTCACTGCTATCCAGAACCGTAGTTTAGCAGCCAGACTAGTTGTAATAGAAGTCATCGTACAGACTGGCGTTATATACGATCAGTAAACAAACACTACAGCGTGCAGCATTGTACAAGCAGCGTGCAGCAAGTGTACAAATGGCGATAGCCAAAGTTCCTCGGAAATTAGGGTTAAAAGTCACCAAATGCAGCGTCAGTTATACTTTTCACACCTGGAGTTCGAAATGATCCCAGTGACGCGCACCTCCCGCTACTGAAGTAACTGAAGCAGGCGCGCCGGACTATGAGAACATACAACCGCATCTTATGTAGAGCAACTGAAGTACACAGCATGCAGTAATAGTGAAGGAAAATGCCAATTTTTTAAAATTCTCGAACTTTTCATAAAAATGTAATAAAATTGAAGCAATTTGATAGAGTAAAAATATTTTATGAAACCGAAGTATGTAATATTGTTTAAATATGTAACGAAAAAATTAGATATTGTGTTCGAACACAATATCTAACGACACGAAGATTACAATTTTGAGAACGGTAAGTAGAACGACAAAAATATGGAATTACATAAAAATCTGGTCTCTAGTTATCCTACGTATCAATACGTTTAACCTACACGTCGAACATATGGATCAGTTAAAAAGAAAACCTCTCTTCAAGATGAAATCCCCAACCCAATTATTGGCCGCTTCCCCCTGTTGCAAAGCATCGTGCAGCGCGGCCTGGGCGTTGGAAGCGCGGCCCGATGTGGCGCAGCGAAGGCGGCGCGGCGAAGGCGGCCGGAAGCCGCTGATTGATCGCTTCCGGCGCAGGCGGGCGGGCGCCCTTCGGAAGTGGGCGCCCGCGGCCGGCCTGCCGCCCGCTCCACACCCGCGCGCTCGAACCGCACACCTCCGACTCGCTCGCCGCCGCCACCAACACCCGGGTTGGATGAATGGGGAGATTAAGCACGGCGTAACGTACAGCAGTATCGAGAACAATAGCGGGTGAAGTCGTGAAAGAGGTTTTAGGGAGTTTTTGCACGCCTTAGCGGGCAGCAATTGACTGCATTCTCGATCTTTTGCACATGCGCAGATGCACAAAAGTGGTGCGAAACTTGAACTGCGCATGCGCAGAAGATCGATAGCGCTTTCGATTGATTTAACGTACGAGGGTGCGAAAACTCCCTTTTGCACAAACGTTTAGGTCGAAATGGAAGAAGTTTCGAATTGTGGTGAAAGAGTGTATTAAATTCCCATAATGCCACCCACATCCTGTTTCGCATTTGTTCTATTAAAAACTACTCGTCAATCACTAATCTGTATACTTTATCAGTATTTGTTTATCAGTATTTTTCCATGGTTGCTCCGATTAACACCAGGCGACTTTCTGCCCTCAACCTTCTCTACTCAATTCCTTGCTTGCAAGCATACACTTACATACACACGCATTACAGTACCACATACGTGTTGAGTCCAGTTGGCGGCTTAGAACTTTTTCCAGCCGGGACGGTAGTCCGTGGGGGAGATATCTGAACAGGAAAATCCGACGCAAAGCCGACGCGTAGGTCGGCACCGGATCTCACCATCCAAAGGGGCACGAACTCCGCCATCTCAGAGATCAAACATTTGCTTCACTAATGGGAGTTGCACTAATGGGACCATAGCAGTTGACGCGCCCAGACGCGTCAACCAATGAAAACGGCCCATCGTCGAATATCGTACTCTTAATAGGATTTCGTGCATAGACCTTCAAAACACAGGATACCCGAACCCATATCCTGCAGAAAATCAGGACCCGACAGGACTTGTTCAGGTCTGTTTTATCCGCTGGTTGGCCTACAGTGGCTCGCGTTTGTTCGCAAGGTTGTTCTGGATGGGCAAATTGCAGCGTATTCCAAGCGAGTATGATCCTTGAAATCTATAACACTTTGGGTTTGCCTCCAGACGCTTAGTGATAACATTTATTGCTGTTCAATTCATCTAGCAAATTTTACGAATTTTTTCATTATACGGGAAAGCCAGGAACCTTAGTCACAATTGTCGTATTTTCGAATTCTTATATCCGATCTAGACGTTCAATACGTCGAAATACTGAGAAAGTATTTTCTTTAAATTAAAATATATTGAGGGTTTCAATAACGTTTTTTGGCGTAGCTAATGTATTTATATTAATTTAACTCTAATGACACGTACTTTCAAGAATTGTTCAGTATCTTAAGAGAAGTATTCACGGCAACTCAAATAGAGATTACAGAGATTGTAAAGCAATTGCAAGTGAAATCAAAAATAAACAATCTCGTTATCATACACGTATGAAGTTTCTTATCTTTAATATCTTAGGACTGTATTTGCCATGCAAATTAAAACTGTGGTATAAAGATAACCGTGAAGTAAGTTTCTACGTGTCGCAACCGAGATTCCAGAGTGAAAAAACGTACTATAGAGGATATTTCCTCTTTCCAGTGGCGTAGAAAAGATCTTCAACAATCAGAGATTCCTGATGTAGAATCATGCTTGAGATGTTCGATTTGTGCCGTAATACGTTGCTACTAAAATAATTTCGGCATCTCACCCCCACAATCCTGTATAATACACGCGGTAGAATTATGCGACGCGAGGCCTTACTACGTTTCTTTGAGACAAAATGGATGATCTTCCATCTTAGCCCGACGGCTTCTTACAAAAACTTGAATTCTTACATCATACCTACCCAGCACGTTAAACAACATAATAGTTCAAACTAATTATATCGATACTAATTATATCCATCAATTTAAGAGCAAATTCTCACGCACTTCCAACAAATCACCTAAAGAATCATTCACGAATTTTTCGAGAAATCATTATACAAGACCGCTGTTATTTAGTAGCTTGTTTCATATCAGAGACTAAGGATAAGAAGAATCACAACGAATAGAGTCTGAAAAGTTACTCACGCTACACTAATGACTAAATGGAGGCCTTCAAATAAACCGTACTCAGTGCACCTCTTCAGTATGGAAAGACAATTCTCATTGTCACCCTATTCATAAATCCAAATTTAGCAACACAAATTTAAAAAATAAATCTACGAGTCGTTACATCTTTGAGAAACACACGTGTTTTCATGTTCCAGAATATAGAATATTCCATTCACAAAACCCATGCGTAAGAGGAAAAATACCGATTTTTCGTCACAGCTGGGTCATTAATAAAAATTAAATCTAACACAAAACTTCCTACACTAATGATTAATGAAGAAAATATTAAGTACTCAAGTCACTATCCCGATCATGGCTTATGCTATGTAAATGTAATTCATGAAAACAATTTGCAACATTATACATTCTCTGAGAATTCAATGATTCTCTTTCTCGAACTACATCTACTAGGAAAATAAATAAATGTATGTGAATAAACGCAATTCATCCTACAATGATTGGAAAAGGAGAAACTATTAATCTTAAAACCCATCATTCCACAATGTAATGATTTCATTATTCCTAGGAATACTTCAAAACAATAGTGGACAAAAGAATAACTATTTAAGATCTATAGTCTATGATGTACACAACGTGTATTAGAATCAATGAACAAGACAAAGAACAGCGCGCCGCGGAAGGTATATTTCGATCGTTCTGGAGACTTTTATGGGGTCAACAAATTCGGAAAGAAATTTTGAATAACCAGTTAGTTGAAGAGGAATTAAACGAACGCTGTATTTTTTGTTTGAACGAGATCGGACGACGAATTCCCTTAAAATTGTAATGTGAAAATTTAGAATGAAATCCCAGTCGAAACAGGTCAAATGGCATAACTTGAATTATCGAGATTTTGCGAAGAAATGCTGATTAAACAATGAGATGCGGCGGGAATCGTCGTAATAGGAATTAAACAAAATGTATACATGGTTTAGAGAGTTATAAAAACATTGAACATTCTAAATAAATAAATATTGCAAGCTAACAATACTACCAAACAAGCGACGATTTACTGGTGGGGAATGTCGACAGAAAATTAGCATTTTCGACGGGAAATAAATAGAAAAACTGCTGTTTCGACAAGAAATCTTTAACATTGGGGAAAAAGCTAAAGCGAACGAACACGAACACAAGTTAAAACGGGAAATAATGACCATTTTAGAAAATTTTGTGGAAACAACAATGAAAAAAAAAGCGAAAGGGATTTCGCCGGCATTTTTTCATAAGCGAGTCAACATGTTAAATCGAAATGATTTTGAGCACACTTCGGTCTAGTCAGCGGTCGAGAGAACGTGATCCCCACGTCCGTAGTATTCGTGATTTGTTAACTTTTCGGACTTAGATATTTTTTGAGCGGTGGAGCTAAAGTAATTGATGAACTTATAACTGGGCGGACGTTGGCAATGCATTAATACTTGAAGAGAGAAGAAGTATTTTTGGTAGTGAATTTGTGATGCAAGTGTTTGGACAATTTTTTTTGGAGAAATACCGAAGAGAACCGGCCCGTGCACGAGTGGAGCGTGCGTGGACATCCGATGCGTGCGAGTGGACGCGCATAGGATCATCGGACCGACAACAACGCTGTTTTCGACGAGGCAGAGAAAGGGAGGTGACGCACTCGCGAAATAATTAAAGAAAAAAAAATCAGCTTTGAACTTGTGCACATCAAACGTAACAAACATTCATGAGACTTTTGAAATTTTACGGAATTTTAAGCGGAATTAGTATAATACCATAATTTGTAAGCTGTTATTTAGTAATTGTTAGGTTTCATTTTTTTTCTCATTGTTGCATTGAAGTACGTACGTACCTAGTATTGATTGGCAATAATATTGAGTTTTTTTTTTAAAAAGGAATTCCTAAAGATTCATAAACGATCAAACGACTAACTAATGACCATTGGAATTGTAATGAATTGTAAATTCATGTAATGGGGTAAGGTTAATGTTAAAGAAACCCATAGCCACATTGCCAAGCGGATGTAAATGCTCATAGTGCCGTGTAGTGTTGACGGAAGAATTAGAAAAAATGAAAAAGGGGAATTAAAATTCTTGTTTTCTTGTTTGAAATATATATGGTTTTATTTCAGTATTTAGTAGCCATGTGCATGCTGTGCTGTTAAGCGTTGTTTACAGGTAATTCCCGTACGGGGCCGTCCACGACCTACGACCCAAATAAAATTTTATGCAACACCCTCAGATAGTAACATTGACAGATTGAATAGCGGTAAGAAAGGTATGGTTGCATTGGCTCCAAAGTACAGAGCAATTCGGAGAAGGGGAATAAATAAACAAGGGAGGTATAGAGAGGGGCAAATTGAACGTGAGGTAGAGAATACCGTTGCATTGGCAGCCCAGCGTGGGGCAAATTGAACGTGAGGGAGGGAATACCGTTGCATTGGCAGCCCAACGTGGGGCAAATTGAACGTGTAGGCGAGGGAATACCGTTGCAACAATGATCCCAGCACATATGATCCCAACACATATGATCCCAACACATATGATCCCAACACATATGATCCCAACACATATGATCCCAACACATATGATCACAAAACATATGATCACAACACATATGATCACAACACATATGATCACAACACATATGATCACAACACATATGATCACAACACATATGATCACAACACATATGATCACAACACATGATAAATAACTGAATAAAATTATTATCATATTCCTTAAGAAAGGTTAACCCGGGAGCTTTAGAAACTTCTTCAAATCCAATTTATAACAACCTCATGCACGTTTATTTAAATACCCATGTGTGTAAAATATCCATATATGACCAATTAATTAACTTTTTTATATTGCCAGAATTCGTAATTTTCTGGAAACATATTCACTAACGCTAAATTGATGACGTTTCAATTCTACATATGGGGATTTTATTCACGTTACCCAAAAAAGTGACGCTTAGTAGAGAACAAAACTTATTAAAGTACTTTGAAAAACTAATGTGAAACCCAAAACATGCCAAATGGAATAATAAAAAATTTCAAGAAATAGTTGACATCAAGGCATTACATATTTTAAAATCAACAAACTTAAAATAAAACGTGACTTAAATAATTTTCCAATATTCAAGCTTAAAACGTCAACCATTTACCACATCGAAACCTTTCCGAAAAGAAACGAAATATTTAAGAAATGGGTGGATTGCAGGAACTTCCTGAAACCCACCTGCACACCGACATCAACAGATGTCACTGCTGTGCCTTTGACCGGTAGGAACTAGAGTTCGCGTCCCGACGGTGGCAGGATTTCCAACAATAGGATAAGTTGGATCGAATTCAGCCGCTGTCTGGCAGAGAATTCTAACGGCTTGCTGTTCTGGTTGGTAGTTTTCCGCGATTTCTCCGATAAACACCAGGTGAATGACGGGAGCATTACCCGTACAAACAGGCCACGATCACGCGCGCGATCTTTCTATTCTCTTCCTTGTCCCATCATCAATACACTATCACACTTATCGGGAGACCAGTCTGAAACTTAGCGATTGTCTCGGCTGGGGTGGTGTCCCGCTGATGGGAGATACTGGTTGGTGAAAATCCCGACCAGCCGACGTAAGTCGGCGTAAGACCTCGCCCCAGCGAAGGACGATCACCGCCACCTCCCACAATGAAAACATACATTACACTTACGGGACTAA